>JACSYO010001795.1:77500-377500 GCA_016806645.1 Ophiodon elongatus | reverse complement strand
AGTTCAGCAAAGCATCCCCCTTCCTAGTGGAGTCGTTTTATTGCTCTTTGTTTCTGTAGTATCCATCCCCCTCTCTCTCTCTCATTCCATGCATACCTGAAAGTCTAAGTTAGAAAAGAATGTCACGCATACTCCTTCCCATAAGGCTCACTATTCCTTATTAATTATCCTTTTTTAAGTATCGTAATTTATACATAGACATTCCTTATTTACAGTGTAAGTCATTTTATTTTATTACAACCTAACACTGCCCAACTCCCTTCTGTATTCATTACACTGATAGATGCACAATGTCTTTCTTCATCTTCAGAGAAGGTAAACATTCACATTTTTGGGCGTTTGTCCTTAGAGAGCCCTTAACAACACGTCAGCTCAAACCAAACAGCTTTATCCACGATGTCTCACTAGTTTTTTACCCACTTTTTAAAGTCATTAGTTTAGCCCCCTCTCAATCACAATGATATGCATGTCGCGCTAAGTCATTTGAAGTCTGAATGTAATCGGCCGAAGTAAAAAGCCAACGTTAACGACTATACGCAAACTACCCCACTAACATTTTTAATCATCTTCAGTTGCTGTCTCCTTTATTTGGTCTCTGACAGATTAAAGCTCAACAAATATATTTAAAATGCAATATAGGCTACAGTCTAATACACAGTCAGATTCCACCACTTTAACATCCATTAAGGAAATGTAACACAATTAATTAATTGACAATACTGAATATAACTTAATCGTGTTAACTACGCTTTGATTTAGGCTCTTTTATACAGATAAATGTGTACAGTCTATATAAAGCCTACATGTGTTTATATTTCTAAGGCATGGATCAAAATGGAAGCATTCATGGTGAATCTTGAGATGGCTGAACAAACTCCGATCAACTGTCCTGGAACCGGAAACTCAGGGTTCCCAATCTCAGGGTAAGTCAACTCAGATATCAGGTTTAGGCTCAGAGTTTGTTGATCCTGCTTTCTGATACAGAACCCTGCTGATTCTTCATTGTAGTAGAAATATTAGGAAGATGAATGTAGTTTACTGGAGAGTTTGACCACAGTCATCTTCTCCACTTTACTCATTAATTTGATAACATAAAGAGATCATTCAGTTTAGATAAAAAACAAATTGTGGTTATTATTAAAGACGACTCCGAATCAATTTCTGTGCTTTTAGCTTTTCAATATCTTCAAATATGTGATATGGGGCCAAACACTTCCTCCGGATGAAATTACAAAAATATGCCTATAATGTTTCTCATGCTATCAAAGTCTGATAAAAGTATCTGACCACATGTTAAAAGGGAATGACAAAATCCCCAGTTAGATTATTCCACCCACATTTTCAATGTCTCTAACGCCCATGTTTAAAATGATAGCTGTTTTCAACTTTTACAGATCTAGCCGCTTATTCAATTTCCACAAATTTGAAAGGTTAAGCAATCACAGCTAAAGGGTTTGCAACGGTGATGCTCAGTGAAGTGTTGTGGCTGACACATTTACACATTTACATACTTCCATACAAACAAGCACATTTACATACATTAACACAATTGCATTCATAAAGCTGGTTTAATTTAACATTAATCGGTAATTACAATAATTATACAGTATTACGGTATTTAAGAAAGTGATGTACAGTATGATGTAAATTATATGTGCTGTTCCATATTGTTTGATATAAACATCTTCCTTTTTAACCTCTGTGTTAGCTTGTTTTCAATTAGCGGTGAAATTATGGAATTCGTGAACAGTGGCTTTGAGGAGTTTAGACGAAACCTTCCTCCTTTTTATATGGAGAATAACAAAGACAATGCTTATGTTATATCAACTAAATACTGCATGATTACATGGTGAATTTTGTGGACCGCCCATCGTTCCTAGTATTATTTAATCTGAAATCTTGATGGACTGAAACCCCATTTCTCCGACAGCCCCGAAAACAAACTCCCATCGGCAAAACATGGCAACAAGTTTCTAGCATAGCCAACGAAACAGTAGAAACGCGCAGCCTCAGTGAATGAGGTCCCATGTGTCTCTAAATACATGTCAGTTACTGATGAAACATTCTTAAGCTGGACAGGAATACATTTTATAAGGTTCTAATTGCAATTGTGAAACTGTCATACATTGTCAGTCATTTTAAGGAAAGCTTTGTCAGTTTGACATACAGTGGAAACACAAGTGTTCCGTTAAAAAAGAAGTGGCAGTCGATCAAAATATAAAGTAAGAGTGGGCAATGTGTCCAAAAAGTGGTATTTATATATATTATCTAAGCTACTGAAAACCTCCACATAAAAGCTGACAATCTGTCACTTCATATTTGTCTTGCACCAACTTACTGTCATAATATTTATCCTACAGATGTCCTTTTTACCAATTTGACTGTATTCTCCAAACGTCTATTTTGACTATTGAGTTTAGAAACTTTTATATTGAAGGACATTTCAGCATAATAGAATATATTACATACACTTTCCAGCCCACTAAGCATATTTACTTCACTGCTGATCGAGTCCACACCGAGACCAAGAAAATGGACCACACAAGTCTGAGGTCTTTTCACGGGCTTCCTGTTGGCCAAAATGATTGATTTCAAAATACTACTGTTGGTTTATAAAGCTCTGAATGGTTTAGGGATTTTGTATTGTGTACCCGTCTTATTATAGCTTGCTTTTATTTCCTATTCTGTTATAATGTGTCTTTTATTTTATAACGTGTTTCTTTTACACCTTGGCTCTTGACGTTTTATGTAATGTAAATTACCTTGTTGCTGGAATGTGTTTTTTAAATGAACTCGTACAGATATTCATGTTGGCCCTGCAGACATGTTCACACTGCAGTAACATGAAAGAGCCCTTAGAGCCTCGAAGGAACACACATTCACACATATATAACGGGACATGCAATCAAAGCTACACACAGTGAGACCTTATCATCCTCATCATTTAAAGGATATTGATTTTGCAATATATACAGTTTTACACATGGCTCCCATACAAAGCTAAATACATCCTCTTATAACTGAGCCGAGCAACAGAAAGAAGCCTAAAAAGCATCAGAATGAACTAGTTTACATGATCAGAATATAAAATGGACTCACTAGTCTGGAATGCACTGAGAAATTGCTACATTTATCCAGAAGAAAATAGCTTTCATCCCATTTAATATCCACTTTCCACTGTGTAACAAGAATCCCTTAAAATACCACGATAACTCCTCATTTGACCCCTGTAACCATTCAAAAGCCTCTAACCCGTCATTAATGGTCTGCCAGTGCTTACATTGGTCATTTTTCTTATTGTGATGCCATTCCTTCAAATGCTTCATATCCTAATATCTGCACAGCCTTAGGGAAACGGTCAAGTATATAAACAGTAGTGATTGTCATTCTTTGTATTTATCACACAATATATTTTTTCAAATGTAGAAACATGAGCAATACATTTCTTTACATTCCATAAGCTAACTATACATTTTTGAGTTTTTGAAATGTGCTCATTTGAGCAGATCGTTGAGTAGAGGCTTTTTGATAGTTTTATTACGTTCCACTTGTGACTGCACTTAATGACAGAAGCCTTAGCCTTTTCACTGTCTAGTTATTATGGTTTGTATTTCAGATTGATTTTAACAGGATCATGCAAACGACAATCTACTGTGGTCATTGGGCGGGAGGTCCTTTTTGAAAGAGTTAATATTTGAGTACAATCTATTAATTTATCCTTTCATTATCCTTTTGAAAACTACATTAAAATACCTTAATTCCTTATTAATAGGTAAATCAATAGCATGTTAGGGTCAGAGTCAGTGTTCAGAGGACACTATGTTTCCTGCTTGTCTCTAACTCTTGCATGGTTTCTCCTTGCATTGCAGTATTTGTGACAGTAAATTTTGTGTAATCCTGTAACCAGGTCAGACAAGCTTGGATGTGAACTCACCACCACATGCATTAAATTCTCCCGAGGATTAGGAACCAATATACCATCATCACATCCAATATCCTGCCTGGATGCTCACACCCAACAGACATGTCAGGTCCTCCTGCGCGCACACACACACACACACACACACACACACACACACACACACACACACACACACCTACCTTTAGCTCGAAGCCAGTTTGCCTGCAAAAAACAGATCCTGCTCAATAAACATCCTACTTTGAAGAATAGCCTCCAACACACTGCAACATGTTGCAATATTCATGAGGCATTACCTTACGAACGCATGTTTAATTCATCCATCAATACGATTGCTTCGAAAGCAGCGCTTGTCTTGTATATTAATAATTACCGATGTATTCCCAACCAAAAACCTGGAATGTGTGACGTTCTTCCATTTTCCAGGAGAGCACGCTTCATGTTTGATGGAAGTGGCATGCCCATGAACCATGAATCTTTAATGGGAAAAATAAACACACCTGTACCCTGAGGCCTTACTGAATTCATTCCACTACAACTCATCTGTGCACTTTGGCAACACATTGTCAAACAACATCAATCTATATGTGTGGTAAGCCAAGCATCTTTAATTGTTCTGCACAGGCATCGATTTTAAATGGAAGCTTCTGGTTTTCTGACTGACGCCGAGACATAGGCAACATGAAACAGAGCCAACAGGCATCACAGCTGGACCTGACTAGAATGTGTTGCTTTGTATTAGAAAACAATTCACTTCATACATAGAAAGACACCAAAGAACAAAGAATATATGGTGATAAAAAGAAAAAAGAAATCAACAAAATAGACAGCTCTGTGGGAAACCTAAAGAAACCAATTGTTTTTCATTGCTTTACCTATGAGGAAAACTTGACCTTAGTCTTTATCCGTTTGCCAATGTCAACTTCTCCTTAGGCCTCAGAGACATTTCCTGTTTGACATGCAGCATCAAACACTTGGCTGCATGGTTACAGTTTTGTTCTAATTGCAAAAATCTTTCCACAAAAGCATAGAGTACTAAAAGGTGTACTAAAAATATCCATCTGTTCGTTGTAGAAATACTCTTTACTCACCTCTGTTAAATTGCTTTGAAAAAAACCTAACAAATCCATAAAAATGCTTGACTCATAACTGCTCTTTATTTATTATCAGGATGTGTTTGCCTAATATGTATGTATGTATGTATGTATGTATGTATGTATGTATGTATCTGTCTTCTTTTCTTACACCACTACAATGTCCCTCTTTCATCTCAGATAACAATCACTCACAGTCCCTAAATATTAAGATGTTGCGTAGCTGCTGCTGCGACCGTTTCGCGGTAACAACGTGGAGTGAAATGTCACGTGAAAAGGGTTATGACAGGTGGAATGTACCTCAAATGTTTTGCTATGTATACGTCTTCCCATAGGATCATGGCTGACACTGCAGTGAGCGGTTGTGGTGGTCTCGGAGTAAAAAAAAAAAAAAAACTTTAACTGCTTTCAGAACATTCACAATAGCAGCATATAGAGTCTCTATTATACAAAATGTCTGTATGGTGGCTTCCTGGTTGCCGAGCAACATGTTTTGTAGGAGGCGG
This sequence comes from Ophiodon elongatus, assembly GCA_016806645.1. NCBI lineage: Eukaryota > Metazoa > Chordata > Actinopteri > Perciformes > Hexagrammidae > Ophiodon > Ophiodon elongatus. Next base: position 371,981 of record JACSYO010001795.1, on the reverse strand, counting down.
ACGATGAAGTGTTTGGCTTGAGGGTTAATGCAGATCATATCCACAATGAGCCTCACGCGGTCAGCGTGGACACAGACTGCGGATCACGTTAAGGAAGTGCACCGGCTTTCATATTTGCGCAGCGTTGCAGGTGCGTTTACGAGAGCGCTGTGTCTAGTGGAAAAGAACCATGCAGCTGGAATAAGTTATCTCGCCAATATCCCTTGTTTTCTTTGTTCTGTCTACCTCGATTACCGTGTGCATACTGGGGCGAGCACACAGAAAGGCCACTGCAGAAGAAGAAAGCAGGAAAAAGCCGAGTATGACAGTTCTTTGTAAACACTTTCAGTGCGAACACTGTGTTTCACGTTGTACGTCATGTGTGTCGTTTTACACTTCTTACACTGTTTTTCATAAAGACATCGGTTAACTGATGTCGGTGCGATTGGGTCGCGAAGTTAAGCCAAGATCACATTTTTCGCCACACTACCCAGTGTGTGTTTTTTTTGTTGGGCTGAACTACCTATGAAAGCAAGCCTGAGAGACGAGGGGAGAGACGATGAGAAACACAGGGAGAGCGAGGAACAAATGGGAACAAAGACTAAGCGATAGCAATGATGGAGAGAGAAAAAGGTTGATGGACTGACTAAGAGGGAATGCAGATAGAGGGAGAGAGAGGGATGAACAGAGGGGAGATTACGTTCCGGGGGCGGGGGTAGGGAGGGGTTCAACTTTCCGTCACCTCAAATGGAGATAAATGATTACCCCTGATAAGTGAAAATGAATGGATGGAGAGAAAGAAAGAGAGACGGAGAGAGAGTGCTGGAGATAACTAAATGGATGGACGGGGGTTAAATGGATGATGGAAGAAACGCAGAAAGGCAGGGAGTGAGGGATGGGTTGAAGGTAGCGAGGGATGGGATGACTGGTTCTGCATCTAAATGAGGCAGGTGTCATATATTTATGCTACAGCAGGATATGAGTAGGTGCCAGTGCAGCAGAGGACACTCAGAGATCTGTTAAGCATACTCACCTCTTTCTCTGGGGCCTAATACAGCAGTGATAGGTAGGTCTTTGCCAATGATGTCTCTGCTCTAGCACCAGATGCTAACCATCGTATCAGACGGCGAGGGAAGGGCTGCTACCGTGTCACTATAAATGCAATGCAAACACTCACTATCTCTGGTTTGGTTCAGTTATGGTTTACTTGGTTTGTTTGATCTGTCCATCCACCCCGCTGTCCTCCCTATGCAGACTTTGTTGCTCTTTATACTACGTCACCTGACTTCCTAAGAGGCAGCGCTACGAAGACGAGATGCCTCATATAGACAAGGAATTATTTCAACATCACTAATACCACAAGGCTACCACTTTTCATCACGCCATTGAAAGAATACTGGGTTACATTAAGACAGACATGAGAGTAAAGTCAAGAATTTGTAGAAAAACGCTACACAATACCTCGCTTGTTTCGATACAGTTGGCAGCCCTTGAGATGTTTTACATGAAGCCACAGATGACTAATTTATCTAAAATCCACTCAGATTGGTATTGTCTATACACGCCTCATAACCCCGATTCAGACAGCAGGTGGCCTTGTCAATCTGTTGAAGGCATTTCATTGAAGTTCAAATCACATCATTGTTGATGCCATCACCAGACAAAAGAGTGAAGTCCTTGCTGGGAAGAATACTCAATGTCATCTTGATTAAAAACTTAAGGGCCACTTGTGAAATGCTCTGGTCATTTACTCCAGGTCATTATGCTGAGTCAAGAGCAGATGCTAAACCAGTCATGGAATTAGTTTCAAAAATACTCGCTAGCTGCTGTGACAGGTTCATCTTTTGCCATCACTGTTCACAGAGACTGCTGTTGGCATCTGTAGTTTTACAAACACGGCTGCAAAATGTCAGCTTTGTGGTCAACCCGCCTGGTTTTTCCTGTTATTAACGACCAAAAGCAACTAAAACTGCTTGTAAACAGATTGAACAGCTACATTTTTGTATAGAGCTTCATTCATACCTTCCCAACATAGTAAGCCAAAGTGAAGCCAAAATGTCCTACTGATATGGCATTTAGCATAGTAAAAACATTTTGGGCCAGCATGTTGACGGGATGAGAGCTCATTTGATCTTGAAATTGGATCCGTCTATTGACAAATCTTTCTCCATTGTGTGTAAATTTATTTTCTCGTGGATTTAAATTTCCATAAGTATAATTCAATTAGTTAATTTATGAAACAATGCTGTAGAAACACTTGTTACTTTCCATTAATGTAGGTGGGCCGAAAACAGTGCTTTCAGTGCTGTTATTGGGGAGCTCATCCTAACATATCTTCTCTATGTGCTGATTTTTAGTGAATGAAGCAACTTTCAAGGACACTCAAATGTCACAGACCATGACTTCAAAAGCCCTGGGCTATTTTGGAAGTTTGATCTCTCTTGTCAGTCTCCAGGGATGAAGTCTGCAATGGCATCAATTGCAGACTTCACAGACAGACGGTAGATTTCACTGCATTACAGCTGTAAATCAGCCTCACTGTAGCTGATGAATACTGGTAACTTCTCTCTCTCTCTCTCCTCCTTCATCAGGCAACGTAATATATATTTTATTGAACGTTTGTACTGGAGTTATGAATCTTGCTGAGTGAAGCGAGATGAAATACAAGACCGAGCAAAGAGGAGGATATTGCCCTCTTCTATATGCTCATTTCAAAGAACATGAGCATGTAAAAATGAAACATCACCTGTGTGTGTGTGTGTATGTCACCCTTACTCAGTCTCTAATCTTTCATTTCCTTCCTACTTTTTTGTGTGTGTCTTTCTCACTATTTATTTTAATTTCCGTTCAACTCCAAACTAAACATGAACTTAATAGTAGAATGCAATCTTCTCAGACTCTGACAACAGAATTTGGAATTATGACTGCTAAACTTTCGGCAAATCAATAATTGAAATTAATTAAAAACAACAACCTAAAAAATCGAACATTACTTTAATAAAGGATATCTCTTAAAGCACCACTCAAGGCCACACTTAAATAAATGAAAGATCCAGACTATACTAAACTATAAACCCCTGACCATGAAACCACATGTACAGAGGCCAATGCTTTTCTGAGAAAAGGGAGAGAGACTGCAGAAAACAACAAAGACTGTTCAACACAAAGCATTAATATAAAACCAAACTGGATACAAAATACAATCATGCTGCTATTATTCGAGGACCTGATGCAGAAAAGGTATTTGACAGGGTAGGGTGGCATTTTTTTTTCACCTCCTAATTAACCAACTGGGTTAAGACTCTTTATTACACATCATAAGCATTTGTAATAACTAATGGACAATGGTACTAGCCAAAGGTGCTCATTATCACCATTACTGTGCTTTTCATAGAACCACTGACCTCTGCCATAAGACAGCGTGAAAGCATTTGAGGCAACCTGTTTCACCCTAGCCTATTTTTGAGGTCTCCGCACGAAAAAAGCATGCCCATACTAAAGTGAGTATAATTCTGCAACCACAAGGTCTATTTGAATAATTGTGGTGTTATTAAAATGGTAATAACTGTGAGATTGTTTAAATAATGTGTAAATATCAATATATATGTCATTAGTTAAAAGTAAATGAAGATAGAACACAGAAAAATGAAAAGATTTCAGGTTCGCCTATAAAAAAAAACACTTTCAGGATGATCATCACTTTAGAATAATGCAGTTGCAGGTTTAAAACCATTTCATATCATAGTACAATATGTGAACACTCTCTCTGCACAGTGTGACTTTGAATAAAGTGAAGCAGAAAACAACAAAAGAGTTTTTAGTACAGACAGGTCAGAAAAAAATCCTCTGAAAATTTGGATTTATTGAATAATTTATTTCTTAATTTATTTTACAAAAACTATTTATTTTACTTATTTGTTCACTAATTATGTTTAATACATCCATATACAGCATTAACATACACAATGCCAAACTAAAATAATGTTTTTTGCTCTGAAATCTCTATAAAATGCATATTTTTGTTCTCAAAATCAGAGTTCTGGAGAGTAAAAAGGCGGCTATTTTTTCTGTGAATGGTTTTCAGAGCAGAGTGGGACATCGTCTTATTCTGAATAGAGAGGAGCATACAGGATATCCGGCCAACGTGTGATAGACAGCACTGTTTGGCCAATAAGAGTCAGTCAGGCATGCAGATGCTAATGTGATTGGGCGATAAGGTGGGTGCTTAGCATCCCCCCATATGTAAATGTTCAGTCACAAAGACCCCGGAACCATTTGTTTCAAAGCAGAGTGTTTCGTACGGGCCTTTTTCAGTGTAACACGACCGGGATCATAACAGGAAACAACAGTACGGTCAGTGAGTGTATACTTTTTTCATATTTTCCTGGTTTCATATTTGTCTGAGGCTGGTGCTATTTGGCTCAGTGATCACTGAGGCTGTGGTCTACAGGGGATTGACCGGTATGTGCGGAATCCCTGTCTTCTTGCCGTTCTTTAGCGTGGTCGCAAGCCTATGTAGCATGAAGCTAACTCGTGGTAGGTCTACATATGCCGAGCAAGTCCAGTGGCTGGCGAGATATGAATATGAATATTTGGTTATGCTTTTCGTTGGTCTTGATTAGTTGTGTTTGGAGCATGTACAAATGGTTTACATGAGCTTGTAGCCCGGATTTTTTCTGTTATTCTGATAGGCAACATCATTATATTTCTTCTTGATTAGTGTCTTCTCTCACAGGGGGAACCCCAACGTTTTTAAACAGGGGTACACATCGGCCCCACAGGTGGGGCCGTCGGGTGGAACAGGTTAAAACCAATCCATACCACCATAAAAATCAGTCTTATGCCGATGACATATTTCTGTATCTACCTGTCAACATCCCTCCTGTCAGTCAACAATCTGATTAACAGCTTTGGCAAGGTTTCTGGCTACTCCAGCAACTGGCCTAAGTTGGAGATTCTGCCTCTAAGCCATTTCGACTGTGATGCTGGGGTAGGGGACCTTCCCTGTAACTACACAACTCAATCAATTATATACCTTGAAATACATGATTCCATCCATCCATCCATTATCATCCGCTTATCCAGGGTCGGATCGCGGTGGCAGCAGCCCAGCAGGCCGACCCAGGCTCCCCTCTCACCCGCAACACGTTCCAGCTCGTTCTGGGGGATCCCGAGGTGTTCCCAGGCCAACTGGGAGATATAATCCCTCCAGTGTGTTCTGGGTCTTCCCCGGGGCCTCCCACCAGTTGGTCCAGGAAGCATCCTGATTAGATGCCCGAACCACCTCAGCTGACTCCTTTCGATATGAAGGAGTAGCGCCTCAACTCCAAGTTCCCTCCTGATGTCTGAGCTCCTTACCCTATCTCTAAGGCTGAGCCCGGCCACCCTACAGAGGAAACTCATCTCCTTACCCTATCTCTAAGGCTGAGCCCGGCCACCCTACAGAGGAAACTCATTTCGGCCGCTTGTATCCGAGACCTCGTTCTTTCGGTCACAGAGTTCGTGACCATAGGTGAGGGTTGGAACGTAGACCGCCCGGTAAATTGAGAGCTTCGCCTTTCGGCTCAGCTCCTCTTCACCAAGATGGTCCAGTGCAGCTTGTTTTATTGCTGCAGCTGCACCGATCCGCCGGTCGATCTCCCGCTCCATCTTACCCTCACTCGTGAACAAGACCCCGGGATATTCGAACTCCTTCGCTTGAGGTAGGCACTCTGTCCCCACCCTCCACTACATGACTCATCTCCTGCTCCCTACCCTCCACTACATGACTCTTCTCCTGCTCCCTACCCTCCTCTACATGACTCTTCTCCTGCTCCCTACCCTCCACTACATGACTCTTCTCCTGCTCCCTCCCCTCCACTACATGACTCTTCTCCTGCTCCCTACCCTCCTCTACATGACTCTTCTCCTGCTCACTACCCTCCACTACATGACTCTTCTCCTGCTCCCTACCCTCCACTACATGACTCTTCTCCTGCTCCCTACCCTCCACTACATGACTCTTCTCCTGCTCCCTACCCTCCACTACATGACTCTTCTCCTGCTCCCTACCCTCCACTACATGACTCTTCTCCTGCTCCCTACCCTCCACTACATGACTCTTCTCCTGCTCCCTACCCTCCACTACATGACTCTTCTCCTGCTCCCTACCCTCCACTACATGACTCATCTCTTGCTTCCTACCCTCCACTACATGACTCAGTCCGCACTGCTTCTCTAGTTTTCTTTTTTTACCAAAAACAAAAACAAAAAATTCCGTTTGTTTGTTTTGTTTGCTCCTTTGTCTTTCTATTCTATCTATAGATATATAGATCTATATATCTATATATATATTAAATATATATATAGATATCTATATATATATATATATATATATAGAGCTATATATATATATATCTATCTATAGATATATATATATATATATATGTATATATATATATAGATAGATATATATAGCACTATATATATATATATATATATATATATAGATATCTATATATATATTTAATATATATATATAGATATATATATGTATATATATCTATAGATAGATATATACAGATATATATCTATAGATATATATCTATATATCTATATATATATTAAATATATATATATATATATATATATATATATATTTATATTTATATATATATATATATATATATATATCTATTTAATGTTCGCAATAATCTCATGCAGGCGCTAAAGGGTACCTTGTGCGCCGGTATCGAGACGCAGCAGGCCACTACCTAAGAGATATTTGATGCCTGGGTCTGAGACCAAGTTATTTTTACAAAAAGAGCTGACAAAGTTTCCCAAACCATCCCTTCTTCGAGCCACAGTTCACAGCTGTTCCAACGCTGTCTGAAATCTTTACTCTGTATTTGTAGCTTTTCAAACTCGCAATAAACCTTTTTCACAGCAGTCAGTTTTTGAAGCAGGACAAGCACAGGTGATACATTTGTTTTGGCTCAGTTCCAAGTGTGCCACGCCAGTGTGCCAGGCAAAGTAACAACAGCAATTGCACCTAATGCGAGCCCCATATTATCCTGGTTACTGCCATGCCACCTGCTGTTTTTTTACTTAGAAGGAAAAAGGAAAAGTTGCAGTGAATGCTTTTCAAAATATCAAATTACATTAACAGTAGGTATAATTGGAAAGTGAAATCATCACTGCCTGTGGAACATTGCACAATAGCAAATCATTGTAAACCAACGAGATGCAACTTTGGTATTCAGTGTTCATTTTTTCTTTTTTTTACAGCTTAATGCTCATTGGTAAATGTAATTCTGAGATATAAGCCATTTACTGGACTATTTTGCAATGTCTTTGGAGAATAGATCAGGCTATCCTTTCTCTTCCCTTAGAATCTCTTGTTTTCTTTCCTTCATGCCTCTTCCTTCCTCCTGTACTTCCCCCAAAGCTCAGAGGTACGCTTTGGAAAACAAATATCTCAGAGGCCTGCACGCTTCTCTCCGAAGAGAAACTCTCACGCAGCTCTTAGTTCAGCATCATTTCTTTTTCTTTCTCATCTGTTTGGATCTATATCAATTTTCCACCATCCCTCACTCTCTACCTCCATCTTTCCCTCCTTTTTTTTTTTTATTCCTCCCTGAAGTGTGGAAGTGATGCCTTTGAAAACAAATATCCCAGAGCTCCACTTATTTTTCCTCTCTCAAGGAAGAAAAAAAAAATCCTTCAATAACGATGTCAGATCATCTGCTGTTTGGGGAATGAGGGGAACTAACGGTGTACAAAAGAGAAAGTGATGAAAGGACGAAAAGATGGAGTTGATTGAGAGAGTAAGTAAGAAAGAGAGAAAGAGAGAGACAGAAGACAGGAATAAGAGAGGAACTCTCTCAGGCTTCTAAACCATCTGTTTTTATAAAGCAAATTTACTTACATACTTCCCTCGAGGACCGGTTTATGTGCGCACACTAGCGAAAGGACCACCAGCTGTGTGTGGGTGAGTGTGTGGCTGCTGGGGATATTCTTTATTTGTGTCACTCCATTGGTTTCCTCCATCGCTGTTCCAGCTGACATCAACCTGATCTTTCTTTAAGGACTAATGCAACAGAACACATCCTCAAATTGCCTCACAAGCCATGAATTTTATGCAAAACACATCTGTCTCCTCAACCTAAATCACAAACGGAGAAGACGATCACAGCTCATTATACCAGCAAAGCGGCCTGGAAAACAAAACTGTACGTTTCTGCAAACCACGAATATGTTTCTGCATTCGGTCCAGAGCATGTGAAGAAGTATTTTGAGTGACTGGTATTGAAAGTTACGTGATTTAATAGTGAGCATAAGTGAGAAAGTCCAGGAAGGAGGCATGAATCAAACCCAGGACTTTCACAGTGGAGACAGCTGTTTGTGTCCCATGTAAAACCAAAAGTAAACGTCGACTTTATTCCTATTGTGAAATGTTTTTATGCTTTTCACGTTACGTTATGCAAATAAAAGGGTAACTAAGGGTGGTTGTTATGTATTTACGCAATTTACACTATTATAATAATTGCATTACTTTTTTATGTTATTATTCCAACACAAACCACGTGGTTTGGTTGTTTAAACCCTAAAAAATCGTTTCACAATGTTATTATCCACGTTGCATTGTGCGTTTCTGCAAGCTTGATACGAGACGTATTTTTGGTTTCAGAAAGGTCAACATTCAATTTATCTGTGGTTTGCAGAAATGCACAATGCCAATATTTCCTCGGCAACTGGGTCCTTTATACTTATTTGGCATCATACAATTGTCTTATGAAGAGAAGGAAGCAAACTCCACCATCAATTAATATCATATTTTTGCCTTTCAGAGTCTTTTGTATTGAGTCATGGTGATGTCATAGGAAAGATAACTAGTGCATGCTCTTGTCCATGTTTTCCTCTCCAAGTAATGCCTTCCTAATTAAACAGCATTGGCGTATACTTATATGATGAGCTACAAATGGCCAAATCCATCCATTTGAAAAAAAATTGTTCTGAATCCGGTGGATTGCTCCCTCCGGGTGGGGACGCAGTGCCTGCCGCAAGCGAAGGAGTTCAAGTATCTCGGGGTCTTGTTCAGGAGTGAGGGTAAGATGGAGCGGGAGATCGACCGGCGGATCGGTGCAGCTGCAGCAATAAAACAGGCGCTGCACCGGACCGTCTTGGTGAAGAGGAGCTGAGCCAGAAGGCAAAGCTCTCAATTTACCGGGCGGTCTACGTTCCAACCCTCACCTATGGTCACGAACTCTGGGTCGTGACCGAAAGAACGAGGTCTCGGATACAAGCGGCCGAAATGAGTTTTCTCCGTAGGGTGGCCGGGCTCAGCCTTAGAGATAGGGTAAGGAGATGAGTTTTCTCCGTAGGGTGGCCGGGCTCAGCCTTAGAGATAGGGTAAGGAGATGAGTTTCCTCTGTAGGGTGGCCGGGCTCAGCCTTAGAGATAGGGTAAGGAGCTCGGACATCAGGAGGGAACTTGGAGTTGAGGCGCTACTCCTTCGTATCCAAAGGAGTCAGCTGAGGTGGTTCGGGCATCTGATCAGGATGCCTCCTGGACACCTCCCGTTAGAGGTATTCCAGGCACGCCCAACTGGTAGGAGGCCCCGGGGAAGACCCAGGACACGCTGGAGGGATTATATCTCCCAGCTGGCCTAGGAACGCCTCGGGATCCCCCAGAACGTGTTGCGGGTGAGAGGGAAGCCTGGGTCGGCCTGCTAGGCCTGCTGCCACCGCAACCCGACCCCGGATAAGCGGAGGATAATGGATGGATGGATGGATGAATCTTTATTATTCTAGGGGGTTTCTAAACTCCCCAAAAAATATGTGCTGAGCACCAGGAAATAGCAAACCACCAAATCCGCCTCCAATGGTGTTGGCCCACCCGAACCACCTGCACCCCCCTTTGCAGTTTGTTAGACAAACAGGTCAGAGCAGGATGCAGCCAACAGGTTACTGCACTACATCCTGCAACAACACAAATCCATACACAAAAATCCGGTTTGTGGACTTCAGCTCAGCATTCAACACCATAATCCGAGAAGTCGTTGACTCTAAACCCATCTAGGTTCCTGAACCAGAGTCCACCTCTTGGTGGATCATCAGACACCATCAGAATAAATTGCTTCCCTCTGGTAGGCTCTTGAGAACACTGTGTCAAAATAACCAGACACAAGAACAGTCACTCTGAACACGTAAAGTCATATAGTGTCAATAATCCTGTAACCAAAAACATCCATTTATGTACAAATGATAAATTACACGCGTTGGCAAAAAAATACCCTCTTCTTTAACACATCATCCATCATTGTTAAACATAAATCATACATGCTGTATAGTTAAATAAATGATTCCAATTCTAATAATATTACATTCAACTCCAAGTCCCCTGTCAGTCACTGTGCCACTGTAAAGCATTGTGTACACCATTTAATCTCCCCAGGTGATGAGCACTGTCGAAGCATCACCAATTAGCACGCTGGTGTTGGAGGTGTAAAGAGTTGAAGCACGCCTTCGTGAGAATTGTTTCAACCAAGGATGAAGTTTTTCCCCTTAAATATCTTCAAAGTTTAGTAAACAACCTAATCTGCGTCACTGTCGTGCTCATTATTTTTGGACCTGCTGATTCTAATGCTTCATTAGCGTCGGGATACATTCAAACCTGAGGCACTGTGTTGCTTTGGCAGAGCCAGATTGAGATGCCTTCAGTCGGTTCTTTATCTACATATTGCTCCTAGCTGCCATGACATGTTTGATATTATTGAAATTCCCCATAATTCATTTTGAATAGTGTGCAGATGTAAGAAAACACATGGCGGTGCAATCTGTCAAAGGCATGGGGGCAATGCTTAGACTAGTAAATATAAACACTGCATGGATTCAAATATAAAATGGGCTCTTATAGCAATGCAACTTAATCTGGATTGTCTTCACTGTTTGTTCCTGGAAGAGCCCGATATTAAACTAGTGTGGTAGTCACATGGTACGCACCCATGTTACAATAGTAACTACTATCAAGTTGAGAAATACAGTGATAAGTATGCACATTCACATTTCTTTTTTCTGTTCAGAAGTAGAGAAGGGGATTCCCTCTACTGGTTTTGTAAAGTAACTTCTACGGAATAATGGTGGCTGAGAAGGGTCAAACAAATGCAAAAGGAATAACGCAAATGCAAAAAGCCCAGGAAGGCGCCATTTCATAGAGCTTCTCGTCTGAAATTTTTGATTTGTCATCAATTTTCATGTTTGATGTACAGTATGTGCCATTTATCATTGAGTTATCCCTGACATTGATCAGTGGCCACTTGAACCATTTACCAAAACCAAGTTCGTAATCTTGACGTTTAAATTAAATGAATCTTTCCCTAAACACTTAATACAATAAATACAAGAGCTTGTCTCTGTAAGATAGATGCTCGGCCAGCAAGAAAATGGTGGTCTTCGGTGGATTCTTTTTTTTTGAGGGTTAGGTTTCTTTTGTTTCTTTTTATGCTTTCAACAAGGATTTGTTCTTAATCAATGAAAAAGTAGGGTGATAATAGTTGAGAAATAGTCCCCTGGACATGTTCATAGTAAGTTTACTGTATCCTTTGGGTCAGTGCTTTAAGTGAACAAAAATACGTGCCAGTACTCCCTTATTCACATGTTGGTACCAGCAATATCTTGCTACTTATTCCTATTTTTTTGTTTATTTCTTTAACCATATTGTACTGAGTCAGTCATAATCAGTTGTGATTTTATTGTTATTGGGCACAGTACTTGGTCAATGCATCATGTATAGTAGGCCCATAAATTTCCCCTTGCCGGATTAATAAAGTATCTATCTATCTAATACTCCAATACTATTCCAGTTTAAACATTACAGGATTATGGTGGTGCGTTTGTATATTTACCCATAGTGTTAATACTAAATGTGATTTCCCGTGTTATTTGTCGCCTATAGTATCGCTCTATAATATATCATAGGAGACCTACAGCATGGAATCCACAGCAGCCAGTCAGAGCTGCTGCATGTGAGTGAGTCAGGTTTAGGAGCAGTGTCCCAGTCAGGATGCTAAATAATGCAGCAACATAAAGAGACACATTCTGAATTGCAACAGTGACTGAAAGATAACATCGCCATCTTGGTTTATGGCATACCATACGCTATTTCACTATTTCACATTCTGAGAAACTAAAGACTGCAGTGATTTCAGCTCAAAGCAACAAACAGCAAGGCCTGCTGGGAAAACAGGCCCCAGCGAAGCTACACTGCATTGTTGATATTATTTCCACATAATTGGATCTTAAATCCTTTATAACAGCACAGAGATACATACAGCCGTGTGTCACAAACTATATTTGATCAAATATGAGAACTAACTTGAACCTGGAAAATCAACAGATTCAATTTTGTTATACTATTTAAAACCATTTCCATTATCCAAACACATATATATACATATGTATGTATATATACATATATATATATATATGTATATATATATATATATATAAAACTAATTTCCCTCTGACAAAAGTATGTATAATACCAGATAATTACTGTTGTCTTTTATAACTACACAAAGCTATTAAACTGACATGGCCTTATGTTCGTCTTAATGAAAGCTGTACAATACTTTTATTGAAAAACTAGAGAACATTAATCAGCTGCATTTTTAATATGTATTTAACACAAAACTCAGAGAGGCTAATGCAGCCATTAGTGCTGGATACCAGTTCTGCAGAAATAATTGGGGAATTCATTTTCGTCTTTGTCGAGCCTTCGTCTGTTTACAGTCCAGCTTCAGTGAAACGAGCCCGGGATCCTAATAAATGATGGACTCCAGGGACAGGCTCATTAAAACACATCGTTCTCACAGATATCGTTTCACAACCCACGTGTCCGCAAGCAACCACAAAAACACAAACAGAAAGGCTTCCGCTGAGCATATCATGAAGTTATGATGACGAAGGCACATTATGAATCATTTATCTTGAATTAATTAAGACGTTTTAACAGATTCATTTATGTTGGGACGAGAGCAGCGTTTTGAAGCGATAACTCACGTTGACCTGTTATTGTCTAAGGATATGAGCTTTACTTTAAAAGGATATTAAAAAAGATCACACCAAAATATCAGGGTTTTTTGTTTTAGTTTTCTCAGATAATAGTTTAGCAGTGTTTATGTATCAGCACAGATAAACAGTCTATCAGCAGAACAAGTAGCTCATAGCGAGCCAGTTAATATTGTGTTTACGTTGTTTACTGTGGAGGATTTTATTGAAGGAATAAATCACGTGTTGGGCTGTTTTATGAGATGATTAGCTTCTTTTTTTTATTGTGTAGGAATTCATTCTCTAATGGGCCACAACACAGCGGTGGTCTGAGGCATCGCTGTGTGTTTATCTCCGAGAGCTCCACCAGTATCTATGATGAACAATACAACAGGCTCAACAGCACTAAGAGTGGAATATTAAAACTCTCTCTCAATCCGCACGTTTCCGTCTGTATTGCTCTTGCTGTTGTTGCCTTATGATCACTTTAGATTATGTGTGAGATGCAGATATAATTATATATTTAATCCATGGGAGACGTTTCTTGTATGATTGGTGGGCAGGGCAACACACAAAGCTTTCATTCAACTGATTATGAATGGCAGTTTTGCATGGTGTACATGTATTGTGGTATTTGCGCAATCATTTTGCATGGCTTCATGGCTTTGCAGACTGAGTATATCACCAGCGGATATACTAATAATAAAACCGGATTTATATTCCCTTCCGTGGAATCAATGAGCAGTTCCTGACAGCACGCAGCTCTGAAGTGGCATTAAACTAGTTTATACAAATATCACACAACATTATTCTTTTAAATAGTTTTTTTTTTTCTTACAAAAATAGTAAAATGATATGGATCATATTTCAACGGGGTTCCAGTTACAGAGTTACGGATCTGTTTTTCTCCACAAAAAAAATTAAATAAATACCCGGTGATGTCAAAGCCAGAAAACAACATTTATTGTTGGTTTGAAGGTAGAGAGAGAAGAAAAGGAGATGTCTTATGATATGGATGACACAGCGGTCATCAGTGCCTTTAGGTAAGGCCTGGGCCGAGGGTACGGGGTCTCTGATGCTCTCCCTTCAGGCGTACCCTCTGATATGTGTCGGCTTTAGTTCCCTCAGTTCCTTTTTCTTTTGAATGCATTTTACAACATTCACACACACAATTGTCTCTCACACCTGGCAGCACTGAGGACAGGCGCTCACGCTGTAGGATGAATGGTTCAGACTCCCTGGTCCTTTCAACCATTCTACACGATTGGAGTCTTGAAAAGAAAATAAAGTAAATCTTACCCGAACTAACTTTCAAGTAACTGAGGAAAAACAACGATGTAAATTAAAGCCGTGTGCTGGAGCACATCCATGGACAGTGTCCAACCCTCCAGCTAAGCTGAGGCTTCTGAGCCTCAACACAACTGAGCAGCCATGCATTTGTCTGGAGGACGTGGATGTCTTCACCTGATAGATGCTCCTCTGCTGCTCTTTGTCTCGTCTTACATCTTCTCATTCACTCCCTTTTCTTCTCGGTTCCTATTCACCCACATTAGTCGGTAATCCTGCTGTTGAAGACTTAACATTGTAAAAAAACCCTCATGAAGAATGTAAACGTCTGACACAGAAAAGCATATCCAGCTTCTTTTATTAAACAAGTTTAAACAATATGATTCCCACAATCCCACAATCACATAGCCACGTATTTAAATGTGCACCCACTGAGTTTATATGTGCACACATAGTTTTTACAGTTCCCCGTGTATACACAGACAACCTACGTCACACAGTTTCCCACTCAGCATGCCGCTGTGCCGACATTTAATGGTGTGCAATTATTGGCTGTATGGCGGGGAGATGTGGTAATTTGTCTCACTGCTCAGTGTGTGTGCACGTGCGTGTGTGTGTGTGTGTGTGTGTGTGTGTGTGTGTGTGTGTGTGTGTGTGTGTGTGTGTGTGTGTCCTCAAGTCCAGCTTGCATTTATTTGGTTTTATTTTAAGAGAAAGGCCAAATCTTGTGCAAATATGTCAAATAGGAGAATGTGTGCTCTTCACTCCCCACACATTAAGTTCTACGGTTGCAATGCCAGAGTGCATTTAGTAATTTGAACAACATTTTTTACTCTCTGTTGAAGAAATTACCAAGAGCATAATAGAACACTCCTCTCCTGAGGGCTGACATTTTTCTTTGATGAAGAAAATCTCTCACCAATGTGGAGCAATCTGAACGTTAATAAAGTGAGTCCGTGACGGACTCACTTTATTAACGCGCTGACGCCTGACTCCTCAGATGCCATACATTTGGTCGCTAGAGGGTTCAGGCAGATTGAGGGATGGGGGGGTGGGGGGTACAGGTAGACTGTAAATAACAAGTTGACGTAGTCATTGTGACCATCTTGGATTACAGCTGTTGCTATCTTGGCTTTTTGCGACCAGTGAACGAAAAGTGACCATATTTGTACTGCGGCCGTGACGTAGAGACGTCGTATATATACACGGCTCTGGTGTCGGCAGCGCCCTGCCGATCACAGTAAGCCCCGCCCTAAAGCATTTCCACTTTGTGTATATCTGACTCTAAATGGACCATAATTTAATAAATGAACATCATGCTGTATTGAAGAAGACTTGAAACTAGAGATTGAGACATAAACTCATGTTTACAATGTTTACTGAGGGAATAAATCAAGAGAGAAGTAGAGTCATTTTCTTCTATATGATAAGACTTTTTTTTGTCGCCCCCTTCTGGTCAGTAGAGATAATGCACGTTTTAAAGACACTTCCACATTGGCTTCCTTCGTCAGAACCGGAGGTTGCTGCCTGGGGGGGATGTCATCCCCTTTTTAAGCAAACTGAATGCCGCTTGTTAACCTGCCATCTTCCTTTCCCATCCCCTCTCAGCAGATAGAGTGCAGGGCCAGAGGGGTAGTTTAACTACCTCCCTTAATCTAGTCCTCCTGAGTCATCCATCTTTTATCTGACTCCGGTTTGTGTAAGTTAGAATCGGTGGCCCCCGACCATGACTCTGAAATATCAGCAGCCAAACTGGGCTGTGTTGAGAAATCCATGGCGCTGTCCTTGGTGCTGAAGTAGCAGACAGATTTTCTGTAAGTCCTGCCCCTCTGTTGATCTTTCACGGTGAGGTTTGCTAGTTTTTGGGCAAACAAAAACATACATAGCAAACACTCGCCCCTCTACAACTGTTGCTCTACAACTGCTATCTTCATGGGGGTGTGACGTAAATAAGTATAAATTAAACAAACACGTGAAGGAGCATTATCAGAGTTTGTCATTAGGAAAAAAATAAATAAACGGCTCACAATGATGATGAAATATTAAAGATAAACTGCTTCTTTGTGTTCAAACAGATGTTTGATTTTCTAGGGAGAACTGACAGCCCCACTCCAGTGGAGCTGCTCAGACTACGGTAGGAAGAGAACAGGTGTAAATCATAAAATGAATGATGGCTGGTTTCCATTAAGCTCCTTCAGTTTGAGGTTCCTGGCGTTGTTGCGCGCTCGCTCACTGTCAAGCTGTCATGGCTTACTGGGACGCCTGAATAGAACAGAGCCATGGTTAACGACATTTGTTTCTAATGTGCTTTTCCTCCGCGATGCCAACTCAAAATGGCTGCTGCCGAAAAAAAGGCCTGTTGGCTTGCCGATGATAAATTAACACCATAAGAAAATAAGAAGAGCAAACGACGCTAAAAGAATAGTGTGAGGTCCAAAGGCAGCCAAAAGCACATAAGAACACGAGGAAGAGGGAAGAGGCGCAGGATGCAACAACAAGTGAGACGTATGTATATATGAGGCAGACAGATGGCACAGGGAAACACCTCATCGCTTCGCTTTACATTCTGACCTTGAAGCGTGTGTGTGTGTGTGTGTGTGTGTGTGTGTGTGTGTGTGTGTGTGTGTGTGTGTGTGTGTGGTGGGGGTAGGGGGGTGAAAGTGAGTGGGTTTGTGTTTTCAAGGAGAATTGAAACAGAACGCTCACTCATCTCACTCTCCGTTGCCTTATTGGATGAAATTGGCTCGTATTGTGAAAGATGATGGCTTTCTCGCAATGCGCACACACACACACCAACATATGTACAGACGGCACACTCACACGCGCACACCCACGCATGTGTGTGTAAGGGGTACAAAGGAATGCATACATATCACGCCGGCTGGATAAGCTCACAGACTATAGTTATTAATGTTGTTAATTATACATGTGTTTGCGCTACAATGGCTGCTGTGAAAAAAAAGGCCTCTTGCAGGCACAGTTTAAGTACTCCACATGGCAATACACCTTTTTTTATACAGCAGACATGCAGTCACGTCATAGCAGGAAAAGCACGTGTATTTAATTATGATGGATGGTATTATTCATGCTGGCCCACTGGAATACCTTTCTGGGACACTTAATGGCACTGAGCCACTGTAAATGTTACCAATTTCACCTGGGCTTTTCCTACTTTGACCAGTCTCTGGACCGGCCCGGTAACAATGGCATAAGAGACACTGGGCTTCTTCTCACCAAGCCTGGGAGTCTGGCGGACACTTCGAGGACCTCCCAGGGCCATTTTGGTTCCCAGGAAGCAGGCTCAGGACAGGCTCGCAATGAGTTGTGCCGTAGTCAAATCTAACCATATTGCTTTCCATGGTCATTTTACTCGTACAAAAGTAAATAGCGGTTGTTGTTAGTTGTTTTGGCCGCAAGGTGTTGAGCCACCTCGCCGGAGAGGGAGCAGACGCAACTCCGAGATGACTGGCTAGTTAGCTAGGTGGCTTGTTCTTCTCCGGAGTGGGGCGGGAGGAACCATGACACCCAGCCCGCTGTTCGGACTATTTGTTCACTTTTTGTTACCAGTGAAGCAACAAAGCACTGAGCAATATAGCTGGGTTGGTTTAATACTACACTGTACAGAAAACAATCCCTCATAGCAATGAGAGTGTGTGGATGAAACATTTACATCAACTGTGGCTCGTTGTGCGTCGTAATGATACGACTCCACCGCGCTGCTGTCCTTACTGCAAACCTCACTTCAGTGAGTCCACGAGTTACAGTAAGCCCGTTTAGTTCATACAGTCGTTAGCCTCCCGACAGCAGTCGCAATGGTACACATTAAAATGGCTGCTGCTCCGACCTGATTTGAATGGGAATGTCTGTTCTACTCCTGTTTCCATGGAGCAAACTCACAAACCTCTTGGGAATAAGGGCGTTGCTCTGCTGGGTCCACATTTGGTCCATTCTGACACGTTTTAAGCAGCCAGGTGGATCTAATAACCCAATTGAATTTACAACTAGGACTACAAAGTACACACACTGGAAAACTCAGACAGGCATACAACATGAGGAGCAACGGCTTCAATGCTGGGAATTACAAGATCACAAGACAAGGCACAGTTGGAGTGGGTAGGGAACTGGAATAAGGAGGGAAACACTATGGTTGGTAACAAGACCATGAGGATTGTCACCACAAAGGCAGGTATGACGAGGCCGGACACGAAACAGCTGCTCAAGGGAAGATGTGCTCGTTAGGAACTCCGGTTTTTCTCCATCTGTGGCGCTAACTGCTTATTGCAGTTAGCGATGGCTTCTTCTCTTTCCAGACGTCACTTTAAGTAGTCCCGTACTTTCACATTCATTAGATTTATTTTTTCCCATTTTAATTAGCACGCATTTTGAATGCTGTGTTATTACACATTACATGATCAGTATCGAACCTGGGCAACATGAATGGAAATTATTTATCAGGTTAGTTTGAATTAGTTTGCATATTGCTAGAGGCAAGGACAGCGTGAGGTGGGATATTTTTTTTATTTTTTACATCAGCAGTCTTATTGGTTTAATGCATAATTGAAAAGAGGCTTACATATCGGGGTGAGAGAACACTGAGCTGCTGCTCAATTGTTATCTTACATTTTAGGAGGAAATGCCAGCTTCCGTGTATGTATGTAATTGTGTCTATTGGTGGACACAATGTTCGACTTTTTGCTTGAATGTCATTCCATCTAAAGTGTAAATGGTACGAGTGTTACGGTTAGTTGTACTGGACCCAAAAGCTCGGAGACGGAATGGGTTTTAATTGGTCATGGTTGATGGGGGAGGAGCCAGATGATAGACGAGGAACGGGCCGGTGGCTTGTGGAGCTGGGGGAGAATACAGGGAGGGGCGTGAGGGGCGTGAGGGGCGTGAGGGGCGTGAGGCGGCGTGAGGGGCGTGAGAGGCGTGAGAGGTGTGAGGGGCGTGAGAGGCGTGAGAGGTGTGAGGCGATTGAGGGGCGTGAGAGGCGTGAGGCGATTGAGGGGCGTGAGAGGCGTGAGGCGATTGAGGGGCGTGAGAGGCGTGAGGCGATTGAGGGGCGTGAGAGGCGTGAGGCGGCGTGAGGGGCGTGAGGGGCGTGAGGGGGCGGAGGGGCGGAGAGGCGTGAGGGGCGGAGGGGCGGAGGGGCGTGAGGGGCGTGAGGCGGCGTGAGGGGCGTGAGGCGGCGTGAGGGGGTGTGAGGGGCATGAGGGGCGGAGGGGCGGAGGCGGCGTGAGGGGCGTGAGGCGGCGTGAGGGGCGTGAGGGGTGTGAGAGGGGCGTGAGGCGGCGTGAGGGGCGGAGGCGGCGTGAGGGGCGTGAGGGGCGTGGAGGGGCGGAGGGGCGGAGGCGGCGTGAGGGGCGTGAGGCGGCGTGGAGGGGCGGAGGCGGCGTGAGGGGCGTGAGGGGCGGAGGGGCGGAGGCGGCGTGAGGGGCGGAGGCGGCGTGAGGGGCGTGAGGCGGCGTGAGGCGGCGTGAGGGGCGTGAGGCGGCGTGAGGGGCGGAGGGGTGTGAGGGCGGAGGCGGCGTGAGGGGCGTGAGAGGCGTGAGGGGCGGAGGGCGGAGAGGTGTGAGGCGATTGAGGGGCGGAGAGGCGTGAGGCGATTGAGGGGCGTGAGAGGCGTGAGGGGCGTGAGGGGCGTGAGAGGCGTGAGGCGGCGTGAGGGGCGGAGGGGCGTGAGGGGCGTGAGGGGCGGAGGGGCGTGAGGGGCGTGAGGGCGGAGGGGCGTGAGGCGGCGTGAGGCGGCGTGAGGGGTGTGAGGGGCGGAGGCGGCGTGAGGGGCGTGAGGGGCGTGAGGGGCGTGAGGGGCGGAGGCGGCGTGAGGGGCGTGAGGGGCGGAGGCGGCGTGAGGGGCGTGAGGCGGCGTGAGGGGTGTGAGGGGCGGAGGCGGCGTGAGGGGCGGAGAGGGGCGTGAGGCGGCGTGAGGGGCGGAGAGGGGCGGAGGGGCGTGAGGGGCGTGAGGGGCGTGAGGCGGCGTGAGGGGCGTGAGGCGGCGTGAGGGGCGGAGGGGCGTGTGAGGGGCGAGGGGCGTGAGGCGGCGTGAGGGGCGTGAGGCGGCGTGAGGGGCGTGAGGGGCGTGAGGGGCGTGAGGCGGCGGAGGGCGGAGGCGGCGGAGGGCGGAGGGGCGTGAGCGTGAGCGTGAGGGGCGTGAGGCGGCGTGAGGGGCGGAGGTGAGCGTGAGGCGTGAGCGCGTGAGGGGTGTGAGGCGGCGTGAGGGGCGTGAGGGGCGTGAGGGGCGTGAGGCGGCGTGAGGGGCGTGAGGCGGCGTGAGGGGCGTGAGGGGCGTGAGGCGGCGTGAGGGGCGTGAGGGGCGTGAGGGGCGTGAGGCGGCGTGAGGGGCGTGAGGGGCGTGAGGCGGCGTGAGGGGCGTGAGGGGTGTGAGGGGCGCACGCACACGCACACACACGCACGCATATTCCCACACGCACGCACACGCACGCGCACGCGCGCACGCACGTACACGCATATTCCCACGCGCACGCACGCACTCACGCACGCACACCAGAAAAGGGCTGGAGTCACAGCAGAGCCGTGACGACTAGATTGTTGAGATATTAAATATCTATATTGTGTATACCCACTAAGTCGACAGCTGTGCAGCACTACTGCAGTTAAAAACCTACAAAGATTACCTTAAGTTTCTTATGCTTTTTATGTTTGTCAATACTACAGAAGATGCCTGATTAATTCATGCTCATATTGTAGGTTAATTGCCATAAAAGACGATCCTATTTTTTATTTATTTGAGGCTCTTTAAGAGTTTCGTTGACAAAGAGGCTTTCCTTAGTATATGAACATAGACAAACAAATATGGAGGAAGCCATTGAAGCCATGCCATTGCCACACGCACACTACAACGTCCTCCATCTGTCTGCTCTGTCTAAGAATCAGTAAATCTACAGAACAGAATGAGGTTTTTAAACAAACTTGAGTCTTAAGTGAACGTTTGTCAAGAACAGTGTAGCAGGTGGAGCCTGATGCAAGAGACTGAGGGCAACAAGGAAGAAAACAGCCTCTCAGTTCATTGTTTGTGCAGACGAGGCTAAAGCTAAACCAAGCAGTCCGCAAAGACTGAGCTGAAAGCCACAAGCTAATCTGAGGAGAGGAGGGTGGAGTACAGGTGGAGAGATGGGCGGAGCTCAAGTGAAGGAATGAGGCGTTTAGGCAGGGCAGCGAGCCGATAGGCCGGGTAAAAACACTGAGAACCGGATAGGAGCTGATTGGCTGAGAAAGACTTAACGAGCTTAATGCGGAGCAGGTGTGTGGATGGGCAAAGAAAGTACAGGAACACTGGAGGAGAAATAAACTACAGAAAAACATAAACAAAACACACTTCAGTCTCCAAACCAGTGGACACAGTGGTACACTATTAACATATACTAAGACATTTTAGAAAATGTAAACTGTAGGAGATAATCAAACATAAGAGAGAGCTTCAGCTCTGCTGTTTGTTCATTAGTCCTGTGTTTAGAATATTTGACAATTAGTTTTGGCTATTTATGCAATTAACGCCAAAACAGACTGCATTTCTCAAAGAGCAATGCAGCGCTTGTATCTCATCAGGAAATTGGATTCATACAATCTAAGCACTTAAAAATGAAAGAGATTGTTCACAGACGTCTTGCTGAAAGTGTTTGAACTTTTAATATGTGTACATGGTATCGGCACCGTGGTGCTACGAACACAAATAGACGGAACAGAAATATAAATGTGGACAGTGAAATTATTGTGAAAGAGCAAAAACAAGTGGGATGCATGTATGAAACAAAAACCCTGACAAATGCTGTTGTCATAAAATGTGGTTATCATTGTTTGTATTTAGAATCAACATTATTTCCAGAGCACTTAATCATGTTTTATCTGCTGTAGCGGAATCCAAGAAGTTCCTTTGTGGGCAGCGAGCTGCGTCTCCTACAGGATGACTGGATGCCATACGACTGCGCTGCACTCTCAATTACATTTCGAGGGAAGCTTTTTTTTTTTTAGGACGCAAAACGGTCGCACTTTCAAGCCGTTTAAAATACGTGGTTAACGGACAAAACGTATCACACTCAGCCACAGAAAATGATTTGTTAGTAAAAACATCACGGTTTGGCTGAGAAATGACCAACAAATTGAAACAAAACAACAAAAAGTACTTGGTTATGTTCAGGCCACACACAAGTCCTCCTGTTGGGAAAGGCCAACGTAATGCTCCACAGAATACATGAACATAACTCATAAAGCATCTTGGCTGTGTGGGAGCGGCGTGTTTAGGGGGCAGAGCTCGGGCCACACCAGAGAGCACTTCATCACCATGCTCTCCACCAGCACCACCAACCATTTCACCCTTTGTCTTCTACAGCAGTGGATGGAAACAGATTTGGTCACGAGGTCAACAGCAATTTACTTGCGCATGCAAAAAGTGTTTATTTAAATGGAAAGTTAGAACAAAATCCCCTGACTGTGATATGTTTGCTTTCAGCGCTTAATGTTGTTCACGTCTGCAATATACATGAATCTAGTTCTAAAGTACGACACATATCTTGGGTAAAAGAAGAAGAAGATGCATAAACTATGCAGTACGAGAACACGCTTTAAAACACTGCTGGAGTCCTTTCTTCATTTAATGCATTCACTCATTAAAATTGTAGCAGCGCAGAATCAAATGAAGCTGCCATTTATATTTTATTGCATTGAGTATATTTTTTTCAAACATTTCTCCATATTTGTACGGTTTCTGTTAATTCTGCACCCTGCAAACAAAAGGAGGCAGTTGTGTTCTTCAATAGCCTTCAAGCTTTCATGTTTGTGCTTTACTCGATAGCAAAATAAAATATTGTTTTGTGGCATTTCTGCAAACCGCAGTGCTTCTTTTAGACGTAGGCCTTCGGGTAGTATAAAGGCTTCTGAAACAACAGTAAGACTATGTAAGGCAATCCTTCCATTCAAACTGTTAATTGCACCTCTTTTCAGTCACATGAGTGTATAAAAATACACACTTTGATCACTTAAAGTTTCAGCCCTTTGCCATTGATTTAAGTATACATAATACTGTGTATGCTTACAATGGGTACTACAAATCCTTTGGTGTATCTTTAAAATGCAAGAACATTCTTCACTGCTGGCCATGTATCATTATTATTCAGTTCAATTCCAATCATAACACCAGTGATACGCTTTCGTCTTTATATATCAGCCTCCTTTCGAGAAAATTAAATATCACAAAAGCAGATCTTATAATAGAACAATGTTTTTGTGTGATCCGACTTGCAAGAGAGATTAAAAAAAGAATGCTCAAGACGGATGCAGCAGAGATACACTTGTCTTTTAGTAAAAATAAATCCCTACATTTCCCAGAATGCAAAGAGTGCCGTAAAGCGCCCGACGTCATTACTGTTTTTTCCCCATTGTCCAATCAAATGAATTGAGAGGTGTTCCTTTAATGGCTGGCTGTCGCTGGACACCCTCAGCTATTTGACTTTACCACATGTAGTTTGTGAGAGAACAGCAGACCTGGAGGCTGTTGCTGGACACGGAAGTATCAGTTCTTGTGCCTGTTCACCAGGTTCTGTCTCTACTGACCATCAGGGGGCGACTCCTCTGCTTGCAAAAATATTGTATGGAGGTTTATGAGAAAATGACTCTACTTCTCTCTTGATTTATTCCCTCATAAACATTGTAAACATGAGTTTATGTCTCAATCTCTAGTTTCAAGTCTTCTTCAATACAGCATGATGTTCATTTATTAAATTATGGTCCATTTAGAGTCAAACAGACCATAAAGCAGGGGATGCTTTAGGGCGGGGCTACAAGGGGATTGACAGGTCGCTGCCGCTACCAGAGTCACTCCTCCACATTCCAAAGATGGTCACTTCTGTTCATTGGTTGCGGAAAAAAAACAAGATGGCGACGACGAACTCAAGGCTTCAAAATGGGTTACAGCACGATGACTACCTCCACTTCTTATACAGTCTATGCTATTGACCCTAATGTAAAGTAACGCAAACAAGTGGAGTTAAATTCCTGTACATACTTGCTCACTGTGTATAGTTCTAATAGATTATATACTATTATTCACAGGGCTGTCTGACTAACTGTGAGACAGCATCCGTATCAGCAGGGTTAGCTACAGGGTTAGCTACAGGGTTAGCTACAGGGTTAGCTACAGGTGTCGCGGGTTGGCTGGAGGTACATTTAGAGTGGAGTCAGCCATAAATCAACTAACCTGATAAGATATGTTGATGAGCGTAAGATAGCTTTGACTTTTAAACGCAGCATTTCTTTTGGCCTTTCTGTAGAGAAAGGAGATTTGTTACGTGGGTGTTTTGCTTGATGGGTTTTGTAGAAATAAAAATACAAACCTTTCCCCAAAGCTTGTATGCAGAGAAAGCCCACTCATACATACACGGATTGTTCCTCAGTTCTAGGCAGCACAGCACTGTGATTTAGCTGCTGGATTTAAGAGACAGACAGAAACATAAAAGAGAGAGAAAGACATTGAGGAAAGTAGGAGTAAAAAAAAAACGAGACGAAACCAAGAAGAGAGAGAGACGTGACAGGAAACAAAGAGGAAGAGAGGAGCTGGAAGAGAAGGAGGATGGAAGTACAATGTGTGTGGGCAATGAGAGAGGAAGTTATTTATGGATATGATATTGGGAAAAAAAAGTTAGATTTTCTTCTCAGGTCCATTAGAGAAACTAAGTGAGAGGAGGAAGGACTTTTTAAATATTTATATTTTAGCTTCATGTCGTTTGGATTTTGATGCACAAGATAAGCAGCTTTCACCAAAGGAACATCCATCCTTCAGTTAACTGGCAGATGTGCTCTTTATAAGTATGAACACTGTTGTTAAATTGTTAGCTATGGATTAGTAACCATTTAGAAACTAATGACTATACATCAATGCTCTTAAAAAACAAAAAGAAAATTAAACAATTCACGCCTGCAGCAAGCTATATTAGTTTAGCAAAATAATGCATGCAGGAGTAAACAACCACACTAGACTCCGGTTGAATTTGTCTGCGTGTGTTTTTCTTGCCACAGAAGGAAAACTGAGCTTTTGCAAAATGACAACATAATCCCAGTGTGGGGTGTCAAATAACGTTAAGGACTTCCTGTCTCCATCGATCACCTTAATGGCCAATACAGACAAAGACACAGCAGAGCCTTTGTCAACATGGATTTATGTTGATTTTGTCAGATGACGTCCGTCTCGCTCCCCAGCAGATCTTTGCTGTGATGCGGTTTGGTATTTTGACAAATGTCAAGAAGAAGAAGATATTAAGCAGTTCTCACTAATAAACACGTTCAATCTCGTCTAATGCGTATCTACACTTGGATTAAAAAATAAAAAAGTGCTGTTTTTAAATGTCCTGACGTCACCGTGATGTTGCCGGACAATTAGCCGAGACTCCAGGAATCCGCCGCTCCTGGCCACGAAACAGTCCCGTTAAACTTGTTGCTTTACCAATTACTTTTTTCTATTAAACAGCCAAGATAAAAATGTGTTAATAAATGAGCTCTAGAGGTGCTGGAAGGAGGTCCTTATGCTAAGCTAAGCTAATCAACTCCAGACACATTCTGAATGGACAGACACATGAAAGTGAAATTAATCTGCTCATCTAACTCTGTGCAAGAGAGCAAAAGTTTTTTTTTTTGCTTGTTCTTTTGTTTCTTTAAAACTAGATCTGCATCTCTGATGAGGAAATTCCACTTATTTTAATAAAAAGAAAAGTGTTTTCTTTCTTTAAGCGCGATTGTCTTGACATCAAAAGCCTTACACGCGGTCTACCGGGAGTTGTAAAGATGCTAACACTGCCCTAAAAATGATGGAGATGACTTCCAAAAGCATCTCAAAACACTGAAATACGAGACTAAATTCCTTTTTTTTTATCAAGAATCGGGTATACCACATAGAAACCTGCAATCTAATAACTTGCAGAATAGTTTATGTAGAACCATTGACAGTTAAAGCGGTCCTCAAAGGTAGACCTCAAAATCCGCTCTGGATTCAGGGACAGCACAGGCAAAAAGTAACTCCCTACTTTTACTTGAAACACAGTTTAAACCCCGGCCATGAACTTTTAATGTCTCTGTTCTCCACTTCAGCCTTTTAGTCTAAAGACTCAGACACTTGTTCTTTATGTACTCTGTGAAAAGTGAAGCATTAAATCCCTCCACGCAGAAACACAAAACTCGGCGCCAGCACAGCTTTCAGAAAGATTCCACCCTCTACTTGTGTTTTATTCCATTTTCTTTCCCCTAAATGTTGTGGGTGGGAGTAATTTCCATTCTGGTTCCACTTCCACCCATGGCTCAGTCGCAGTTTACTTTTGTTTTTCAGTGTTTCTAATTCATGATTGAACCCGTAATTGTGTTTGGAGCAGATTCACACATTTACATTTATTTGAATCATAATTCCACCGGACTGGGTTTGGTGAAGATGTTTGCTTCTTTTTAAAGGAGCTCTTCTCCCACTTGGAGGTACAGTGCCTTGCTTAAGGACAACTTGAGGGGAGTTATTTTAAGGAAGAGACGCCGTTTCCCAGCGTACTCCAGCTGTTCCAGGTGTTTAAACTGGTAAGTCACAGGCCTGCTTCTGCTGCTGTCTCAGTGGGAAGAGCTCGAGCAAAGCTGCAGAGTGTTTGCCTTGAGTCTGTTTACCGATGGATCCAAATAACTAATTATGTCTTGTGTTGAATGCATCTCGGCAGTACGTTTGAGCAAATGTACAGACTGGAATTAGCTTCAATTAGATTAAATATGGTGAACATCTGCAGCATGTTTTCTTACACTATGTATATATATATGTATTTTAGAGCCCTGTACCTCTACAGACAGAAATGTCATACCAATCGGCTATCGTCTGACTATTCAGAGTGGAAACTGGCAGCTTGTGAAACAATCCGGTAGTAGAAGCAACTCCAACTCCATGCTGGCGTCTCAAGTTGCTAATGGGACTGTAAACCGGGATCGGCGCTTGGAACAAGTGTTGGCCAGGATATCCATTCACCCGGATATAAGCTGGCTACACCTGAACACCAGAAATATTGTCCGATGCCCCCAGAGACTAAACCTTCTCCAGACTGACAGTCAATGGGTTCTGAGATTGATGAGAAAATACCTATATCATACCTGCGCATTTACAATATAAAAGAGGATTTGCTTCACTAGTACTAATAACTGTTTGTGTACTGATTAAACAAATGACACACGTGAGGATAGTATGTGCTGGAATAAGTGATAAAAAGACACAGACATCTCAGTTTCAGAAATTGGCTCAAGGTGTGTGTGCAAGTTCAAACAGTCCAAAAACTTCATTCCATAGTTTTGGTTCCTTCCACCCAATAAAGCAGTCTCTCTCTCTCTCTCTCTTTCTCTCTCTCTCCTCCTCCTCCTCTCCCCCCCCCCCCCCCCCAGAAGGCCAGAGAGGGTTAGTTGAACCACTTTAATCTCTCTCTTATGCCATA
Source organism: Ophiodon elongatus (assembly GCA_016806645.1). NCBI lineage: Eukaryota > Metazoa > Chordata > Actinopteri > Perciformes > Hexagrammidae > Ophiodon > Ophiodon elongatus. The sequence goes on along the minus strand of JACSYO010001795.1, from coordinate 344,233 downwards.
AGCCTCTATTGGTAGGCAGCCAGTGACTGCTGAGTCTTGTTAGCCGTATCCCCTCTCGAGACTGTTTAATGTGTTGCATTGTTATTCAGTAGCCGGAGAGAGGGAGAGAGGGCAATGATATAGAGGGAACTATGGGGAAGGAGTGTATAGGACAGTGCCCCCGCCCCCTCTGAAGACGTACGCAGTGATGGTCATTCGTCCTTGTTTGTCCTCCCTCATTCCATTTGGTTTGTTCTTCTGAGTGTGGTGAACAGCAGCATTTTACTTTAAATGATTTGACTTCTTGACAAAATGCAGTCAGGACAACAGCAGCTTATACTGACTTACCCCTTTAGCTTAGCTTGTAGCTTAGCTAGCCAACAAGTCGTATTATGTTGATGTAATTTAATTACAATTTTCAAATAGTATAAATTGAATAAGAACTATATGGCAGTGTATTGCTAACTTTATTATGTTATTATGATATTATCTTAATACCAAATACCAACATATCTTTTTACTTTACAAACAGAAGAACAAAAAAAATATTTTATTGCAAAAACCTTTGGGTAAATTACCTACTGCACTAAAGGAACCACATTGTGCTGTCTGAAAAAAAACTGTCCTCCATCATTTTGTCTTCATGCCCAGAAATGCCGCACCAAAAGAAAACAGCCTTGGGTTCAAGACCAGGGAGTGGTGTGACATCCCGATCTTAAAGCCCAAATCCTGCAAATAGTTAACAAGCGAGCTCCGTCAGCTGCTTAAGAAACTGTTTGAGTTACAGTGCTCAGATAAATGTCAGCAAAAAAGCATCCGTGGTTAAAGAAATGTAACCATCTCTTACCAAACCACAGCCACATGTTTCTCTTCCACAGCACTGGACGGCCCACAGTGACCGTGAACTCCACAGAAAGATCCTCAGAAAGATCCACAGAAAGATCCTCAGAAAGATCCACAGAAAGATCCACAGAAAGATCCACAGAAAGATCCTCAGAAAGATCCACAGAAAGATCCTCAAAAGATCCTCAGAAAGATCCTCAGAAAGATCCACAGAAAGATCCTCAGAAAGATCCTCAGAAAGATCCACAGAAAGATCCTCACAAAGATCCACAGAAAGATCCACAGAAAGATCCTCAGAAAGATCCACGGAAAGATCCTCAGAAAGATCCACGGAAAGATCCTCAGAAAGATCCTCAGAAAGATCCACGGAAAGATCCTCAGAAAGATCCTCAGAAAGAGACGCCTCACGCTGACAAGCTCTCCTTCACTTCTACGTTGCTCTGGGGTTAAACAGCTGACGAGTGGGGCTGCATCCGGCCTTGCCGATGACACACACACGCACAAACACACGCACACACACACACACACACACAGACACACACAAACACGCGCACACACACACACACACACACACACACACACACACACACACACACACACACACACACACACACACAGACACACACACACACGCGCACACACACACACACACACACACACACACACACACACACACACACACACACACAATTGAAGGTGGGAGGCTGGAAATAATATATTATACACATTTCCCACATAGTGGCGGCTGGAAGGGACTGACGTGAATGAATATGAAGTGCTCTGATGTCACACAGGGAGGCGTGAGAGTGACAATGTGAAGTAGCGCAGTGAAAAGTCAACGTGAGCTCCAGGCATCTGCCATCCATCACTTTGCTGCAGTAGTCCAAAGTGGCACGAGCGTGCACGGTGTGTACAACTAAGTGATGTGATATTGAAATATAAAAAAAGAAATCTCGCATTCAGACTCCTTTGTGGTAAATAAAGAGGCACAGACACAGCCACAGAAAGTCAGTCCATCATGTTCACACAGCAGCACGGCACCTAAGTGTTTATCCCTCAACACTAGGAGCACCGAGACGGCCTGACAGACCGCGTGGGCTTTATGATGCAACAAAACGACGCGCATTTGGGCCCACGACTTTTCCTAAATGTGCATTTGATGCTGCCTGAGCATTTATTCGACCGCTATTGCCATTTCATACATTATTACCACATAATATCCTTTTTTTCATCTCACAATATTCCCTTTGAGATCAGTGCTGCCACACAGTAGAAAACACAGCCTCTTGATTGGTTAACAAGACAGGAACTCAGCCCTCTGATTGGTCCAAAGGCATCAGGATTTGCTTGACAGCTAACAGCATGAATAACTGTTTTCTACACGAAAAGAATGGATGAATAATCTAAAAAAGCCTTTTTGTCACAGAAAACATGTTTGCTCTGTCTCGATTCAAGTACTTATTACGCTTGCTATTTGAAGTCTTATTTTAAGTGCGTTTACACTGACAAGTATGGCAAAATGCAGTGCACTATTACCCAGACGGTGTACTCATAAGTGTGGAATACCAGACACACACTCACCCTCAACGGTCGCCATCTTGGCTACGTAGCGGAGGGCGAGGTTCCAGCCGCCGTTGTGGTTGGTCCAGTGAACGCCGCACTATAGAAACGTAACTATCACTAATATGTTGTTGGATAGAAACCATTAGTATTGATAATTGTGTTTGTTTAGCAGTCTGTAATGATTCTGTGCCGCTAGCTTTTTAGCTAAAAGCGCCGATAGTCATTCCAGTGAGTGTTTGATTTGAGACAACACTCCCCTGTCAAAATGCACGCATTGCCACAGACTGTATATAAGAAGTGGACGTAGTCACTGTGACATCACTCGTTGGTTTGCAGACTACCGTTTTAAAGCCTCAAGTTTAGTATTTTGCAAGTCGTCATCTTGGTTTTTGGCCATCGTCGTCTTGGTTTTGTGTACTACATGGAAGTGTGTACAAATAAGCAACGACTCACATGACTCAGGTAACTCACGTGACTAACGACACTAACAACTCAGACGACCAATGACTCATGTCACTACCGAGTGACTAATTCACACGACTAATGACACTAAGGACTCAAGTGACGAAGACACAAACGATTCACGTGACTCATTGATCAGGTGGCAAAATGTCAATGTTTACTTTTAGTTTTGCACGAGACACTAACACAGGTCTCCTGGACAAAGTCCTAGGTTTGTTTAATACATTGTGTTTCCAGTGGCTGTTTGAAAATAAAATCTAAAACCCTATATATATATAATGGATGTAGAAAAAAGAAAAAATACCATAAATAACTATAATAGGGTTTGATTTCCTGTAAACCTACTGGATTTCAATTTGAACTCTTATATATAGAATTCTCTTCCTCTCTCTCTCTTGTCATTTTCTTTGGAAAATAATGGAGGTCTTGAATAAAGACATGACTACTTATCCGATGCTATCATCGGATAAGTAGCGCGCGTGCGTGCGTGCGTGCGTGCGTGCGTGTTGTTTTCCCTCGGGTGAAGACGGCCGTGTCTCAGACGTGACAGGCATTAGCAGCACCTTGTCTGTGATGAGATGAGAGCGAGAGGTAGAAAGAGAGAGCTGTGCGGCGTCTCCATTGAAGCACAGTGCGTGTTCAAAGAAGGCACGCCGTGTCACGATTTAAAGAAACTAACACGACATGCGAACACAGACACAACAGCCGAGAGACGACAACTTCAAGAAAGAGTTGAGTAGCTCCTGAAGGAGCAGCGAGACTAGAGGGGTGTAGGCCTTGAAGGAAGACCCGGAGGAGAATGCTGGGAACCGTGGAAGAGAACATCCTTTCCTGTGACACGACCATCGGCGGCAAAGAGGCCAATACGCTCTCATCGCGTCATCTGAAAGAGGTTTTCAGTGTCCGTCTCTCAGAACGGATATCGTAAAATAAATCCTGTGTTTTTTTTAAATAATGGAACACTGCATTGTTTAAGAGGGTATTGTGTCTTTATATATGAAAACGTTTTAAGCGTGTTAATGGCACTTTTTCCATTTGTGGCCTGAGTCACAGTCGACAGCGCTTGAAAAACCCACAAAGGGTGACATTCTAGGAAGTCATTAATCAAAGCAGACAGGAGACAAAGTTACCGGGTCGACAGTCATTAGACTGCTACTGTAACAGAGGTCAGTGTTGGTGACCCCTTTGACATCATCACACTGTAAACACCTCGCCTACTTCCCGTAACAGCACAACACTATTTCAGCTCTGATGGCTCGCTCATTGTTTCTATATAGCGGTGGACCAGCAGCGTATCTATGAAATGTTCTTTCTGGTGGCATGGTGTTCTGGCAAGGCGATATGGTTTTTCAGTAAGGGGTCCCAAAATAAAAATATAAAACTGGTACTTGTCTCTTGTCTCTGTCTTTACCCATCTTCATCACTTTCATCATTTCCTGTTAGCTCTTCTCTTTCTCCCATCTCTTCGTCTCTGTCTTGCTCTCTGCTCTCTTTTACAGATGCAATGCTTCTATTGAGGTTGAAGCTTTGAATGTCTGTCGTCATATTTCATCCTATCAACACCCTGAAACCAAATCCTCAATTTGAAAAAGGGATACATCGGATTGAATCTTGATCTGCATCTATGCAGAAATACTGGGGTTTAAACACAATGAATAGACACAGGAAGGCATGGGGGAAAGCATCTGAACGTTGGTTTGGAATTTGAATTTCAACGTCATGAATGAAGCTATGAAATTATTCGATACAGCTGTAGCTAAAGCTTGAAATATCTCCACTTTTGTTATTTATTTTTATTTTCCATCAGCGGGCCGCTCCAGCTGACCGGCAGTACACAAGATGGGAAAGGATCTCCTGGTTAACAGCTGTGTTTTACATGGTAGGAGCATGTGGTGAATGCAGTAATTGTTTGACGTGGGTTGACTTGCTTTGAGTCAACACAACAACCCTCCTACATCTGCCCCTTGGGTGGAATATACATTAATAAACCTAATACCTAGTACCTAATAACCCGTCGTGTTTATTCCGGGTCAGAGCCGGCCGTGGGTGTTCGTGCTCCTGCGTGCCTCCATGTATGTGTTTCATTCAGGCTCGGAGCTCGCACTCTGCAATGCCCTTCCTTTATTTGGACTTCATCACAATCTGAGGAGCACCACTACAGGTATTTCAGGGTCAGAGGAAACAAACGCTACTTTAGCAGATAGGCTGAAACGAAATCACCCAGAATGAAAATTGGATCAAGACAAAAAGAAAATGATAGAATTGTCTGTGGGCTCAGTCCCATTGAGAGCCAAACTGCTCTATAGGGAGGGAGGAATCCCCAGAGGGGAACTTTATTTCCAAATTGAGATATCCACCACTTTTGACATCCATGATTAGAAAAATGATTGATAGCGCAAATTACGTTGTCTTATGATGGACGGCAACAAGCCGGGAGAATGATAAGACCGACTGACTGGAACCTTTAAGTTTTAGAGATATGACATGTTGAACTTCAGGTAATGATTTTGTTCAGAGGAGACACCCCAGGCACAAACAACATCGTACATGCTCTGGTCAATGAGAGATTCTGGGCTACTTTGCTTCCAGAACATGTCTTCTTTCTGATTAGTGGAAAGAAAACATCCAAAATACACATGTAGGTGTATATTTTACTACTTTGTCTGTTCGTGTCTGTAGATTTCTCTTAAATTCACCAAAAGTTAGAATTTAGCATTTACATTAAAACATATTAAACATAGAATCTCAGAAAAATAGTAATATAAAAATATATGATCTTAATGTAAGTAATGAACTGGAAGTTTCATGGTGATATGTTACATTTTCACACCACACAAAAAGGAGAAAAAGACTAAGCTGTCCTTTAAAACCCCATCTACACGAGAGCCCCCTGAGCAGGGGGCTTTGGGGTACACTGGTTAAGAAATTTAGGGGAACCCCTGGGAGAAAAAATAAAAAAATAAATAAAATGATGTTATCAGATTAACAAGCAAAACCCGGGCTACAAGTTCATGTAAGCCATTTGTACATGCTCCAAACACAACTAATCAAGACCAACGAAATGCATAACCAAATATTCATATCTCGCCAGCCACTGGACTCGCTCGAGTTAGCTTTATGCTACATAGGCTTGCGACCACGCAAACAAACGCCAATAACCCAGGGATTCCGCACATACCGCTCAAATCCCTATAGACCACAGCATCAGCGATGTCTGAGCCAAAGAACACCAGCCTCAGACGATTATGAAACCAGCAAAATATGATAAACAGCCTTGTACCTGATGATGAAACGCTGTAGACAGAAATTATTCCGCTGGTCCTGCACTGAAATAGGCCCATTTTAAACCTCTACTGAAAAACAAAGGTCCCACGGGTCTTTGTGACTGCAAATTTACATATGGGGATGGTCAGCAGCTTCGAAATGGCCCCCATGAAATTACCATAATTGGCCTGACTGACTTGTATTGGCTAACAGTGCTGTCAATCTAATTTCGACCGGTTTCCCAGTATACTCCTATCTCTGACGGTTAACAGGAGGTCTCACTCCGCTCTGTGAGACGTTCACATAACAATTCTCAGACCCTGGTACTTCCAGAACTCTGATTTTAAGAACAAAAATATGCATTTTATAGAGATTTCAGAGCAAAGAAAATATTATTTTGGTTTGGCATTGTGTATTGTAATGCTGTATATGGATGTATTGAACATCATTAGTGAAAAAAGAAGTGAAATATATAGTTTGGTCCATAAAAATAAAAATTGCAATTATTCAATAAATCCTAATTTTCAAAGACCTCGTCTGACCTGTCTGTACTTTTTATCAAAATCACACTGTGCAGAGAGGGTGTTCACATATTGTACTATAATATGAAATAGTTTTAAACCTGCAACTCCATTATTCTAAAGTGATGATCATCCTGAAAGTGCTTTTTTGTTTTTAGGCAAACCTGAAATCTTTTAGTTTTTTCTGTGTTCCATCTTCATTTAGTTTTAACCAGTAACATATATGCTGATATTTACACATCTAGACAAATCTCACAGTTATTACTTTTATAATAACACCAAGATTATTCAAATAGACCTTGTGGTTGCAGATATATACTCTTTTTAGTATGGGCATGCTTTTTAGGGTAGAACAGGCTGTATTTATGCTTCACATTTAACATGTACAGCATGATACGGAACTTGTTTTTAAAAAACCCTTTTGTTTTAACATACAGTTGTCTCAGAAACTAGAAAGACATTAAACTCATAAAACAGTGTTTAATATTGAATGGCTTTGAAATAAGTCTATTACATCATATGTTCCTCTTGCTATTAATAAACTTGAACAACTGTCAAATTAAGAAAAAGCCCCTGGTCTTTGAGAAAAGGAAGAAGGAACTCCAGATGAATCACACAGGAAAATAACAGCATCATGTTTGTGAACTCTCATGCTTAGCCAGAGGCATGTACCTGCTTTGTCTGTGAATCAGAGATTCTACATATCAGAGAAGCTCTGCTGTCAACCCTGGTCTTTTAACAAGGTGAGCTTGATTATGCCCTTTGGTCTCAGCCACATGTTCAGCCTATTTCCTCTATAGTCATTATTTCATAATAAATAAACATACCATTCAATAGAGTATGAAACAAAAATAAGAGCTATGAAATGTCGACCTTCTCGCTTGGCGACTTTGTCAAACTGCGTGCGGAGGGGTCATCCATGTAGAATTAAAAAGGAAAACATTTTGGGAAATACTCTTATTTGCCTACTTGCTCATAGTTAGATGAGAAGATTGATACCACTACCATGCTTTTCTATTAAATCTGGAGCCAGAGCTAGGGGGCAATTAGCTTAGCTTAGCATAGCATAAAGACCGGAAGCAGGAGAAAAATGGATATGCTGAATCTATTTGGAGGTCAAGAATATTCAGACCAAGGACTCTACAACTCACTTATTAACATCTCATTAGTTTAATCTGTCCACAGACAAATGTAAAAACGACATGGTTTTATTGAATGTTCAAATATCGATGTCAAACTATGATGCCCTATGTCAAATTTGGACATATTGTAGACATCGTGTCCATTTTCACTCATCCCATGTAGTCTTTTCTTTACAGGAAGTTATGTTTAGGCCACACAACAATTTAGTTATAGTACAGTTATTAATTGTCAGACATCTTTTTTTCTTTGTCCGAACATCTTGTTGCTTTTCGTACCAAAAACTTAAGTATCTATGGATGTCTTGTGTGGTGGCGGGGCGTGGTTTGGCCCAGCTGTGGAGGAGGGACGGAGTAAGGGGGAGTGGCTCAGGGAACGGTGCCGGAAGAGGCTTAATTAGCCTCAGCTGGATTGGGTTGTGTGATTGCGTTTCTCCCATATATGAACCCAGTAGGGACGGAGGCGGAGCGGGGAGAGCAGGAACACAAGCTGCCAGAGCGTCAGACAGACGGCGTGATCGAACCGTCAGACAAGCCAGGACTCAGCGGGTGCGTGGCCGAGAGCGCACCACCAAAGCAAGCGCCCAGAGCATTCAATAAAAACACATTTGCAACAAGATCAAGGCTGCGAAGCGTCTTTGTGCTGGGGGAAACTCACTGGGTAACACAAACCTGTTACATCTTGAAATTAGGGAGAATCCAAATCTCAAGTAGAGTGTCAGAATGTGCTTGATTGACATCCCCCTCACTCCATCTGTTCGGGCGGTGCAACTGATGCCCGACACAATATTTAAATTCTATATTGAACAAATTAACAAATTGTTAAAACTAGTACTGTCCTTATGACTCTGGTGTAACCTTTGTAAGACACAGCATTGGGAATGGATTTGCATTGTAAGCTGTATCATCTCTGCAGCAATCCGGCTATCGTGGTATTTATCCCGAGCCAAGAATGCTTACTTGCAGCAAGATATTTCAAAGAGCCTTTAAGATGTTTATTTCTCTAATCTTTCAGATGAATGAGCAGGGAAGCTTCGAAAAGCTCTTACCGCCTCATTGTCAGTTTTGTATACGTCATGTAAGAGCACAGACCCATGAGGAGGGAAATACCGAAGCAGAGAAATCTGATTGGACCTTTAGGTGCTCGGATGACAAAAACATCCAGCTGTGTCAGAGTTTTAGAACAGCCTGTCGTTGTGCTTTTTAAGCACCGACACCAGGTGAGTTTAACCGGCTGTACTGAACGAAGTTACGTTGCCCTGTAGTGACTCCCATTTATTCCATGCTGCTATCTGACATTTCCCAGCATCCTACTGGTGTCTAACTCAGTCAACCCTTGTTTTTTTTCTTCCCAATGAGTTGCTATTGATATTTGCCTCGTATCATTCTCGCCATTATGGCTGCATTGGCTACAAGTATAGTGTTCAACACCACACACACACACACACACACACACACACACACACACACACACACACACACACACACACACACACAACAAAAACAGCCTCTTCACAGCTTATAGAAAACCTGATGAGCTGTAGAGGTCGGTCTCCAGCTTTCACATCCACAAACACTGGCGCTCTCAACCTCACTCACAGGGGGAATTGGACTGCCTATTCCAGTCTCATTTGACCCCATCACTGTAGCTGTCACCTGCAAGGCAAACACAATGGACCGCCTAGACACTGACCATCTATTACAAGAACACTTTACTTTTACTTTTCGGACGCACATTTAAGCCCCTTAAGGGGTGAACGCCTTGGTTTAGTAAGAGCTCTGTGCTCCTGCCACGCCAGACACAAATCCTGTGAGTTACAGGAGACGAGGAGCTGTGGGAAGCACGAGGGTCTTGCAGAAGAGGAGCGAGCAAATCACAGGGCTGTTTTATAAAGTTATCAATTGATTCGCAGTACTTTTTTGAACAAATCCCCAAACCAAAACTGTGGTAAACTCCCCCAAAAAACTGCACCTTTTCTTTTTATTGCATAAAGTTTAAGAGTCTACAGACAAGTTGGCAGCTCTGTGATAATGTACGTGGGTACAGGAACCCTTAGATGCTGATATTTAGCAGATATGATGTTTTCCATGTTATCTAGCAGCATGCTGACGCTTGTTAATTAGCACCAATCACAGTATGGCTGAGGCTGATGGGAATGTTATTAGTTTTTGGTCATTAACTCAAGGTATTGGACAAATTTAAATTTTGACCGGATAGATAAAGTCCATCCTCACAGGGACCACAAGTGTCAACTTGATGGTGGTACTCGAGGCAACGTCACAACCTTGGTGTGAGAAGCACACATCACATGGACTTTTCCAAATCAGATATGGGCCACTCTCATATGTGGTCCTAACACAGATGCATGAATTCCAATATGACTGCTTTCATTGCAAAAACAATCAGACCTATGACTCTTTCATGTCATCCATGCCAGTGTTGAGCGAGTATTTCAGGAAGTGGAATGAGTTACCTATTACTTCTTCAAAAAGTGAAGCAAAGATGCATGAACTGAACTGCCCTGCGTTCACGTCATCGTAAACAAAGAGCTTGACTGGCACAACAAACTAAATGCATTCTAACGCAGCGTTACTTGGATTAACCCTCTGGGCATTTTCCCGATTTTGACATTTTCTTAAATTCACCTTTTAAAGGTACTTGCATATGAGACATACCCATGTGTTGTATATGATAATTTGCAGAACAATCTCACCTATATATATATATATATATATATATATATATATAATGAGGCACCAATTGTCCTAAGGCACTGTGTAAAGACATAATTTGGCCATAAAGCTGAAAAATGTTATGACATTTTTGAAATTCTTCAAATCTCTTGTGAAAACATAACTTTACTCACGTGGACGAACTGTTTTGGTGCTTGAAATTGGTTTACCAAAGTGTTAGGTTCACAACAGTGATGGAATATATGGATAAAATAGTAGATAAATGTATAATAAATGTCAAGAACCAAATTTTGTAATATCGTTTTTTGAGTAGAAGTGATGTCTGTCACTCCACTTCCACCAGCTGTTAGAGGGACTGAGATCAAATGGGACTGAGTCATTACTTCATATACAGATCAAGCTTCATGGGATGTGTGCAGATGAAAAATTAACATTACAACCTTTTTTGTTTTCAAACTAAATATTAACGATATCGCTGAAAGTACGTCTCTAACTGTAAACGTTCTCTTCGTACTTCCTCTCTTCTCTCTGAGCTCTCGATGCAGACTGAATGTAAACACAGTGTTTCTGTAGCGTGAGGTGGTGGGTAGGTCCTTAGGGATTTACTGAGTGTTCATTGGTTAGTTTCATACTGAATGTAAACACAGTGTTTCTGTAGGTGAGGTGGTGGGTAGGTCCTTAGGGATTTACTGAGTGTTCATTGGTTAGTTTCATACTGAATGTAAACACAGTGTTTCTGTAGGTGAGGTGGTGGGTAGGTCCTTAGGGATTTACTGAGTGTCCATTGGTTAGTTTCATACTAAATGTTGACTGACACATGAATCCACAAATGACGGTGAGAGGCGGAGCTCGACACCCACCAATCACACACGTCCAAGCTCCTGGCGCGCTGTGAGTCACGTACGACCTCGTGAGAACTAGGACATGGAAGTGGAGACTCTACAGATTCCGAAAACAGCTTAACCATATTTCTGTGGCGTATTATCACGGAGGAATTAATTTAAACATCGAGTAAACACCGCGAAAACACGCCGCCGCGTCCGTCGACCCCAGAGAGTTATGGTTGTATAACACGGCTAACGTTGTGAAACGGGGGTGGTTAGGTTTAGGCAACAAAACCACTCGGTTAGGGTTAGAAAAAACATCATGGTTTGGCGAAAAATGTATTTGCCTCTAACGTAACGTAAGCTACGGCCATGGCGTCATGTTACTCAGTGATGTAGAGTCACATGACAGAACGTGAATGAACATCATATCTTCTGTCTCCTAAAACTGGAACCCCCATCTGAGAGTGTCGGCAGGCCTTTACACACAGTGCAAGACTGGCAGTGGAAGGTCGACCTAGAATGACCACACACATTCCCAGAAAGTGTCGCTGACCGTGCCCATATCCGACATTTTGCTGTGGACAGAAACATAGGGACAGGGGCAACCCACCCATGTTAGAACCCAGAGAAAAAGAGCAGGCGATGTTCTGGCAGTATGTGGTTGATGGTACAGAGAAAGAGCAGGTCCAACAGTAATCCCCGATCAACAGGCAGGCACTGCTTGCTTCTCTTCCCTTTAATCGGATTCATCTTCTTATGCGAACAGCTAATCCTTTTATGTGTACCGTTGTGAGACTGACACTTGGCCGTGCGCCTTCATGTGAGCTACTTTGTATCAGGGCATGTGCAGATTGCCTTTTTTTCCCCCGCATGATCTCATAAAAGCAACAGGAAACGTGTTTAAAGACAAACTGCATCCTGCCATTCGCATTCATCTCACAAGGTTTTATCACACCTCGTGTGTAGTCGGCATGCATGTTGCTCACTAATGCAAAAGTATTGAAAAGGCATCTTTGAAAAGATTAAATGAGAGAGAATCTCAGTCAACTGGAAACCTAACTTGTCAAGAGTACGATTCAATGTGAAAGAACAGTGACGTCATGAATTTATGATATACGAAAAGAAAACAGATGTAGTTTAAAGCTACACTTAATAATAGTGTTGATTTGACCAGAAGGTGATCCACCACCCTTGGTCAGTTGCGCTGACCATCTAATAATGACATGAGGGGTTTACATTAGCCTTAGCTGAGACCAGGCTGGACGAATACACAGGGAACTATCAAGATCTAATTCTGCACCTCAACTCTATGGAGCTTTACACCAACTAAAGGTAGTGACTATCTGTTGAACACAGCAGAACATTTTGCAGCTAAAGAGCCAGATATTTCCCTCAAGGGTAGATTGAGACCAAAATGGAGCTAAAAGCTTAAATCCACTCAATGTCCCTGTTTTCATCAAAGAATTAAGGGAAAAAGTCACTGTGCCACAATGTAGACCATGTTCAGAGGCACGAACACTTAACTGTAAAATTGTACATCTTCCTTAAGTCCTGTGGGTTCGCTGTCTTTAGTGCTGTCTGATCCAGAATGCTTCTTTTAGAAACAATGTAATCCCCTTCTAAGATGTCAAACTCATTTCCCGTGAAACCTTAATTGAGCCCATGAGAGAGCCACGGTTTTAAATTGTCGAGCTGCTGGAGATCTTTTATCGCAGCTTTTGATATTATTATACATTCTGTAAGACATATCCTGAATTATGTTTTTGACTTTCCAACAAAGTAGAAGCCACATGGGCACTTTAATAAAGTGAATTTCGGTAGTACAGGTTATTCAGCCCGACACTTTCATCTTCCTCTCTGAATGGAGATTAAGAGAAGAATCCCCCTTAATCACTGCTTTGGAATTGGTAAATGTTTTTCTGAGGGGGACCGTCTGATTGTATGGAGTTGGGGAGGTGTAAACTCATCCCCTTTTACAAGAATATCCTGCAGATTAGTGGCATATTGGTTGGGAAATCTAGGTTTATTCCCAAAATATTGCCAAACAGATGGGCTCTCGGTAAAATATGGAAGTTTTTTTGCAAGTTAAGCCTTCACGTCTTGTGAGACGGGGCGCGAGTGGACAGAAATAACGGTGTTCTTGCGTGCCTTCCATATGCATTTTTCTGGTGACTGTCATAACCTTCTAGATGTGACGCTGCCCTAGAGGGAAGACGCTTGTGTATCAAACTCATGCCACCATCATTATCAACAGCAGCAACACTTTGTGCTGGCATGAGCCATTGTTTTCCAATGAAGATAGTGAAGAAGCCAGGGCCACCTTGGGCATTGAGCACCACCCGGATTTTACGCCTCGCAGCTGCAGTCAGAGTTCAGTCCGTTGCAACTCTGAACTTGTAGCCCAGTCTCAGGGCTGATCTATTGATTGTTTTAGTACAGGACCATGAATTTTCCATATTTTTTGTGTCCCACTCAAAATGATACACATTCAGCTGAATATGCAAAGGTCAGATCTAGTGGCATAGTGACAGTGAAACGTGCTTTGAAGCATGAGATCGGTGTCTGAGACCCCGTGTCCAAAAGTGTTGTTGACGGGTTCATGACAGTTTTCCAATATTTGTTGAATCAACCTAATGTTTGTTTTGTTGCATAATGTCGTACCGACTGAAATATGTAAACTTCCAGTTGCTGCAAAATTTGTTTTGCCTATTTCACAAGCTGACATGAGACTGTGTTGGAACTTGTTAGTCAACCAATAACAGGAGTCCGTTACGTAACCTGCAACAAACTGCAATGGAAAAAACATGACAAAATAGGTTTCATGCACCCAAACTCTTCTCTATCATTGGATTCTCATCCATCTTCTTTTCCAAAGGACTGAAGTTGCCAATTATTGGTATATTGAAATAAATGTACATGAATCACAGAATGCCTGTGCACACAATTTTCGACCAGCAGAAAGTGGAGGAAACTAGCAAGACATTTAACAACTGAAGGCACTTTATCTGCACACTGATATCCTAGGTATGATCTGTTTTTTCTGTTTTTTACAGAACCAATCATTGGTTTCAAAAGCTTGGTAACGGTTTTAAGAAACCCAGGTATGCTAAGAGGAACAGTCCAATAGAAACCAAGGAACTGTGGCATGCAAACAATTTATCCAGCTTTCTGTTCATTCTCTGTAAATATAGAAATGAGTGGCTGAGTAGTTGAGGAATTAAAACACAATGGCACGCAGATATGAAACCTGGATACTTTTAGGATTGAGTATATAGAGACGTGCATAATCAAGTGTCCTGTGTTCCATGTAAACGTCATATGCTGACTAACTATGAAGCACAAAACCTCTGTATGTGTGTGACACGTCCCCTGCCTATAACACCATACAAAAGGTGGTGTTGCCAGCTATTTGTCCCTGAATCTGGGTGTGGCCAATTACTGGATGCAGAGCACCTGGTCCTGACAAATATGGGAAAGGACACAGTGGATAACGGTAAATTAAAGGTGTTTATTATAATCAAGTAACGAAAAGACTACAATTATGAAGTGTCAGTCAGTAACATCAGTAATGTAAATGTGAATGCGTGAGCATGATGAAGTGTGGGGTGTTGGCAGCGGAAACAAAGGAACACCAAACCAAGACATGAGCCGGAGAGAGAGAGGGCAGAGCAATCCTGGAGTAGGGCTTTTATTCCCCAGGTGCTCCAGGACCAGGTGCTCTGCATCCAGTAATTGGCCACACCCACATTCAGGGACAAATAGCTGGCAACACCACCTTTTGAATGGTGTTATAGGCAGGGGCCGTGTCACAGTGGATGCATCCCAAGTCTCTTAATTGTTGTTTCCTCGCTTGTACCGGAAGTTGTTCTGAGCCGCCATATTGACGGCCGTCCCAAAGCTCTTATTTCTGCTGAGGAGTGAGGAGGCGCCATGAGCGAGGAGGAGCCATGAACGAGGAGGAGCCATGAGCGAGGAGGAGCCATGAGCGAGGAGGCACGAGAACAGGCTTCCAGGAAGTGTTTTAACGCTGGACACGCCCCCTCACTGTTCATCAGTTATCTGATTGGTCGGACTGATCGCTGGCGTTTCATACCAAAGTGAAGACGGATCACAGATTAAACTCTATATATTTGATTTGTTTTCTGATTCACCATCTGGTTAATATGTGTTTATTGTAGGTCTGAACAACAAAAGGACCTCAAACAACTTTCTTCATTTAAAAAAAGAATTGTCTTTTCTTGATCTGTTATTTCCCTCAATAACTTTTATTATGGATATAATTAAAATCAGAGAGAGCTGGATCATATAATCATCATTTTCATTCAGTCATGTGAGGCTGATCATTCCTGAGTGTTGGGTTTTCTGAGTTATATCATTAAATTTAACCTGAAACATTGAACCTAATAAATTAATTCCAGTGTTCAAGAGAAACCATAATTGCAAAACATACTGATGCAAATAATTCATAAAACAAACAAATACTCAATGCCATTTGTTAAACAGGTAGATTACAGAGAGAAAACATCTCCACTCTGTTAGTGATGATAACGGTGTCTTTATTAGTATAAGTATATAGTTTAACACCATTAAATTAACTGAAAATATCATACGATCATTTTTATTAATATTTTAAGTGGATTCTTATTGGAGCTAAAAACTGTCCGTGAGACTGATCATGTGTTCAGACACGATCTGCGTTAAAAGTCTCTCCAGCTGATAAAGCGACTGACAGCTGATCCAGATGTGGACAGCTGATCCAGATGTGATCAGCTGATCCAGATGTGATCAGCTGATCCTCCGTCATCAGAAACAGACGTCGCTTCACGTGACGCTTTCGAGGAAAGGACGTCTGGATTCGAAAAGTCCAAAAAATGACCTCCTGACGTCTATTCCTAACCACTTTTTCTTGATCTCTGTGGAAAATGTCACAGGGTCAAGGAAAGATAGGAAGGAGAATTCATGAGGAGATAGGATACGACAACCATGGTGTTTAGGGAATCCGACTCCACTTTCACTAAGCTACGTGTTATGATGCGACTGGAGGCGCATGTTAGTGACATCAGGCTGCAGCGGTGAAACTACAATGTTCAGAAGATGGACGACAAAGAAGAGCATCTTAGATTTCTTCGTCCATGTGTTGTTACAGTGTTGCGTCATAACGACAAACAACCCGGTTCATAGTATTACTTTATTAACAAGGTTGGAATATAAATGAAAGAATGAATATAGAAGTGAAACCAAGGTATTGTCACAGAGAGAACAAAGCTATTAAACTGTCTCATTGTTCAGTTTCAAACATGCTGAATTAAATACGTTCTCCACTAACAATGTCTCATATCCCTCTTTGTTGTTATGGTTTATATGCAGATTATAATCTGATCATAAGAATATGCAGACAATAGTTTATGAAACTCAGTGTGACCTAGAAGTGTTGACTTGAAAGTGTTTTAAAATTATAATGTTGATTGAAAAGATGATAATTAAAAACATGACTCAGACTGAAGAGCTCGTCCAGTTTAACCTTTTATCAAAGCTTCTGGAACTGAAGTCAGATAAAAGAACGAGGCTTAGGCTGCAGTAAACACCAGAGATCAATACTCACTGTGACCACTTTACAGCAGTTTGATCACTTTACAGCAGTTTGATCAGTTTACAGCACTTTGATCAGTTTACAGCACTTTGATCAGTTTACAGCAGTTTGATCAGTTTACAGCAGTTTGATCAGTTTACAGCACTTTGATCAGTTTACAGCACTTTGATCACTTTACAGCACTTTGATCACTTTACATCAATGTAACGCTCGTAGTTTTCCAGCAGGTTTAACAGATTATTGAAAGTTCATTTCAGAGTTATGACAACGGTTATTTACATGATCTGTTTGTCTTCATGATCGTTTGTTCTCGTGAACGGCCGAATGGTGCGTCACTTTAAATGTTGCCACCGCAAGGAATTGTGGGTCAGAATGATCTCCTTTCCTTTCGTGAAGGAAGGTCCAGTGTTTCCTATGCTAAAGGAGCTAAGTAAGGAAGTATTGAAGCTCCTTTCCTAAGCATTTAGAGAACTGGAACAGCTCTTATCATGGCGGCCACTTAAATACTTCAGGTCATTTCACTCAGTTAGAACCTTCCTGAGCAAAAAGGAAATATTCCACCGCAGCCGACGTCTCATTTCTCTTAAAACATGTTTCCTCGTTTCCTCTCTCCTCGCATGGTTTCCTTGCGTCTCTCCATGCATCCCTGGTGGGAGGGACTAAGACACAAGGAAAAGACGCAAGTGAGGGAAACGGGGATGCAGTTAAGAGACTTGGGATGCACCCAGTGTGTTTCCATTTATCCTATTTTACTTCCCTGGAGTCAGGGAGCAATGAGGAGTCCTCTAGAACACTGCAAGCAGGACTTCCAGGAGGCTGAGCAGACAGCCGCTCCAAACGGGCACGCATTCCGAACGGCCATGCGGTTCAAACGGGCACGCCCCCCCCACGCCAACGCTGCAACACCGGGAGCCCAACAATCGGCCACACCCCAAACGGCCAATGCACTAGTTAGACCAAAATCAGGATAAGACTCAAAACCAAAAAACTACCGTGCATGTAAACAAACTCAATGGTTCTGAATCAAATGTGTCATAACTACGTAAAATTTAGAGGCTTGAAGGCTTTCGGAAAAAAAACACTTCTTTCTTAGAGAGGCTGGGTTTATAGAGTCCCAGAACATTTCCACTATATCACCACCGGATCAACCACTCCAGATCAGACTTGAAACCACAATCCCTGCCTTAGGAGGGAGATGTGTTTTCCATGAGTAATCTCTCTTTGCTTTTAGAAGACACAATTACATCCTTGATATCAGTAGTGTGTGTGTGTGTGTGTGTGTGTGTGTGTGTGTGTGTGTGTGTGTGTGTGTGTGTGTGTGTGTGTGTGACACATAGTATATGGTTTCATATCAGCTGCAGATTCCTTTGCATGCCAAAGTCTGATTCTTCCAATGTGTTTCATTGTAACTCTCCAAGCATGCTTTCATGTCAGCTATTTATATGCACACAGTTTCTAGCCATGCAAAATGTGTTCCTGGAATTCAGCTAATACGTGGTATAGATGATCCACCAGCATGCAGCCTTCTCACCAATATTTCTGTTTTCATGAATTTAGATGAGCATACTCTCCATGCATACATGCAGGCTTTTTGTTATTTGCTGAGATAAAAGAAAAGTATAAACTTAAATTGGCTGTTAGTGTCTGACTGCTATACTGTATATGAAATTCTACATGGCTAAAATCATGTTTCTCATGTCGGAAATTTCCTTCACTAATGACTTGAAATACATATGGTAGAATGGTTAATTTGTGCAGGTCGATTTCCAGACAGCAGGAATAGAAAATGTAATTTTCTCAAAGGTTCCCGTCGGGAGAGATTGATAATCCAGATTAATTAACCAGCGAGCCAAACGCAGATGCAGCCGCGGTAGATGTCCCACTTTTTGACTGCACACCGGTGATCTAATGCTGGTTAATTATGGCTGCTGCTCCCTCCCAAGAGGACTTTTTGGGAAAACTCACAAGGAATTCTCTCTGTGAAGGAAACACATTCATTAAATTGAGTTCATGACCAGAGGGAGACGTTTTCTCTCTTTGCATTTTTTTGTTGTTGCCTGAAACATAAGGTGACGTGTGTGTGTGTGTGTGTGTGTGTGTGTGTGTGTGTGTGTGTGTGTGTGTGTGTGTGTGTGTGTGTGTGTGTGTGTGTGTGTGTGTGTGTGTTTCACTATGAACCATGCAATTTTAATCCGCCCAACAAAACTGCTCCCCAGTGCAGCAGCGGATCGCTTACAAGGCTGTAAAAGTTTGATGCGGCTCTCGTCAGGTTGGATTTAGCGTCCCGGGCTCTGAAAACCGGCCACCGTCGCAGAGCGTAAGGCCAAGTGTGCGGAGTGCCGGATCTCCATCCTGATTTATTTATCGGTGTCTTAATGTCTGCCAGGACAGGCAATGCCGCGTGGCCTATTTTCTGTTCCTGCACTATAGGCCGGGAAGTGATGACTTCAAAGACGTCAATGTTACGAGCGGGACTAAATTTATGGCAATCGACAAACCTCAGCAGTCACAGTACATTTACCCACATTATATAATATTTATGATGAAAATGTATTACTATGATATATTATATATATTATATGTAGTACTTCAACTTGTTTTCCCATGTTCTACCCTGTTTCCTTGCGCCATCAGGATCACCACATCCTGGCCTGGACTGTTCAAGCCAAACAAAACCACAGTGACCTCATTTACTAGTTTACCTGCAGTCAGGAAAAGCCATTAATTTAAAGAGGGAACAACATACTAACATCTTATCTGGCTATTCCACTGTTATGGCTTAACATTTTAGAGATTTAAGTACATAAAGGGTCTGGCCAGATCTAACAAAGTCCTCTGGTTTTTGCTCAATTTAGTCATGTTTCTGCATAAATTATCATTGTGCTCCGTACCCGGCCCATAAACCGTCTATTCATCCGTAGAGTCCATCCATTATCTGAAACTGCTTACCCCCTCCGGGGTCGAGCCGATCCCAGCTGACATTGCGTGAAGGCTGTACACTCATGACAGGTTGCCAGGATCTCACAGGACTGACACATAAAGACAGACAACCATTCACGCTCACATTTAGAGTCATCAATTAACCTAACCCGGTACGTCTTTGGACTGTGGGAGGAAGCCGGAGAACCCGGAGAAATCCCACGCTGACACAGGGAGAACATGCAAACTCCACACAGAAGGACCGGTCAGTGGGTTTGAACCCAGGCCCCCCTGTTGATTTGAGGAGTCAGTGCTATAGTTTCCTTCCTCATCTGCAATATTGGTGATCAATGTCTTGATTATGGCAGGTGACAAGTGCTGTTCTGTGGGTGTTTATTATTTTTAGGAATGTGGATCCTTCAGATTAATTTGAGGAGTTCCTCTGGTTTGCATGCTCCATATTTTGCTACAAGTGTGCCATGCGGTGCCAGACTTGCACTGGTCTGGTCTTGGTCTTGCCTTGATATGGACTTGGTCTTGACTTTGTCTCAACCACTCAGTCTTCGTGTCTCGATACACTCTGCTCTTGGTTTATGACTTGGTCTCGGTTTAGATGTGCTAGACTACAACATTGGTCTCCAGTACCATTGCCTCATTTTATCTTCTGTGAAGTAAACGGAAAACAGTTGAGTCCCTGTCTGTCATTGTGCACCACCTTAATACAAATCAACATCCTTGGAATAAAAGTACTTGAGTTCTTATGTAAACCTTCAGATCTATAAACTTGGCCCATTATTTTCCAGTAGTTGCAAGCAAGAAAATAATTTTCCAATCTGGTTCATCTTTCGCATATCTACTTCAGGCTGAACAGTTTAATTCTGTAAACTGCAGATTGTGGGCCTTTTAAGTCCTTTCTAAGAGCAGAGTCGTGCAGCAGAAGCATGCTGAGCCCATATCCCAGAGGTCAATGGATTGAAACCATCCTTTGCTAATTGTAGAAACATGGGGCCAGCAAGGCCATTGTCCTTTCCTTCCAAACTAACATTGCCATGTTTTCACTTGTTTCGCAGCCGTGGCCTGAAGTTTTTAAAGTAAAAAACAGCTTCTCTCCATCGAACTACGGATGTCACAGATACAAGCAGCTACATGCATTAGAACGAGATTCATTGCAGTACATTTAATGGGTCATGCTACTTTCTTTTACTTGACAAAAAACAAAATCCACTGGTGTTGGATGGAGACCAACCACTCATCCCAACTGTGCCGGCATTTGTTTATGGTATTAACAAAGTCACACAATTAAGTGGGGCCCTTGCTTAAACCACACTGCATGATCAAAGTAACACAACAGGCTGCAAAGACAATCTCAAGAGAACAATCAGTGTGTGCTTGCGTGCGAGAGAGAGGTGAGAGACAGAAGGTGTGAAGTACTTTGCATTTATCAAAGTGTGAATACATTATATCCAATGTGAGAATGACAAAGACAACACACAAAACAAAACCATGTTCACAAGTGTGTTTTTGAGTGGGGAAAAGGAGTTATCGTTATTCATATGCATTCATTCATTTATGCATTTTGTACACGTGTGGACTGCATGGAGTTGTGTGTTTCTAAGTCCATGTTTTCTGTACCTTTTGTAAGCAGCTGCGTGGGTGTAAAGTGTTGTTTATCTCTGATATAACCTCCTGTCTCTCTAGCCCGTTCCAGTTAAAACAGCTGCAGGTAGGATGGCACATTATGCTACTGCAGTCCTTCATTGTTTCCTCTCTTCCTTCGCCGGCCTTATAAAAGGAAATACTGTACCGGCTCAGCTTAGTCTTTTCATTGCAATTCTTGACTCGCAACTGAACTCTTGAGCTAATTGTAAAGCTGTGTGTGTGTGTGTGTGTGTGTGTGTGTGTGTGTGTGTGTGTGTGTGTGTGTGTGTGTGTGTGTGTGTGTGTGTGTGTGTGTGTGTGTGTGTGTGTGTGTGTTTTGTTTGACGCAATCTTATTCCCACAAAACCCTGATGACCATATTCTATCTTACTTACTAAATCGATCCCATCTTTTTCTTTGGCGTCATGGTTTGGGAGCCTGTCTTTAAAGAACAGACATTCTCTGAATCAGATTGTGATATTGTCCAGTGGCTGATTGTGGAGTCCCAGCTTAACCCTGGGTCCCTGTCCACCCGAAAGTTACAGCGGGAAAACCGGCTCGATTTTAATTGATGACTCCCAGCCTTTGCAGTGAATTTCCTCCTTCTGGATGGAGTCTTTTTGTCCCAAGGTGTAGAACAAAGTGATATAAAAAGAGCTTTGTTCCAGCAGCCATCACTCAGATGAACAAGGCAACATTGTATTATTATTAATTTAATAAATATGCTTTTTTTCTGCGTTATTTATAAAATGTGTGTCACAATGTCTCTTTTCTACTGCAGACCAAATCCACCTATGAGCACAAATAAAATAACCCGAACCTGACCACGTATCTTTATAGAGGAAACGCTACTTGTCTGTCTGCCGGTCGCTTCACCACTTTGGTCCACACTCAAATATCTCAATGACTATTGGATGGATTGCCATAATTTCTTTGTACAGACATGCATGGTCCCCAGAAGAAGAATGTCGATCATTTTGGTGGACCCCTGAATCTATCACCATCTGATTAAAATCTTCACTGATTTAGTGAAATATCTGCCACATGTTTTGATACAGACATTCATGGTTTCAAGAGGATTCATCCTCAACACATTGATGATGCATTGACCTTTACTCCAGCACAGTAATCGAGCCAAAAAGTCAAATTGTATTCAATTGTATCAACGTCATTAGGATTCATCCTCCTGGGACCAAAATTCCATTCAATTAATTATTTTTGGTCTGGATCAAAGTGGTGGATCGACTGACATTACCATCACTGGAGCTCTGCTACTAGCATGACACATAAGTATTCGTTCAATATTTATGAAGGGTTGCTGCTGTAGTCCTGTCAGCAAGTCAGTCACTTCGTTACGGTCCCGAGAGAATAAAGCCACCCTGAGGGAAAAGGGAATCCTTCCCCACACTTTGACCTAAGAGTGACCCCTGTTACTAAGACCAGTGTGACTTGCACTAAAGCAAATGCTTGCGCATACAGGTAACTGATAACTGCTTCCTCGGCTGATCAACAAGCAGCGATTACTATGACTCATAGTAGTAGACATAAAATGGTGGATTCAAGTAATCGAGAACATTGCAATTGAACTATTGCAGGTATTGCATTTGAATCAATGAACTCAGACAGGTGGTTGCTGATGTAACTCTGACGCAACTCTGACAGAGGCATCCCAACACAATTTATTTCTCTTTGATCTCTTTGTTTCTCATGAAGCCCTGAGAAAAAACCCAACAGTTTTGGTTAATGTGCTCAGTATTTACCCCGTCAACATGAGGCCAAGGGCCTGATGTTGAATGGACGGCTTCATTAGAGCCAATGATGAAGACTTAAGCTGTGGTGTCACAAGTCATCAGCCTCATGTTGGTGCATATAAACACTGAAAGGCTACATCTCTAGCGGGACGCTGTCATCACATGAAACCTGGTAACTCCCAAAACTCGATGAGTCACAGACTTTGCAATTCAAAACTCAATTCAGATGTGACCTTGTTGACATGAAAGGACTTTTTCCACATAAAGGCTTAATTAATTCATGTGCTTTGAAGGGTTTTAGAGATCAATATATCATTGTGAAGTAAATCACAAAACCATGGCATAATGGCCCTAAACAAATGGGACCACAGACCAAATGACGGATAGCCTTTTCCTGGAAGCATCTGTACTGATACTGGCTGTGATTTTAAACAGTGTGTGACCTAGATGTGAGTTGGGATTTTTCTTCTTATTTAAAAAAATAGTTTGTAGACACCAGACTAAGTAAGTGCAAAGTTTCATGGGTCAAAATAAATACAATAAATAAATACTGCTGTTGCACAAAGCAACAGCTGTTCACTTGTTAAGTCAAAGTTTATTAATATTGAACATATCCCGTGTGTGTTAGTTTTACTAACTTCGACACTGCACGCTCTTGGGTCTCCAGCAATACACCCACCAACTTTGAAGTAGATCAGATGTAGTGTTCAAGAGAAATGCTCAGGACACACACACACAGAGACACAGTGTATGTGCTTATAATTGGATTGCTTTTAGTATTAATTATGTTTATAAGAGCGGTAATAGTGAAACAAAACAATCCAGTTGCACACCAGAAAAACCAAACCAATGAGCTAAACAGACACTAAAACGCTTTGTACAAATGAGTGGAAAGAAGAGTCGAGTGAGAAGTTCTTCACTACAAACAAAACCTTTCACATTACATGTCATTTCGACACATTTATAATATACGAATATTAATTTGTATGCAGCTTTAAAAAAGTGTGAGGTTACAATAGCAACAACATAGTAGTAAGCCAGTTTTGATGTGCATCTATTCTTTTATCAACGTTCATGATTATTTGGCATTGGATATTAACACAGATGGAGACACCAATGACACATAAATGAGTACCAAATGGCTAAAAGTTAAATCAACAAAATGTTAAAAAAATGTTCAAATAAAGTTTGAACGTTGTCATTGACATTATTGCAACAAGTCCTTCAACCCAATTCACCACATAGGCTGTTCGTTCGTACCTTCTAATATGATACAAAGAAGGTTTCCTAAATTAGCACCCGTACTCGTGGCAGAAAATCATTGTCCTCATACCTAAGTATAAGAGTTGCAGTTTTCCGTGACTTAAGTCTCGTATGCAAGTTAACCTATGTTACATATATATTATAACTCAATGTTGACTTTTCGTTTCGCACAGGACACGAAGGGCGGACTCCTGCATCTAATCCCAATGAAGGCCACCGCCTATAAATAAACTTAAAGTCAAACTGGCAGTTATTTAAAGCCCATACTGTATGTCAGGCACCATTTCATCAACAGTCACAAGGATTTTCTCGTGAAGAGTGTTTGAATTTATTAACTGTGCTTGTATCCTCATTGTTTATTCAATTACCTTTCATAGTAAGGTGAAGCCAATGCAGAAGTGTTTTAAAATGTGCATTATCTCTACTGACCAGCAGGGGGCAAGTCTGCTTGTATGGATGTCTATGAGATATGACTCTACTTCTCATTTGATTTATTACAGTAAACATGAGTTTATGGTCTCAATCGCTAGTTTTAGGTCATCTTCAATACAGCATGATGTTCATTTAGTAAATTATGGTCCAGTCATATAGACCATAAAGTGGAGTATGCTTTAGGGTGGGCTTACTGGGATTGTTGGGTCTCTGCCACTACCAGAGTCGTATACGCCGTCGCTACGTCACTCCTCCACATTCCAAATATAGTCACTTGCAAAAAACCAACATGGCGATGGCCGTAATCCAAGATGGCGACGGCTAAATTGCAAAAATCGAGGCTTCAAAACAGCAGTCCACAAACCAACGGGTGACGTCACGACGACTACGTCCACTTCTTATATACAGTCTATGGGTAAGACTAACTTCATGATATAGTAACTGGTGTATTTACTAAAGACTTAAAAGTCCTCTATGTGCTTTAATTGTATGAATGTTTCCTTTTTAATGTTCTTCTAATCTGATAATACAATAGTTAAACCCTGTGGGCTGATAGGGAGATGAAAGTAGTGGGAATCAATCCATCGTACTCCTGTGAGTGAATCAGACCCACGAGACGTCCATCGGGCCAACTAGTTTTCTCTGCTACCCCTACAACCAAACTTCACAACAATCGCTTCTTAGCCTACTGCTGTACTCATCCATGATTCACTTAAAGGCATCAGTCTCAGTTACTGATCACACTGCGGTGCCAGATTGTGTTCTTGTGTACTGTTAAACAAGAACCAAGAAATGCCTATTAAATGGAATCATTTGTGCTTTTACATATTCTATACAGTATTTAGTAGCCTGACAGATCCAGTTGGTAAAATCACAGCGTGTCGCTTCGTGTTGACGGGGGAACAGATTGTGTCTCAGAGCCGGGGAGCACCGGAGCAACTAACTGTGTCTCTAAAAGCTTTTCCAAAATCTCTGTCAAAGAAGCTAATTAACAAGACAACGAATAGTATCTGCAGTAAAGAGGAGTGATTTCATTATACAGAGGATAATGATAAAGTATGGATTGCGAGGATTGATTTAAATGCGACAGTCATTAAACATAGATTATTATTCATGTGGTATAGACACATTTATCCTTTTTAAACATCTATCATCTATTCATGAAACTATCATTCAGCTTTATTACAACTTGAGTTGTAATACAGCTTTGATAGTTTTCTGGAAACAAGGCTATATCCCGTAAACGAATTGAGACATTTCAACAGGTCAGCCGAATTATCTGAACCACTTCATTTAGAGATAAAACTCAAGTCAGTGGAACCGAAAAACTCTGTGCGCACAATAACAGCATACACAATGAAAAGTTGAACAGGTGTTTGGTATGTAAACTGGGATGTTCACAACTTATATTCATGTTTGAAAAAGATAAACCTTTATTGATCCCCAGCGGGGGAAATTATGTGGTTGCAGCTGCACAAAGACGGCAATAAGTATAGATAGATGAAGTAAAAAAATAAATAATATGATGTACCAACAAGAGCAAGAGGAAGACACCATATGTGTTTATCTGGAGGCAGTATACACCATATGTTTGTATGTTAAATTAACATAGTGAATGTACAGAATACAAATAGAGCCTTTGTGTACCCATGAGTCATATGGATCCTTTTTTCATTGTCTACGATGGCGTGTGAGGACTTGGGCTGGCAGGATAAAACTAAGTCTACGAGGGTGCGAGGGTGTCACTTTGGAACACACATTGCAGTATTCACACAGATGCCCGAACACTCACTCACACTTTGTAATGATTTCAACCATTCTCATTCTGACTGTGATGTTTTTTTTGTTTGTGGTTATTTTTTTGTGGTTTTGTTGCGATATAATACCATCTGTTCAGTATTTGCCTCCCCACGGCAGGCGAGTGGTTTGTTGGCTCAAAAGACTTGTGACGAAGAGTTACAGGTTCCAGCCAGGTGGCAACCTCCGGTTCTGCCGAGTGAAGCCAATTCTGAAGTGTCTTAAAACTTGCATTCTCTCTACTGATCATCAGGGGGCGACTCCTCCGGTTGCAAAAATAAGTCAGATTGTATAGAAGTCTATGGGGAAATGACTCTACTTCTCTCTTGATTTATTCCCTCAGTAAACATTGTAAACATGAGTTTATGTCTCAATCTCTAGTTTCAAGTCTTCTTCAATACAGCATGATGTTCATTTAGTAAATGATGGTCCATTTGGAGTCAAACAGACCATAAAGTTGAGTATGCCATGGGACGTTCTTACTGTGATTGGCAGGTCACTGCCCTACCAGAACCATATACGGTGTCTCTACGTCACTCCTCCGCATTCCAAATAGGGTAAGTTCTGTTCATTGGTTGTGAAAAAAACAACATGGCAACGGCCATAATCCAAGATGGCGACGGCGAACTAGAAGCTTCAAAATGGCAGTCCACAAACCAATGGGTGACGTCACCACGACTACATCCACTTCTTATATACAGTCTATGTTCTAAGTTAAAATGTCTGTTTGTATTCAATTTTCAAACATTAAAAAAATATTAAAGACATTTTTAATCCCTTTTAGTTAAATGACCCACAAAGTTGTCATAAAATGATGCAATACTTGCTAGCAGCATAGCTCAAGGAATGGCTATATTGGTCCGTCTGTCTGGTCCTGACTCAAATATCTTGACAGCTATTGGATGGATCGCCATGAAATTTTGTTATCTTAACTTTAACTCTTTGACTTTCCCCAGACCTATAGAATTTTTTTAAGTGTCTTGAATGCAGTTTCAGTTTGATCAGATTATTCAAAACTAAATAATCGCATAACAGGATTAGAATTGCTTTGGATTCAGTGTCATATTCATGTTATTCATGAGGCTAAAAGTTAACTTCTCTAGACATGCACTCACACATCCATCTTTTAGACTTTCCCTTAAAAAGTTCCGTTTCAAAAAACACTAATTGATAGAAAATGTTTTGATTAAAAAACATGAGGATTTTCCTGGCAGTTACCTTTTTATTAAAACAAATGTTAATAGTATTCAGTCCACAGCATTCACCACCGTGATAATGACAATTTAGTAATGTGGGTGGAGGAACAAAAACTTGGCTTTCTGGCTAATTATTTGCAAATCTGATTTATTGAATGTTGTCTTTCAGATTTGAGATTATAATTGGGGAACTGTTTTTCAGACACTTTAGAGGATAAAGAGTCCCGGTGGTTAGGTGATTCCGAGAAAATAACAAACAGGCAGAGTGTTTGAGAGATTAAATGTTCTGGAGGATGATGTTATTTACCATAAACTGCATGTATTTGTATTGATATTCTTTTTAATTATCTTTAAATTAAGTTAACATATCCACCATATCGTAAGTGGATGACACAGTTTTCTAATATCTGTTTTTTTTCTGAATAGAAGGATAATATTGTATGAGCAAACAGTTGAAGTGGTCCAAAGTTAACACACAGGAAAACGCAATATGCCACATAATGAAAACACCTGTCATCGCTTCAGACATGCTCCTTTGGCAAACTTTGGGAAATCATCAACACCCTATTAGTTCTAATGTTTCGACTGCACAAGACAGATGGAAGACAGATAATGCTATTTATTCCCATTCCCATTATTATTGCATTCATGGTGCAGACAGAAGTTTTTTGTGTCAATTACGGAATTGTTAACGGATCAAAGATACCTCCACCTGTTGAGAGTTTCCAGATTTGTTTTGAAGTTTTGTTTTAAACACAGTGATGTACTGCTGACTTTTGCATGCACCTACTTCATTAGTCAGCAAGTAGTTAATGACTATACGTATGAAGGTACTGCTCTTTATGCTTTTTTGTCTCTGAGTCATGTGTTTCATCGCTTGCATGCAGTCAAAATATACAGTTTAGACTTTGGTATGAAAATAAACTTTGTATACAATTGACCCCTTCCTAAGTCCCGCCCATTTTGGCTCGGTGCTCCAATAACAGTTGAGGAAGCTTAGAACCCGCTGGAGTCTGAGCTAGAGATTTCTAGTTGCATGATTTTATCTGAACTTTAAAAAAAAGTAATGTCTCTGTAAGGCTACATGGCGTCTCGTAGTAACTGTGCATGTAATAGGTTATGTTTCCTGTTGGGATGCTAGACATAATTTATATTAAAATAAAATAAATATCACCAGAGTCCAGTTCATCACTGTAAATATATTCTTCCATTGCATACTGTAGTACTTGCTGTCGACTTCTTAAAGCTGTATTGCCTGGTGTAACCAGGACTACTTTTTGCAACCAGAGCAATCGTCCCCCTGCTGGCCATTAGAAAGAATGTAGGTTTAAGGCACTTCCACATTGGCTTCACTTTAATGTGAATTAAACCTGGAGGTTGCCCCATTAATTGGACATATCATGTTGAAACTGAATGTATGTAACTAACAAACTGTAGTGAAAGCATATAAAAAAGTCGAAAATATCGGTATATACATATATATATATATATATATATATATATATATAAAGCTGTATATTTTCCCTCATAACTATTATCCCTTTATATAACATACCTTCTATATCATAACCTCTGTGAGTGGCAATCAATAAAGCACGGAGTTTAATGATTTTCATGTTTTAATGATTTACTGGTGCAGGGAGGCAGTAATTAGCCACCTCTTTCCAATCAGCAACGTGTTCTGATTTTACCACATGGTAAATAAATGAAGAGATGAATATTACATGCTTTTACACAAATTCGATCCGTTGATTCCAATTTGACCTTTAACATATATGAGAGAAGTCACTACATGATTCATTTCACACTTGCAGGATCAGCACGTCTTGCATACCACAGTTAAATTAACACCTCTCTGACAGGCTCCACAATTTCTGAACATATTATTTTGCTTAGCATTAGAAACACGTTCTTTGAAAATACTATTCAAATCCATTATTCATTGGCTTATTTGAACCATTACTTACATGTATTTCAAAGGACAAAGAAAGAGCAGTTGAAAGCGTAACATGAGTTAATTAGGTACTGTAATGTCGACTATGTCTTGGTTGTGTAACCATGGCAACACACGATGTGTCTTTGTGCGCACGTTGGGACTGGGCCCACTTTTCGCCGTGCATGTTTGCTGTGGATTCAACTCAAACACCTGCACGCCGTTTGACTTCATCTTATTTCTCATTTGATCCACTGTGTTTAAGTTCCAATTTAATTCACAGTGGCCCCGTGGTCCCAATCATTTCATGGGACGGTGCTCAGCCATCGAACGGTGCATTGAGGCTCAGCCGTTGCCATATTGAGACCCATTAAGAGGCAACAGCAATGCTCCAAATCTGGTATTAAGCACCTTTTAACATAACGCTCAAATGTTAATTTTAGACACCAAATATTGAGCAGGGGTCAATAACCAATCAGGTATATCATTTCTATGGACTAGCAGAATTGGAGTGAGAAAACAAAATAAATCAAGACTTCCTGTAAAAGAGGACGTTGGTGAGAAAGCGTATGAAGAATAGTTAAATGTAACTTTGAGGGTTGATTTATTTAAAATGTGTTGTTTCAGGGCCCACTCTCCCTGTCGCAGCGTGAGAGCGTGTTTACGCAGCAAAAGTGATCATCGGGTTTAGAAGCTGCATATTGTGAATCCGTGCAGTCTGCGTGGGAGGGGAGATGAACAAAAGGCATTCTGGGTGTGTGTGTGTGTGTGTGTGTGTGTGTGTGTGTGTGTGTGTGTGTGTGTGTGTGTGTGTGTGTGTGTGTGTGTGTCTGTTCGGAAGTGAACGGCAGATTTAAGGGAGAGATCTCTTGATTAAAAAAGAGAAAAGCCTCTTTAAGAAGGCAAAGCTGAGGCTCTTTTCTCTGTGTGTGTGTGTGTGTGTGTGTGTGTGTGTGTGTGTGTGTGTGTGTGTGTGTGTGTGGCCGTGTTAGCCTGAGACTGATTATTCTCTGTTTCATGTCAGGATGCCATTAGAGGTCATCCCTTTGGAGAATGGTCACTAACACCATTTAGATTGTTCTTTTAAGTCTCTCTCTGTCTCTCTCTCTCTCTCTCTCTCTCTCTCTCTCTCAGCTATGAGAGAGAAACGTGTCAAAGGAGAAGCCTTCAAATGGCACATTTGTTCACATAACTTATCCCTTCTCAGATGCTTGACACAGATGCTTGCTTTTGTCATTTTTTGACGCCATGCCCTGGAAATTCCGCCCGCTTACTTAACAATTGAGTTTGTGCTGCAGCGTGTGAGTGCATGGGAGAAGGGAGGCCTATAGCAGCTGTGCTCTCCCCCTCCAAATGGTTGGAACAGGCCTGAACATGGCACATAAAGCAGTGCTGACTACGCTCTGGGTTTACTTGGTCCCTCCATGATAGCAGCTAATAGACGACAGCTAATGTAAACAGGCGGAAGTCATGATGAACGTCTTTCTTTAAGCAATATTCACATGCCGATATGTCCAACAGGTTGTGGCTGCCGCCCTCATTCCTCGTGTCCACACAGCAACCTCAAACTGTCTTACGTGGGCAAATGCAACACGTTGCCACTCCCAACTCGTCTAGTACGAAGGCTTGGAAACCATCCTTCTGGGATCGCTTTGTTAACACACTCGGCCTCTAGCATCCGATAGACCTGTTGTCAATGCTGCTTATTCAAATAAAAGTACTTGGTTAGGTTTAGAAAAAGATCACAGTTTGAGGGAAAATAAGTACATTTGTTATCTATCTAAAGTTAAGTACATAAGTGTACTGTGTAACGTACGGGACACGAACAGCGGCCTCCTAGGTGAAAGTCCTGTGTTTGTTCTTTGTCTCACCCCATCTTATGCCACCTGACTTTCTCCTTTACCCCCGTCATTATTACTACAGCCACTACAGGCAGTTCTGCAGGTCTAAACCTTGTGCTAAGCTACGTGGAGCCACAGTTTGAGGCTCAGGGCCGCTAGCCAAGCTGCCGGTTGACCGGTTGGGAGATCGAAGCTACGTGTTTGGTTTTTCAGATAGAATTGGATATCCTTTAATGTGTCCACCTACCTCTCAACGTCAGAAATGTTTTATGACAATGACTGTTTCATGAAGGTGGTATAAGAGGAAAACAGCTGTAGGGACAATCTTGGTTATATCAAACTTGTATTTTCTGCTTTCTCGACTGCATATGAGCGATGCTAAGCTGGCTAGTTGATTCGCGTTGGTGCTTTGAGAGCTGCTGATTTTCTATCCCACTGCAGGCTTGTGTGAGCGGCTTGACACTCTCAACCTGTTTGGCTTGTGACCTTTCAAGATCTAAACGTATCTACCGTTTCACAGGAAAAGAGCAAAACATTTGAGAAATGTTAGCCGAGACGTGCGACGACAGATTAGGGACTTGTCAGCCCCTTCCTTTAGCTTTACTGCCACCTTCAGATCCTTTACCACCAATCTGTGGGTGTTACCAAGGCTGCAAATTATAATCACAAGCCCTCTACGTGTTGGCAGATTAAAAATGCGTTTATGAAGCACTGTTTATGGGGGCATGTGCTGTGGTGAAAAAAAAAGAAAAAAAAAACTAATTTACTGCCAGTTGGGAGCCGGTTACATTCATCAGCACCAAGCAAAAGCCAATTACATCCCTCTCATTTAAAACCTAATGTTTAGACAACAAAGACAGCCAGCTGCGTTGAAGTCTTGAACACTTAAACCCACTCGCAGTGCAGAAATGATACAACTTAGTTTCTCAGGCCATTAAGTGAGGAACACATGAGCACTTTCAATCACTTTTATTGTACAGTGACAACCAGGAGGACCTTTAATCATCTCCAATGTTAATACGAGACAGCCTGGAGTATTCTTTATCATCTTTAGTCGGTAATCTTGACTACGGGACAGCCGGAGAGCTCTTTTGTCTCCTTCAGCTTCAAGTCTAGACGCAGGCTTGTCAAGGATCCTCCATCAAACGGCTCTGCAGACATCAGGGATGTGTCGTGTGACGTTGTGCCGCTCAGACGCGGTGCATGCTGATGCGGACAATCCAATTATTGATGACAATGATCGCAAATATCAGAATTGAATGTTACACCTGCAATAACTGATTTGTTGGCCACTTTGAGGCAATGGGATAAGCTATCAAATTCATATTTATATTATATATATATTTATTTATTTTTATTTTTATTTTTATATGTATATATATATATAAAAATAAAAAAATAAAAAATAAAAATATATATATATATATATCCATTTGCATGTATTTTGACTCTTATTTGAATATTATTGTACATTTTCTTTTCAGCAGGTCCTCTTTGCATGAGCTCTCATTTGGAGTCATGTTTCTGACTGCCTACTCACCTTTTAGCTCTGCCTTTGGCCTCCACCAACGTCTGAGGGAAATATCTGGCTCTTAAATGCTCCTGTGTTCACCAACTAGTTGCTTTCTTTGTTGCCCGATGTTTAGGGATGAGCTCGTAGCGTACAGTGGCTTTTAAGGGCTTTTCTGACTGAACACTGCCACCTACTGGGGCTGGAAACAAGGTTGATGAGAGCGATGAGAATGAACCAGAACAGTCAGGTTTAGGGCCGTAACAACCAACACGATTAAATGTTCACAAAACACAAGGTCATCTGATCCATTTGTCATGCCAAAATATTGATAAGTGCAGTCTTAAATATGCAGTAAATATTAAATATGCAGTGTACTTTTAATGAAGGGACCAGGTCTTGTCTAGAGAAGCACAAAATATTGAAATGTTATCCCTAAAAAATCTTTGCATCGCTTCGGCATTTTCAGGAGTTATTATCAACGTCCACCGAAGCTTCTGCTCCGCTGAAGATATGAAAAATACCAGCATCGCACCACACAGATCTCATGTAACCTTCCTCACATTAATACGTGAAACAAACACAAATGTCATATTTGCATCTAGTTTTCAACATGAGGTTAGGCTGGCGCTCGGCTGATGACATCATCTTGTTGCGCCCTCTTCTTCTGCATTGGTATGACGGGTTTCTCCCCCTCTGCTCGTCTCAACGAACCAACTATTAATAATCTCACAACGGTAGTGGATGAAAACAACCATTCCTTTACATTTTTCATTTGAAGAGTTTCTCAATATTCGGTTGAATTCTTTGATACATTTGGACATAAATCCGGCTATAGATGACCCCGGAAATGGGACAAGATATTCAATAAATTACTCCTGACCACTGACTTTGCTTTGGTGGACAGAATACTAAGTAATAGGGCTACTTCAGATTTACTTTGTGGCAAAGTCATTTTAGTTTTTTTTAGTTCGTGATGGGCATAGTTTTTGATCTCCATTAGGAAAATAAATCAATGATTGACAACCATAAACTCAATTTCTTCTAGTGTTGTGGGTGGAGATGAGTCAGAGGTGAAGCTCATTTCTTTGGGCACATCATTTCTGGGCACTTATATGATTTCCCATCGGTGACCAAACCAAAACCAAACATATGTATTGGGGTTTGAGAGGGCAATCTACATTGATTTAGACAATAGGATATTAATGCAGCTCTACTTTCTCATGTGGGCGGAAAGAAAACAGGTTGTGTAGTTATTTACCAGCCTTGCCTTGGGACATTTTAAAGCAACAGTACTGAGGTTTGTTTGGTTTCAAAACTTTCGCTTTGGACACACCACCACGGAGAACAAACGCCCCGTAGGGGTGAGGGGGTGGCATGGGGGTGGGGGAGGGCGTGGGGGTGGGGGCACAGCAGTGTAACATTTAGTAGATTTTTGCACCATGCAGTGCAGAGGGTGCTACTTTGTCCTCTCACTGCTGCCGTAGTGTGAGCTGGTCTCCTTCCTTACAATTGATTTTACACACAGACACACACACACACACACACACACACACACACACACACACACACACACACACACACACACACACACACACACACACACACACACACACACACACACACACCTACTTCTGATGTCAGCTGAAAGCTCTTTATTTCCACCTCACTTAGTCTCAATTCACTTTTCGACTGATTCGCAGTCGCCCCAGAGTTGAACGTCAGAAGAAACTACATTTCACACAATATTGATGGAATCTTCGCTCTCAGTTACTCCTGCTCTTCTTTTCTAGATTTGACAGAGACCTTAAAAAGTTTTGTAATTTGAAGGAAAAAGAATCTGATGAACTCACTGATTTGAATGTAAATGGACTGTGCAAGACCAGACCTTGTGGGACCAAATAAATAAAAGTACTATTCTGCAATGGGTTTTGTTAACTGCAAGTGGCACGAATCAGACATTTTCTGTAATTTGTATATAATATATTGTTTATATAAATTATATAATTTTGATGAAAACGCTTGTTTGTACATAACAAGTTAACCCCGACCCAGCGTTGCTCTCGGGAAATGGCCATAAAAGTCTGAATGATAAATAGGATTATTTAACTATTTGTTTTTTGGTGTTTCTTTCTGATGAAAAAATATGAAAGATTTAGACAAAGGATATACATTCAAAGACAGAACGACTACTTCTATTGCAGTTCTTGAAAGAAAGATAACAGTAATAGTAGTAGACCTAAGTTCCATAGACAGCCCTCTAACATCTCTAAATAAGTGCTTGACATCATTATTTTTGCTTCATATTTAATGGGGTCAACTGGGTAGACATAAACATAAATGTCATGTTCACATTTAGTACACATCACTTTTCCTTGGAAGATATTTTAGCTGTATAAAACATAGAAGAAACATTAGACATATGAGTTAAGTTTGTTTTGGCTGATATTAAGGTCCTTATACTTATAACATGCCGTTTTATAATCGTTAAGGCCCTAACCTGCCATAACCGTACTTGTAGTGGTGCAGGAACCCCTGACTCTGGGAGAGGAACTGCAGCCTTCCAAACCCTTCATCTTGGTGCTCTGTGGGCTCTCTTTTTATGCTTTTTCATGAGCCCTTGGACAGTGGGAGTCACATGGAGGAGAATGTGCCTGAGGAGCCTGACTGAGGACCCTGACTGCGGACCCTGACTGAGGACCCTGACTGCGGACCCTGACTGAGGACCCTGACTGCGGACCCTGACAACCACAGGACCCTGACTGAGGACCCTGACTGCGGACCCTGACTGAGGACCCTGACTGCGGACCCTGACTGAGGAGCCTGACTGAGGACCCTGACTGAGGACCCTGACTGAGGACCCTGACTGCGGACCCTGATGGAAATGAGACCCTTGGGTTTGACCCTTATTCGTCGACGTCCGTACTGAAGGAGCGCCACTTCCATAGTTATCTTAAACCAAGCATCTTTTCCCAACCCTAACCAAGTAGTTCCGTTACCCAAACACTGATGGCTCATGTGGACGTTCTTTCGGAGAATGTACGAAAAATAACGACATAAGTTTCCGTAAGACATCATATTAACCGTTGTATGAGGATACGTTGCAGTATTAGAATACAGTGTGGACACACTTTTCAAACTGTCTAACATTCTAGATGTCTAGAGGCTCCTTTCTAGGGAAAAAAGGTGCGCCTATGGTTGGTTCTCAACAGTCATATGTCGTTATCGGAGAAACTCTTAGGTCTGAAGTCGTGTTGGTGGTGTCACAAGCTGCTGGTGTCCCGAAGCCAACGGCTGTGTGTGTTTACATCTTTGCAAACCTCCATGCTGGCCTGCCTACTTGTTCCTCCCACAATAAGAGGCTCTCTATGACAGAGTCGTAAAGGGCGTTGCCCCTTGCTCTCCGTCGCTGA
This sequence comes from Ophiodon elongatus, assembly GCA_016806645.1. Classification (NCBI taxonomy): domain Eukaryota; kingdom Metazoa; phylum Chordata; class Actinopteri; order Perciformes; family Hexagrammidae; genus Ophiodon; species Ophiodon elongatus. The sequence continues at coordinate 307,658 of JACSYO010001795.1, read as the reverse complement.
CCCGTGTAATATGTGGACTGCTGCCCGGGTCGGAGGCCTCGCTGGGTGGAAACGATGACAGGAGGGCGTTCCATGGAGTCGACCATGCATACGGCATGTAAGGAGGGAAGAAGAGGGAAAGTCAGTGAACGAGTGGGAAGTAAACTTTTAATTGTAACACCATGCTGAAAGCCATTAAAACATTTAGTATGTTTGTGGGAAATGTTACCACATAAGTCCATGCAATGGTTATTACAATACGCAGTATGCCGTCAATGGCTTGTGAATCATGTCTACAGCTACTTGTTTCTGATTAACAATCAAGTGCACAATGTCTTTTTTTGTTAAGTAATGGAAAACATTTTTAAATGGTTAATTAATTCAAAAGTCTTAAGTTGCTTACTTCAGTTTTCAAAAACAATGCTGTTATTTAAGCTGCAAGTTAAAGTTTAATTTGTACTTCATGCTGTCTCGTTTACTCTGCTGTATTTCCCCCTCTCAGCCACGCCTCATGGTTCATATACATAATGTGTCCCTTACCCTGCTTATTATCATATTAGTGTGATATCACATGACAGGAATGATTGCTTCTTTAACCTGACAGGGTGCTCTGGGGCAAATATCTCCATTAACCCCCGTTTCTTATCCTCTCTGTGCATGGTGTTGGTTTCCTATGAGGGTTTGTTGTGAGGTCATCTAATACAACACAAATGGATGTGGAAACCATGTATCAATGGAAATGTTTCCAATGTTAAAACCAGATTTTGCAAAAGGGAACCTTTTCAAGACACAAACATTTGCCAGCAACATTATCATTCATTCGGAGTTGTGTTGCTGTCAAGCTGGCAAATGTAAGTCCAATATTCACTCTATTCTAGGGAGTGATAACTCTCACTGGGTTTGTCACGACAAGCTTTACCTTATGGTAAATCTAGTCAACTGAGCTGTGATAATATTGTTAATATGGAAACATTGAATTGAAAAAAGAAAGAAAACCCTTGAATAATGAGAGCTGACTACTTGCTATTAAGTAACTTTCAGCAGGGAGTATTGGCCCCAAAGTATACATATGGACGTTTCAATATTTACTTAGAATTTGAATGATGTTGTGACACAATTCAGGGGCTCCAACATGAACAAAATCCGTTACATGCCACGTCTAACAAGCCGAGGTTGCAATTTGTTTCCATTTTAAGATGGCATTTTAAGGGCCAGTAATATCTGCTTTTGCCTGTCAATCATTTGGATCTATTGTACAGCATTTTGTCTGTCAAACTGTCAAATTTCATGGTTGTAGGAGTTATGGGTCTGAAGATGTTGAAACCTAAAAATATGTTTTTCTTTGCCTCTGTAGAATATGAGGGATCTTTGTGAATTTTAGAAACTCGTTGAGATGATGAATATATAAATAAAATGTATGACCACTGTGCTTTGATGAGGGACACTGAAGCTTTAAAAGAGGATATTCGCAAACAATAAATTAGTTCCCAATAGGCTCATTTATTCACACGATGTTAGTCAGATACTGCAGACCTTCTTAGAGCATTCTTCTCTTCAAACCTTTATATTTGCAAAGCAGCTTTCTTTAGTAATCCTCTCGACCTCAGCAGCAGAAGAACCATTCATTTTTACTGTTAATATTATTTCACTACAGTGCTTCCAGCATTAGCATAAGAGCACAGCTGTTGGTCACGCCTCTTACCCATACCACTCCAGGCTTCTTTACGTGTTAGAAAAAAGGACAGCATGTTGCATGAAAGATTATGTATCGATATTATTAAGTCTTAGCTAGCTTAGGTATATAGAGCTTCGATGTTGCCATGTAGCATACTTGATTTTTATTTTATTTTTTGCAATATTGGCAGCAGAAATAGCTAAATACACGATTGAGATTTTATCAGCTCATAAAGTACATATGGCAAAATTGTTGGCAAACCACTGGTTGTTTACGCATCTAGAAAACACAATTAGCATTCAATATTCACTCCTTCTGCTTTGGTCTCAACTACATCCTGGCTTTTTAGATGCAAAATGCTCCGCTATGTCTGCAGTCTGGTGCTGGACAATGAGCCATGTTTATTTATCTGAGCTTTTTTGTTTTTGATGAAAACAGCAGCCAGAGAGCGAATCAAAACAATAAAGTTGTCTTTTGCTGGCTAATGTTTAGCTCAATAAAGTCAGATTAGTCATGGACAGTCGGCCTGTGGAAGTTGCTTTGAGAGTTAGATGCCTGGATCAGACACAAATCCTGGCACACATACAAACAGGCAAATAACCGACAGTGAGAGAACAACACTGTAAACCGATGACTGATGGAGAAAAAGGTGAGGAACCGTAAGGTGAAATTAGTCAGTAATTCTCGCTCAAATTTCTTAGCTGAATATATTGGGGAAACATTCAGGATTTGCCAATGAGCCATACAGTCACATCACATAGCCCATTATACTTATAATGATGATGATCTTTTTTTTTCTCTCACCATTTAAACTCTTCTAACTCTTATTATTTAACCATAATAATAATTGAGCAGAATGTAGGTTTTGTATCCCAGATATTTTAATACATTCTTTATTAGAAAAAATACATTAGCTATGCAGTGAATGTAGGGATATACTTCCAAAAAAACTCATGAAGACATAAATGTATAGCAGTGTTTGTGACTTGTTTCCAAAGAGGGACTCTGAAGCCCGGAGTTTGTGTTTACAGTTTGCTGAAATCTTGTCAGTTTGAAGCCAGAATATCCAAACTTGGGCATGAGTCACATTAGAAGAGGGAAAATGATCTTTTGATAGCCACATTGGTGGCATCTGACATGCATCAAAACAACCACGCCTGGTTTTCTATGAAAGCCCACTTGCCAGCAGATACTTGACACTCCACTATCCCTACCTCGACAATTCTACAAGTGGCACACATCTGACAAAATGCAATGTGACACGACTAGCGATGCACTTAGCTGCTCGTGGAACAAATGTGGTTAAGATCCAGGGTTTTCAAATGAACTTTGATTAGTGTATCAAGGCACTTCCACATTTGCTTTGACATTCAGCCACAATTAAATCAGATTTTTGTGCTGCACCAAATTTACAATGAGTGTAGTGGAAGAAAAAGCATATGTCTGTCTCGACATAAAATGGAGTGTGTAGTGCGTACACACTGCATAGCTGTGTACGCGAGAAATACCCAGATCTTTGCTACATTAGTAAGAATTTCTGAGTATGAGACGTGAGCTCACTGCACACACTCAACGGTCCCACAATGTGTCTTGATGGAAGTGTTGTGAGATTTGAAGCCAGGCTAAAAGCTGTTAATGTCACTTTTGTACGTTTTTGTGAGGTTTCGAATGGGAAAGTAGTCATTTAGATTCCCAATATGTGTTAAATTTATCCAAATAACACCTGTTTGGAAATTTGCTGCTATCATTTTCAAAGATGTGACAGAGCCACTGGGCGGGTTCCTTGAGACCGGCTCCTTGAGCCGTGAGAGTGAATCAAAACGATAAACTGAGAAAGGCTAGTATGATTTGTAGAATGGAGGGAAATCCAGAGTTGGATAATAATTCCCCTTGGATTCCTCACACATCAAACACAACACATTCAACATCATATGCTCCATTGTCAATATAAAAATGATTTTGTGCAACTTTAAAACCTGTTTTACCCTAGCCTATTTTTGAGGTCTCCGCATGAAAAAAGCATGCCCATACTAAAGTGAGTACAATTCTGCAACCACAAGGTCTATTTGAATAATTCTGGTGTTATTAAAATGGTAATAACTGTGAGGTTGTTTAAATAATGTGTAAATATCAATATATATATATATATATATATATATATATATATATATATATCACTTTTTAAAAGTAAATGAAGATGGAACACAGAAAAATGAAAATATTTCAGGTTCGCCTATAAAAAAAAAAGCACTTTCAGGATGATCATCACTTTAGAATAATGCAGTTGCAGGTTTAATCCTTTTTTATATCATAGCACAATATGTGAACACTCTCTCTGCACAGTGTGACTTTGAATAAAGTGAAGCAGAAAACAATAAAAGAGTTTTTAGTACAGACAGGTCAGAAAAATCCTCTGAAAATTAGAATTTATTGAATAATTTAGTTCTTTACTTTTTTTACCAAAACTATTTTCTTTACTTCTTTTTTCACTAATTATGTTTAATACATCCATATACAGCATTAACATACACAATGCCAAACTAAAATAATGTTTTTTGCTCTGAAATCTCTATATAATGCATATTTTTGTTCTCAAAATCAGAGTTCTGGAGAGTAAAAAGGCTGCTATTTTTTCTGTGATTGGTTTTCAGAGCAGAGTGGGACATCGTCTTATTCTGAATAGAGAGGAGCATACAGGATATCCGGCCAACGTGTGATAGACAGCACTGTTTGGCCAATAAGAGTCAGTCAGGCATGCAGATGCTAATGTGATTGGGCGATAAGGTGGGTGCTTAGCATCCCCCCATATGTAAATGTTCAGTCACAAAGACCCCGGAACCATTTGTTTCAAAGCAGAGTGTTTCGTACGGGCCTTTTTCAGTGTAACACGACCGGGATCATAACAGGAAACGAAGCTACACTCAGTAAGTGTACACTTTTTTCATTTTTTCCTGGTTTCATATTTGTCTGAGGCTGGTGCTATTTGGCTCACAGATCACTGAGGCTGTGGTCTACAGGGGATTGACCGGTATGTGCGGAATCCCTGGGTTATGGCCGTTCTTTAGCGTGGTCGCAAGCCTATGTAGCATGAAGCTAACTCGTGGTAGGTCTACATATGCCGAGCAAGTCCAGTGGCTGGCGAGATATGAATAAGAATATTTGTTTATGCTTTTGGTTGGTCTTGTTTCGTTGTGTTTGGAGCATGTACAAATGGTTTACATGAGCTTGTAGCCGGGTTTGTTCTGTTATTCTGATAGGCAACATCATTATATTTGTTCTTGATTAGTGTCTTCTCTCACAGGGGGAACCCCAAAGTTTTTACCAAGGGGCACACATCGGCCCCACAGGTGGCGCCGTCGGGTGGAACAGGTTCTCTTACATCAGGCTTACACACAGCCTTATACTACTAAAGAATTCAATGAACTGTAAACTTTGTGGTGACTTGTGTGACCTCTTGGGTTATAAAGCTTGATGTTGCTGTGCTCTTCCTGCATTGGATTTTTCATAAATGATCTGTCAACCAAGCAACCTCCAGTAGCCTGATGCTGTTTCTCCTCCTGTTTCAATAGAGGCTATCAGTCAGAAAGCCACCTACCCCTTTCTCTTTTCAATAACTGCAGACAAATTAAGTCATGTCTTATGCCACTCCCAGCAAAAACCTACCATGAACTGGCTCTTCAAGACAGCAACATTGTGAGATGCATGGTAGCGAGCCCAGTGTGTCACAGATGGACTTTCAATGACAGCCTGACTGACTGACTGCTGAATAAAAAGACTTGCAAAGAAGTAAAAGAGCTCAGTGAGGTGGCCGATTTCCCGAAACAGCAGCTGCCTCAGGAAGGTGAAAAAGTTAGAAATACATTTGTGTTCATCATATCACGACAGTGATTTTGTCTACTCAGACTGAAACACCAGACATCGCTTTCCTTCAAAGTTATTACTTGTCTTCAAAACTGTGAATTCCCTGTTTTCCTTTTCTCTCTCTTCTCTGTTGGTTTGATCAAGACTTTTTGGTGTGTGTGTGTGTGTGTGTGTGTGTGTGTGTGTGTGTGTGTGTGTGTGTGTGTGTGTGTGTGTGTGTGTCCTACTGTGAGAGAACTGGGATCCAACGAGGGATACCAAAGTCCATTCAGAGTCCTGCTGAGATAATAATTAGCATCTCAGAACACGAACCAAAACATAAATGTATGTGTGAGTTTCTCGGTGCTTTAAACTGGAAAATACTACTTTAGTAGAGGAAAGAGTTCTTTCTACCAAATGAGTCTTGGTGGTAATTCAATCCAAAGGGTATTAAAAGGGGGCTGTGGTTAGTGGATTTACTTGTGTAGTATATTAAAATACAAGCGTAATAATGTTATTTAACAAACGTTAAGTCAACATTTTCTTTTGGTTCCACACAGGACACAGACAGCGGCCTCCTGGGTGACGGTCCTGTTTGTTTGACAGCCCATCCACCAACCCTCCTACTAAAAACTACTATATATAGAGATTATTACTGAATATGAATACATTGAGTGGCTATTGAAGAAAAAAAGCCAACCATGAATTGTATCACAACTGAAGCTTGATTTCATTCAAATCTTTATGATGGAACTTGAAATATAAAAAAGCACCATTGAAATAACATCTCCAACAAGCCTTAGGAGCCTAGTTTCCTAGAAACAACTGAAGCAATTAGCCTCACTGCCGTCAGCTTGAAACACTGATGGTGGTCCTACATGAGACCTGCTCAATTGACTGTAAATAACCATCATCCCAGCCAATCACAGATAAGTATTGTCTTTACACATATAGTAGAACACATAATTAATGTTCAATGTCACACTATGCAATCATACTTGTTGGGCTCTATTGTCCATATTCTATTGTCTCAGTAGAACATAGAGCGCTACACTAATTGAGAATACAACACAAACACCTCTCAGATCATAAAGAAAGCATCTGCTCCACCAGTGTCACTTCATTTTGTAGTTCAATGACTTCAATACATAATTGGAAGTGGTAATTTAGTGGGCAATAAAAGAGCGTTGGTTTCTATTTATTTGAAGATCAGATGCCTGATTCTTTCATTTCAGCCATAAAGTATTTAAATTTCTTGACTAATGCAGAAGAGTGTTGAATAAAGTACATCTGTTTGCGAATGGACAGCTACTTTTTGTTCATCACTATCCACATGGCCTTGCCCTTCTCTCTGAGCACCTCCTCTCCTGATCTCCTCGTATCCTCTGAGTCTTCTGCAGAATGGCAGATGAAGGATTTTTCGGAGGATTTCTTACTCCCATACCATCGACAAACCTCTGACGGACAAAAAAAGCAAGTGGCCTAGCAATAATTCTGTCATGCGGGCCACGGATGACTCGTCTAGTCATGTCCCAGGCAGATAAGGCCTCAGAAGGGCTTTCTGTCTCCGTTGTCTGTCGAAGTGAAAGTTTCCAAGGTCACGCCTACGCGGAATTTGGTTTCGGCGCTTAAGAGCCGAGCTGTAAACAAAGAGAAAAGTCGAGGTCACGGTATGTTGTTTGCTTCTTCTTTGGGGGGTTCAGTAACTTTCTCCATCTGTCTCCATCACTCTCTTTGCCACACTTTCCCTCCCTCCTCTCTGACTCACCCACAAACCTCCATATCCTCTCTTTTTCGCCGTCTCATTCTCCATCTCTTTTTTGCTCTCACTGCCTCTGTGTAAACATTTTCCTTTTTTCCTCTCGATGCTTGTGCGATTGTGTGTGAGGGCGTCTTTAGTCTGTGTGTTTCGGAGGGTTTATTTTTCCGTGGAAACTCAGAGCAAATAAGGGGATAGAGGAGCAAAGCACAATTGGCTGGGGCTTAACTTACTTTACATAATTGTTGCCTATAAATGCATTTCCAACGTCGGGGGTTTAAGCGCCTGATATGCTTAACGGAGAGAGAAATAGGACTGAGGCTGTTGCAAGTCATCCTGATGATGGAGATGGAGAAGGAGGGGGAAGAGGCAGAGGTCACATGGGGAAACGGAGGAGTAGGGCAAAGGAGAGAGCAAGAGAGTCTGCAAACTAGAAAACAGGTATCAGTGGAATGTTCACCTACATGTTTTGGCTGTTGCCTTCTTTACGCTGCATAATGCAGGCCTCAGAAGCTGTATTAGACTGTACAGGAGGAATGACCTGCACATATTGCAGTGCGTACCTCCTTATTCTTTTTTCCCTATATGCTGTTGCATGTCACACACACGTTCTTCCTCTAAGAAATCAAGGTGCAGACCAGTGTGAGCTTCAGTGCCCAATGTAATGCAATACAAACTAAGAAATGTAAGCATTTTGCACAACCGGTGGTGTCTGAGGCCATTTCCTGTTTCCTTATACACGGTCCTTTGATCAATCATGGGGCTGCACGGTAGTGTAGTGGCTCGCACTGTCACCTCCTGCTTTTCTCAAAAAGTACTAGAATAGAAATTTGATGTGATGATGGCATTGGAGGGCATATGGGGAAGATCAAAGTTATTTCAATTTATTCTGAGGGGAACATGAAAGATATTTCATTAAGAACCACACATGTCAACATAACCACCAATGTCTCACAACATTAGCCACTTTCAAACCTTCAGCATCAGGAGGCTTTCCCCGCTACGATCGATCAATATTGAAATTCCCCTACTGACAATATTGCTTTCAGAAAAACCACGATATACCAACTAATCATCCAAATAAAAAGCTGAAGATAGAGACTGTCATAGTTTTATTTGTTTATTCAATGTTGCAATACCCACAAGTGGCCACAATGTACAGGCAGTAAGCCCTGTTTATTCACAAGGCCATGCTGAGATCAATGAATGTGGTCGATCATCACGCTTGTCCTTGTCTTTGTACGCTCTCACCACCGTTGACTGTCGTGTGAGTTTTTGACAACCTACCAACCTGGAAAAAAGGCCGTTTTCCAAATGCAGTGTCATGAAATAATATATTGTTTCCGTGGATGTGTCATTTACACACGAGCAGATGTTAGAACAAAGACTTCATTTGGCAGGTATAGTAAAAGCACTACAATATCCTTTTGCTTTACCAGAACTATTACTTAAATTGGCTCAAAGGCACAATGCCAAAATGGAAAAGAACAACTGACAGAGCAGTCTTTTCTTATAATTACAATTTGATCTTTCCTTCTCATGTTTCTACCCTAATGGCTGTGCTTTAATCACCCAGCTCCCTGCTCTCTATTGTAAAAATACGACATTAGTATTTGTGTCAATTACAGACCGGAGGACTCTGTGCCAGACTCTTGTCGATGCCTTCCCTCGGTGGCTGATAGAGGTTGATTAAAGTCTTACTTTACTTAGTGCTTATTCAAGTAAAAATTGAGTTTCCGACATCCTCTACAGTCAGGACAGCTTGTGTATTTACACTGTTGGCGACTGCCAGCAAGGACTCATTCTGATACGAGAGCTGCTTTTTTTGTTGCCACTGCCATCAGCAGAGCCACAGTCCCTCCTGTTGCCCCCCCCCTCCCCCCACCTGACTGCCTCCATCTCCACACAGGAGGTGGATGGATGGGCATTGATCAAGTGTCATCCGTGGAAGAGGGCCCAGCGGATCAAGAGCTGCTGGAGGAGGCCGTAAAGTTGGAGCCCATCCGCCTCCCTGCCTTCAAATCCTCTCGGCTGTTGGAGGCCTCTCGGTGTCCTGCGCTGGCCGTTTTGTCCGCCAAGCCTAAGCCCAATCATCCGTGTGAGAGAGTCCAACTCCTCCTCTGGCTGCGGTCCTGGTCCAAATCCCAGCCGCTGCCTTCGCTCCTGGCCTCGGCGCAGGCCAGATAAGAGGATTTTCTTTCTTCCCTAGCAGCGTTTTTTTTCCCATCCTCAGATGCCAGCTGCTGACGGTGAGGTGAGGTTGTCAAATGTAGTTTCAACAACCACGTCGTGTCTTGCCAGGGGTGTTGTTGTTATCGTGACGCTTTTGTCTGTTTTCTCTTACTGCTGTGGAAGCAGTCGGCGGGATGCTGAGGTCCACCCAGGAGTCCTTCACCGTATGGTGTATGAATCTACAATATTAGCTGATTCTACATTTTAGTAGAAACCTACTTTTTTGTGTAATTTCCACCAATTAACCTACGTATAATAAAGAAAACAGAGTTTAGAGGGGATATGATCATGGGCTGAAACTAAAGTTACAGGTGGAGACTTTTAACAGCTGTTAAAACTTTACAAAACAATGAATTCAAAGGCTTAAGTGGCTCACAATGACATGATGACGACTCTTAAGTTCCGTTCTTTGTTTTGCTAACAAATGGCATTAGAGTGCAAACCTCCTCCAACACTGAGCATGTCTGAACAGTCATTTCAAAGGCTGATGTTCATTTATCATTTGCCTCTCGAGTTAGATTTTCTGTGGAAAGCACATTTTCCCAGATACAAGCATTATTTAACCTGAGGCCATTGTCTTTCACTGAAAGAGTTGTGAGTCAATACATGTGCATTTAGAGCAGCATATAAATCTGACAGCTTGAATCCCCTTCAGGAGATGGTATAGGTAGTATTGTAGCTTGATATTCTTCAAGCATAAAAACATCCATCTCTCTTAGGGTGGTTCTGACAGACGGATATGACAAATAGTCAAATATTTATTGGTAGAGACAAACTTATTTAGACTTCTAGAGACTTCCTCTTTGTATTCGTTTTTGTTTTAGTCAGACTTGGTATTAAAAACATATTCACAGTCCCAGCTCATCCAGTACGGCCGCTCAGTTGGAGCCCTAAACTTTAAACTATGACGCTCTAGGTATCCCGACAGATTTGGATATGTAAAGGACAACGTGTCGGTGTCCACTTGTTACATGTATAGTGTTTTTTCAAAATAAATGTCCAAAATACGTTTACTTTAGTTTTTAGGTTTAATTGGTTAGGTTTAAGCAACACAAGTATTTGGTTAAGCTTAGGAAAATATAGTGGTTTGGGTAAAGAATAAATTATGAGCCACATACAAAAATGTTTGTAACGTAAAATAAGTATGCTTGTTGCCACCAAAGTAAAGATAAAACAAGTCAATGTTGCCTTGGTTTCATATGGGACACGAACAGCGTCCTCCTGGGTGAAAGTCAGTTTTTTGTTTGTTTACATTGGAAATAGTGACCATCTAAATGCAACTCCTGTGACACATAGATGTGAAAGGGGTCTAATTCTTTCATTACACTGATTATGTACGGAAAGCAGCAGGGCAGCACCTTCAGTCCTCCGTCATCGTCACACAGGATGTGTTCAGGATGTATGTCGTAGAAAAATTGACCTGAGTTGTAAAAAGATGATTTGGGTTCTAGTTTTGTTCATGTGAGTGGCAAATTGATTAAAATGGAAGCTTATCTATTCCATCAGACGTGTGTGAGATGGACTGAAAAATGCAGCTGTAACAGATTCAACAATCCTACATATCTGTATCTTTATCACTAACATCTAAATCGATACAACCAAGGGCAATATGTCCAACAAAATCTCTGGAACACACTGGCAACATTTTTTGAGAGAAAAAGAATCAGTCTACAAGAAAAATAAAACCCCTCAAAATGTATTTATTTATTTTTGGTCAATAAATCACATTGCTTCACTTTGCAAGGTTGAATGAACCTCATCACACCACAGACGCCACTGTTACACACAAAATATGTTAATTCTGTTAGCATTCATTAATGTTCATACAGAGAAAGTAGATTAAAGAACACTTGTGTATATTTCAGGACCTTCACCTGCTGAGAGGCTATTTTCACTATTAAATCTAAATCACCGTAAATCTATTTAATTGAATATTGAATGTTTTTTCTATATAATGTTTGAGTTTCTTCTCGTGAATTTATTTCCTTTATTTTTATTACCTACCCTAATATTCATTGCTTATCCTCAATAATTTTCAATCTTAATATGAGACAGCAACTGAATGTCTAACATGCCATTTGCCATCAGCTGGAGGACAAAGATAGGACCATGTGGATATTTGGTTTAACTTTTAGGGACGATTTAGAAAAGGTTTTCACAAACTGACTTTTCTTATTGACACTGAGAAATATGAAGCTTTCAATGGCAATTTACAAAAATCCTGATATTGTTTTGTAAAGAGCCTTTTAAATAAAAAAATAATAGGAGACCAGAGAAATTGAATATTGATGCACTTTGTATCAGAACACACTCCACAGAGTAAAACCCTCGCAATTGATTGCGATTGTCTTACATGTTAAATACGCTCACTGACTCGACACCGAGCAGCAGCCGGGCGGGGCCAACCTGTCCCCGTGTGCAGAAAGGGCCCCCCAGACGAGACCAGACTTAATTGATCCCTGTGGGCTGGATGTGTGCGATGGTGGTCCGACACACACTAACGCTCCCGGCTTAGCTGCGGTGCATCGCTGTCACTCCCAATGTTTCCTAATAAGTGCAGCCATTATTGCGCCTTGTAAAACCCTCCCGTACTCATTACTGCTTAAAGGTCAGCCGTATTATCTCCACCTCTGGTTCATTTAGGGATATCAAACTCAGCTTGTATCACGGCCCGCTTCGTTGATGTGGGGAAACACAAACACTGCTAATTACTCCCGTCTCTGTCGCTAACCACTAATGAAGGCTGATAACGAACCGCCCGTACGTAGTGCTGCGGCCAAAGCTGGAGACGTGACATGCTTTTGTGGCGAAAAGAAAATTCGAAAGCGAAAATAAAGTTTCTTCTCAAAAAAAAATGATGGGGAAGAGAGACAGATTACGCTGCATTAAAATTACGAGTTATTAGCAAAAGAAAATAGATCAAGAGCAATGTCAAGCATTGCTAGAGAAATGAAACACCGGCCAAATCAGACATAGATTAGTAATTAGACAACCCCCCTCATCCATTTGTGGGCGTGCGGCCCCGGGGACCTTTGGCATCTCTCCCTGCCCAGGGGACACTGCAACGAGGCTGGGCGGAGGATGAAAACATCCCTTGATGTGTGGGTGACAGCTGAGAGGGGCAATAAAGCGGCAATCTGTGGTGGGGGGGGCATATGAGGGAAAGGCTGAGAGGAAAGGGGTCAGGTATAGACGTGACGACGAGAGACGGAAAATAAAAATATGGAACACCTAACAAAGCTTGTAATGTACCCTTTTACTGAGTTCAGAAGGTCCGAATACAAAATGTTCTTGTCGACCATTTAAGTGCTTGATTTTCAGCAAAATGAAAATGTTTTCATGAGAATTCAAAAGATAAGGCTGGAGATGGTGTTTTCATGGTCAACCAATCTCAAGAAAAGACTAAACTAACAATGTGTTGGTTCATCTCTCAATTATGTTTTACTTCCTGGTCTGAGGCTCCAAGCACATTTATTCCTATTGAAGACATAAAAACACCAAACAAATCTATAGTTATATTTCAAAGGGGGCTCAGGTATTTTCTAAACCAGCCGGGCGCTGTAGTTTTGTGCAAATGTTACTTAACAAACGCACTGCATCCTCCAGGTTAAGGACTATTTTCATCTGTGGATAAAACACATTTGGTCGTGAGTATGTACAATATTTAGAGTTGGTTTTAAAGCTTAACTTGGCACAAAGCCCCCCAGTAACACTGCAATGTTTTAAAAAATGTGTAAAAGGAAAACAAATGACAGATTACATGTTAATTAGTGAGCTTTAGAAGTGCTGGTAGGTCTATGTTACCTTTGGACGCAGCTACGCTACTTGTTCCCCACTATTTCCAGTCTTTATGCTAAGCTAAGCTAACCAGCTACTGGGTTGATAGCTCCATACTTACCGTACAGACATGAGATTGGTATCAATCTTTTCTTCTAATTCCTTGCTGTAACTGTCCCTCCCAAAATGTAAGATTATTCATTAGGTCTTCCACTTCCTTGTATGTTTATGGTAATTAAGGCATAAATCCCCCAGCCCAACAATGCGGCTCATTGATTTGTTTTTGGACAACAACGGAGCTCTACGACAGAGACGAACGGAAGAATAAGATCAATCAGGCTGTCGATACTTAGAAGGACTGATTCACCATTGGCTTTGCAGATTCCATGGGATTTGTTGATAATAACAGCCACGGGATGGGGAAAATGTTTCCATGTAGTCCTACAGTAAATTACTGATATGGCTTCAATGCTCTTGGACCGTTTTAATGTCACATCTTGGCAACTTTTGTCATTTTCCATTTCAGTTCTATTTAAAACGTTGTTAGTGTTTCATGCGTGGTTTATTATATGAATATGAATATGAATATGAATATGAATATATATATATATTTTATTTTCAGTGGCATAAGCGTAAACCTCCCCTTTGGAAGCGTATAGTCAAATACGGGGGCTGTGAGACTACAGGCGATATAAGTCATCATCAGGCTCCACTTTGAACACGCAGCCAACCTAACATGCCCGCTTTGCTCTCTTAATGTATAGGTATGAATATTCAGACTGGAACCGGGTTTAAAGGAACACTTTGATCTGTAAGGGCTGCTGCCCAAGATGTTTGAGGCATGTTAAGGAGATTAAGGATTTATAACTTATGAACTACTGATATTTTCCGGCCAGAAACATCATTCAGTCTCACTAGTTCAAATGGTGCCTTTTCGAAACGGACCGATCGCTTGCAACCCGTTGCTGCTTGCGGCTTTGTCAAGAACCGCTGATCCAAACGGCCTCACACCGGAGACTGGGCTTCCTGTGGTGCAATACACCTGACATAGCAGATGCATCCCCAAGCAATGCTGGAGTATACGCGTCATTAGGGGGCAAAAGCTGACACACACACATCCGGGCAGAGCGAGCTGTACCCAGCATGCCCTCCAACTATGTGACAGTTCGTAAAAGGGGTCCCCTCCCTGTACAATAAACAGGGTCTACATTTCACACTATAAACTAGAAGAGTGCACTCAGTAGAGTGCAGAGCTCCCTCTCCCTTTTTGAAGAAAGACAAGTTGAAGCTCACTCAACTGTCCCTCCCAGTTCCCTCACACCTGAAGTCGACTGGATGAGCATTTGTCGAGAAAATGGAAGGACAGACAGAGGTCGACTGATGGTTTATGGTCGACTGAGAGACATGCAGACAGAGACTCCTTCCATTGTAGTGACAAGATCAACCATAGAGAGGCATTTATTCTAAGCTCATTCAGAATCTGACAATTTCTTTTAAAGCCTTTTCTTTCTCGCAGATTTGGTTTAAAGTTTGTTAAAAAATGTAAAAAAGTTTAGAAAATCCGTCTCTTTCAGTCAAAAAGATAATGCCTCAATTAACCCGGCAGTTAAAGTGAGCGAGGCCACGGCCCCGAACACCGGAGGCCATGACAGGTCATGCATCACTGTGAGTTTGCTAAATGGTCCCGGGAGGCACAATGGCAACCTGACTTTTGTAACAACACCAACACATTGTCATGTTCAAGATGAAAGATCATTAAAGTTCTGGAATAATTTCAAAGGTTACTTTGGCTACAGGTGGAAGATTTTGTCTTTAATTATTCTTTAAATGAAGTGTTAAGTGGTTGCCTTATAATGTCTCCGTTAATTTCAATTGACAGTTATGTGTGGACAAACTTGTGCTTAACAACTTCACAAGTATTTCATTTTGTCATTCTGAATTTCCTGACTATTTTTTTACTTGTGAAGTAAACACATTTCTCCACTCATGTTGTAGCAGACCTGAGAGCAGGAGAGATGCCTGGCTGGACGTTCTGTAATTCTTCAGAGGTGAGAAACCAAACCGCGGTTCTGATATGGTAAAAGGAAGGAAACACCAATGTGACAATAGAGCTGTGATTTAATGCATCTGACAGCAAATAGGGAGCGAGAGAGAAAGTTCACCTCCATTAATTGAAGATGTATTATTGTCTGTAGACTACAAACCTAGTTTGATTATATTCTGTCATATTTATTGGGAGACACCGTAGCTGAACTAATAGCTTTATTACTTTCATTAAGACAATATTGATTTTTGTATTACAAGTTTTCATAAATTGTATCTTTAGATATGCAATTGGGTAAAGCCAAGTTAAAAATTCTCTAATTTGTTCTTCCTTTTTAATGGAATGAAAATGATTTTCATTTTGTTGACATATTAGAGTCAAAGGTTTTCGCAGAGGGAATTTGGGATTTCTCTTTGTATCGCTTCATAAATCTGAAAATTCTGTCAACAGCCATACGAAATAAACGTTGCCATGTTTGAAGGAATAAAATGGTGTATAAATCAACTTGTGAATTATGTATGAACACAACCCTCCTGTAAAAGTCTTCAGAATAAAGATGGAAATGAAACAGAGTCAACATGGGAGCAAAGCAATGTACTGCTGTTGACGGGGGGCAGCCTACAATAAAGGCCCCAAAACATCAATATTAGTTTAAGTGCATGCTATATTTAGAATACCTTTTGCACTGAAAGTGGAACCTATCTATAATTTATTTTAGGGTGGCGTCAACGACGAATACATTGTACTATTGTTTCGCCATTGACAGCGTTGTTTCTTGTGTGTGTGTGTGTGTGTGTGTGTGTGTGTGTGTGTGTGTGTGTGTGTGTGTGTGTGTGTGTGTGTGTGTGTGTGTGTGTGTGTGTGTGTGTGTGTGTGTATAGTTGTGGCGCACAGAGCAGAGATCGATGCACAGAGATCTTAATTCCATTTTCTTAATTTTTGAAACTCACAGACAGAAGGGAAACAAAAGAAAGTGAAGGGACAGTCAACGGGAGAGAAAGACACAAAAGTCGCCTCCCAAAGCTGATTTTAGGGACTCGGCCATGAATATATGTAGCGCTCTGATAGTGCTTTGTTCATACGTGAGTGCTCTGATTAATACATGTAGGCCTATTCTTTGATTTTGAAATTTAAAATGTTATTTAAGAATGATGATTATTTCATGACCCCATCTTCTCCTCGGTCCTTTCAGTTCAGTTCCCTGTCGGAGAGCGCGGTCTGATGGCAAGATGAAGGGGTGAAAATACTCTAAATACAGTGTAGACATAAACTGATATTGTGTTTAGCTGGGCCTTTCTTTTAAGTGGCTACAATAGGCTGTCCCTGTACACAACAGCTCAGCAGGTAATACAGTGACTATGGATAGGTGCCTCATACGACCCCTTGGAAAGACGTTCATAAGGCCACTGTACACCTGCCGAGCATCAAACAGAAGACAGTTAGCGACCAGCTGGTGAACGTTTGGTAGCTTAGGAACCAGAGTTAGTCAAAAGAAAACATGTCTAGCACAAAATCTAGGCCCAACATCAAAGATGTAATTGTGACATTATATTTGCATTGTTTCATGCAGCATATAGTAAAGTAGCCTCTTAATGTTTTCTAGAGAACAACTCCTCCTCTCCCTCCCCCTCCTTCCACCCAGTCCATCAGTCTGTGAGTCAGTGTTCCTGAGCCGTGGGGAGTCTGGCAGCCTGTCTGCCACTTCATCACTGACCTTCCTCTCCTCCTCCTACACTGTCTTTTTCCCTTCTGTCTCTCTTTATTTCACTCGCTCTTTTGCTTGCCGTCTCTCGTTGACCCCTCCTGTCTCCCCCGTCTTTGTCCCTAACTCTCCCACTATTTCTCCCACTATTTCTCCCTGACCTTTCCTTTCACTCGCCTCTCTTCTGTTTCTTTATGATTGACCTATCTGTCTCCGTCTTCCTCCCTCCCTCCCTTCCCTCCCATCCGTGTCTTTCCCTCCCTCTCTCCCTCGCTCCGCTTGCATGTTGATGAATGCGGCATGCTGGCCGGCGCAAGTTTTCAGACTTGTTCATTTTCATATCAAGTGTCGTACTGCAGCCAAACTGTAATCAAGAAGGATTGGAGCATATTCTCAGTTATATTGGTGGATATTAGAGAAATTGCTGGACTTAACTGCAGAGAAGGAGAGGAAGGTAGTGGATGACGGGGGAGAAAGAGGATACGACTCTGATAGATGGTAAGATAGTGTAAAAGGCAAGTTTATTGTACATCTTCAATCATAAGACTTCAGCAATGGCTGGAAATATGCTACACTTGGGAGAACAACTACTGTTATCCCATTAAAAAATATTTTTCTTTTGGAAACATCACTTGATGCATCCTTTAAAAAAAAAAAAAAAGATACCATGAATTAAAAAAATTCCAATAACCAAAGTTGCCAGAAACAAAAAGTTTCCAAACAGTCGTCTGTTGCCTTGAAAACAGTGCTTCATCATATTTGGCCTTTCCTTATTTCAGCTAAAGCTAACGAGCCCCCCCCTTAGATCATCTTGAAAGGCTCTGCTCCGGTTCATCTCCCAGCCAATCACAATTGCTCAGGGATAACTTGCGCCAGCTGGTTTGCGGTGTTATTTCACCCCGGCCCGATAGAACACAGGGCAAAGTGAACCGACCCGATGGGATTAAAGAAAATGGACACCAGATAGACACGGACTGAGAGCTTCCCAGTAAGGTCGGCCGAACACAACGATCCCTCCAAGGCCTCCTTCACAGCCTCGCATCGAAACTGCCCACGCAAAGAAACCGCACGCGGCCGATGAAGAATGCCACGGACATTGTCTGGGAGGTCGATGAGGCTGCTGGGAAGGCTGATAAAGTGTCGCTCTTCACTGACACAGCGGTGCGGTGCATGCGTGAGCTGGCCCTGGTATCAAGGCAAGTAAATACCTGGAATTGAATCACTCAGGTCACTGAAGTGCAAGAAAAAAATTCAACATATTAAATAGAAAAGTATGTTGAACATATTTCAATTCGGCAAAGCTAAGTGAAACACAATGAAGAGATATAAAAAATGACAAAAATGAATGGTTTCATTGTGCTGAAAGGTATTCTGAGGACACTGACTATTAGACGGAAACTTAATTCTAAGAGGAACTGTAAAACATGAACAGAAGGAAAAGGTAACACAGGTACGTCTTGGTTATTCAACACCAGTATTCAAATCGGATGGTGCCGAGTCTTGCACAGTATGTGGGTGGATGATAGCTTATGTCTGATTGGTGGGGGGCCCTGGCAGGGCAGCGCTCTATTTTGGGTGTCCTTGGCATTGAAAAGCTTGACATTCTCAGGCATATTGTGGCTTTGATTGCAATTTCACTCACTGACGTGGGCCATGCACCAGCGCTGTGTTGAAAACGGGCTGATCTGCAACGTTGTTTTAAAGTATGATGGATTAGAATTTTATTTATTTTTTACAGCGGTTTACTTTCATCGGCATCTGTATCTGCCAATACACATAATCGGATTTAATTGTGTTTTGTGTCGAGTGAATCAAAGCAAAACTCTGGTTTAGATATTAAAGAAGTGAGACAAAGCCGACATGAGCGTCTCATATTGAATCAGTTCCATAGAGCCCTCTGATGGCTTGCTATACATACATACATATATATATATAGTATGTGTTGCTATAACACCTGATTTACTGAAATGCTGCACGAAAGTGAACTTTTTGTACCGAACTCCACTTAGAAAAGTGTTGAAAAGAGTGCGCCGTTCATTGACCTTCGAGGCGTGTGTGACAGAGGACCTTGGCTGGAGCAGGAGAAACCATTCCAAGTGTACTGTGAAATAGAGGAGAAGATAAGAGCAGCCTTATTGTACCCAGGAGGAAAATTGTCTTTTGCTCTGCGAGACCATTTCTCCCCCAGGGGACAGGACAACTTATCATGTGCCATCTCAGATCGAGATCATTTTAAGTAACTTCAAGGTTTGAGTCTTTGAATTCAGAGCTGCGTATCAATAAAACATAGTGGTAATAAATGGCAAATTGATAGTTAAATAAAGTCTAGTTAATAGTTATTTTACTGTTAACAATGAAATAATAATTGATGTTTTCCTATGATAGGTAATGCTATAAATTGGTTTGGGTTATATGATTATATGTTGTATCATAGCTAATAGGAGACCATTAAAATGATCAGTTTATTGTTGCAAACATTATAACATTTGATATACTGTATTAATTATTTGTTAATGATTACCAAATGGTATGTACACCTTTAATGCAATTATTTGTAAAACATCTACAAACGTTACATTATTACAACCCTGTTCCCATACAACTAAACTATCTCTTACGTTTGGAGGGAAACGTATTGTCAACTAGATTACGTTTGTTTTTGATGTGTCCCGAATACCTTTCCGCACTCCGCAGATGTCCGCACAGGGAAGAGGTCTGGGTGGATGGATGGGTCAAACAAACACGGGACTTTCACCAAGGAGACCGCTGGTTATGTCACTGTGGGAAACCAGGTCAACATTGCCTACTTTAATTTATATAGGTAACTTAAATAACACAATAAACATACACATTTTAAGCCAAACCATGATGTTTTACCAACATAACCAGTATTATGGTTGCCTAAACCTCATCAGTCTGACAACATCTGTCATTTTGTTGTTTTTATTATTTATTTATTTTTAATATACAATGTGAACTACACGTTTAAAACTTTGATCGTAATCCGGGAGAAAATAAATTTCCCTCAAAACATAATTCAGAATGCAGTTTAGTTGTATTGGAACCGGGTTGTATTGATGCAATGAAATGTAATGCAGTTTAGCTTCTTTTGGATCTATTGCTACGATCTACTTTCATTAGAAAGAGTTGGGCTGGGTACTTTTTTTTAAATCTACAATAGTCTTGCTAATTTATCAATATTACCAACCCTTGCTTTCACAATTTAACCTATTTGTCTTATTATTGTTTATAGATGAGTTGACAAAGCAATTAACCATTAACAAAATGTTACATATATCTATCTATGTAATGTTTGTGTATGTTTTACATTACATACTATACCTAATATAGTTTACAAAATGTTATGTGTGCAACAATAAACTGTTAAAATAACAAATTCGTGCATTACTAAAGTTTGTTAACAGTAAACTAACTTATAACAACTATTAGCTTATCATTTATCAATGATGGCTGTTATGAAGTGTCACCAACATGTGTATGGGACAGAAAAATAGATACATAGCCGCCATCTACTGCTACAATTCACTACACTTATACAGACTTGACTGAGATCACAGCATTGTGATCAGAGGACGTTTAGGTCACATTGAGACTTTTAAAACCTCAATGTCATCTATTTTCATGCACAAATTTCACTCAAGTAGAGTTATTATATTAGCAACAATTGCAGCAACTCAACTAAAATGCAAATAGAACACTGTCTTTGGAAATCACTACAGTGTTATGAGGCCCTCAACACACAATTAGTCACAGAATGGTTTAACTGACGTGTGCGTATTGTGTTGCTATGGACTGAGCAGTCGCCAAGGCTTTACCTCAGACCTCGTGCTAGGATTTAACCAAACCTTCAGTAACCGCGCTGAGGTTATTTCGTCGCAGTCAGAATTATTTATCCTCTCTGGTGTCACGAACGAATCAGGAAGAATGCATTCGTGGTTGAGACTGCAACAGGACCCTGTATATCATAAATAACAATGATTCCTCGCTTTGTACATTTATGCAACGTTTGTCAACCCAAAATACGTTTCATATTGTTTTTATATCAGCCTCGCCTTATTACAAAGTGACTGATCCAAGCTGGGTCATTGCATTTTCCACCCTACCTTGCACCCTCAAAGCTTGAACAAGCATTTGAAATAAGCTCTTTGCTTTCACTAAATCTACTCAGTTACAGATTTGAAAAAAAGGAAGGAATAAAGAAAACCACTTAATAGCAGCGAGTTGTTCTTTTTTCAGCCAACAATAACACACAGAGAGAGAGAGAGAGAGAGAGAGAGAGAGAGAGAGAGAGAGAGAGAGAGAGAGAGAGATGTGTGTAATCGATAAGTCTACCAAACGCCAAATCCAACGTTGGGACTTGTGTCGCCGACGTGTTTGTGGGAGTGCAGATGCTGAGAACGCAAAGCCCGAGGTGCATGTATGTGACAGTGTGTGTGTGACGTGAGCAGCTGTTTGCTAATCCCCCCTCCCATGGATTGCCGAGAAGTTATCTTTTCTGACAGAAGAAAAGGCCCGGCAGGGAGGAGGTGCTCTAAATTCTAATCTCTCAACGGTTTGTCGATAACGCTGCCGGCGGTTTCGCAGCCCATTCTGCTCACAGCTCCGTCAATTGGGTAAACCCAGCACGGGCCAAAGATCTCTCTCTCTCTCTCTCTCTCTCTCTCTCTCTCTCTCTCTCTCATGATAAGGAAGGAAGGGCATGAAGAGGTTGTTGTTTGTTTTTTAAATAGGTAAACAGGAAGTGTGTGTGAGTGTGCGAGGCTATCTACCGAGAGATACTTTGAATGTGCGGCACTGTCGCTCCACCTCCAGGAGGAGTGTTGTCTCCGTCCTCGGAGGGCACAAGGATCGAACTGATAATCATGGCTTTTTATGTCACCTATTCATCTTTTGGTACAGCATTTGAGAGCGCTGCACAATGAATGATGCCGACAAATTCCTATTGCTTGGGCAAGATTCTAGCTCTGCAGTACAATCCTTTATTACATTCCAAAAATGTACACCGAAAGGCCCCAACTTATTGTCCCTGTGATGAGAAAGGTATTTTATTGACCCATTTATACGTAGGATTAACATGTGATCTGCATCTAGATAAGGAACACTGCATTTTATTGTAAGGCGTAAATGCATGCAGAATGCATCCCAAATAGAAGGCTATTGAATGCTAATTACAGCTGCAACCACTTTTAGATGTGGTTAATTTTGTTACGTATCTAACATACATCTTTGAAACCAAACCGGGATCTTTTCTAATCAAGTAGTTTTCTAACCTTAACCTGACAACGTAAACTTAAACACTAAGTAAACTTGCATCGCAAGTTTATTTTGAGAAGACCCTGTATGGATCTAAAGAGTGGAAACTGTACATTTCGGCGTTCTCCTGGGTGAAAGTCCTGTATTTGTTTGACCCATTAATCCAACCCGACCTCCTCCCTATGTCGCTCTTGACACTACATCACCTGACTTCCTCCCGTCACGACCTGGCTCTGAAGCCCCGACAGACGAGAGGGAGACGCAGGTCAAAGGCAAAACAACAAATGGTTTTATTGTCAAATTAGGGTGGGGGTGGTGGCAACACACCCCAAAAACAACCAAAGGCGAACAGCTGTGGCGAACAGCTGTGGCGAACAGCTGTGGCGAACAGCTGCGATGAGCAGCTGCGGTATGGTCAAACCCTGCCAAGTGTTTATTTTGTTCTGCCGCTCGGAGAAGAGCGGCCCGGCTCTTCCTCCTCACCCTCCTACAGCAAGGGATGTGGAGCTGAACTGAGGGGACGGCTATCTCCTCCTCCTGGGCGGGGAACAGAGGTGGCTGGTACCCCAGGGAGACCTTGAATGGAGTGTGAGCAGTGGCCGATGAGGTATGAGAGTTGTGGGTGTATTCCACCCAGGACAGGTGAGTACTCCAGCTGGAAGGGTTCGATGCGGCCATGCAGCGGAGGGAGACCTCGAGCTCCTGATTTAGTCTCTCTCTTTCTGCCCGTTAGATTGGGGGTGAAACCCGGAGGACAGACTAATGGTCGCGCCGAGGGCCCGGCCGAAGGCTCTCCAAACCTGAGATATGAACTGCGGACCGCGGTCTGAAACGATATCCACAGGAGTCCCATGTAGCCGAAACACCTGGTTGACCATAATGTCTGCCGTCTCCTGAGCTGAGGGAGGGGTCGGTGTGACGTCTTGTTGCGGGCACAGGTTGAGCAGGCAAGGACAAATGCTCTCGTGTCCGCCTCCAGCGACGTACACCAAAAGGTCCGCCGAAGCATGTCAATGGTATGTCTGATGCCCGGGTGACAGGAGAACCGGGAGGTATGCGCCCATTGGAGCACTTGGGAGCGTGCAGGCAGGGGAACAAAGAGGCGGCCGGGAGGCCCGCCTATGGGGTCTGGCTGAGTCCGGAGAGCGTCCCGCACCACCGATTAAATCTCCCAGGTGAGAAAGGCGAGAGAGAGCATCGGGTTTGGTGTTTTTGTGGCCTGGACGGTAGGAGATGGAAAAGTCAAAACGCCCGAAGAATAGTGACCATCGAGCCTGGTGAGAGTTTAACCTCTTGGTCGTCCGGATGTACTCCTGGTTCTTATGCAGTGGGTCCAGACCACGAACGGATCTTCTAGCCAGTGTCTCCATTCCTCGAGAGCCAGCTTGATTGCCAGCAGTTCCCGGTTTCCAACGTCGTAATTTCTCTCTGCCGGGTTCAACCGGCTGGAATAGTCAGCGCAAGGACGAAGCTTAGAGTCAGAGTCCGAGCGTTGTGACAGGATGGCCCCCACGCCTGTGTCAGAGGCATCTACTTCAACAAAGAACTGCCAGGTATTGTCGGGCTGAATCAGGATGGGGGCGGAGGAGAACCGTTCCTTGATGAGTTGGAATGCCAGACCGGCTTCCGGGGTCCATAAGAACATGGTCTTGGAGAAGGTGAGTCTAGTGAGGGGGCTGCTAGCTTGCTGTAGTTCCTGATGAATCGGCGGTAGAAGTTGGCAAACCCCAAAAATTGTTGGAGCTGTTTCCGAGAGGAGGGAGTCGGCCATTCAGTTACAGCCTTGATTTTTTCCGGATCCGCCCTCACTTGACCCTTCTTGATAATGAACCCCAGGAACTGAACTGAGGTCACATGGAACTCGCACTTCTCTGCCTTCACAAACAGCTTATTCTCCAGTAGGCGCTGGAGGACCATCTGGACGTGGCGCTGATGCTCCTGAAGGTCCACAGAATATATGAGGATGTCATCTAAATACACAAATACAAAACGGTTCAGGAAGTCCCGGAGTACGTCGTTTATCAACGCCTGGAATACTGCGGGGGCGTTGGTTAGTCCAAACGGCATGACCAAGTACTCGAAGTGACCGAGGGGGGTGTTGAACCCTGTTTTCCACTCATCCCCTGCTCGGATCCGCACCAAGTGGTATGCATTGCGGAGGTCAAGCTTCGTGAAGATCGTGGCTCCAGACAGAGGTTCGAACACAGAGTTAATCAGTGGCACAGGGTACTTGTTCCGGGTGGTGATGCTGTTCAGACCCCGATAGTCGATGCAGGGCCAGAGGCTCTTATCCTTCTTAGAGACAAAGAAGAATCTGGCTCCGAGTGGTGATGAGGACGGGCGAGGCCTTCTCTGGTCTCGACAGGTTATATAACCGACTGGAAGGGAACGAAGTGCCCGGGTGGAGGTCAATAGCACAGTCGTAGGGATGGTGAGGTGGTGACACCTCCCCGATGTCATGGTAGCCGGTGGGAACGGAGGCAAGATCTGGCGAAGGCATGTGGTAGCCCTGGGGATGTCCTCCAGGGGGTAGCGCAGATCTTAGGCAGTTAGCATGACAGTAGGGGCTCCATGTGGCAATCCTCCCCGCTGCCCAGTCAATCTGAGGGTTATGAGTGGTGAGCCAAGGGTGGCCCAGAATTAGGGGGTTTTGAGGAAAAGGAAAAACGTAAAATGAAGTCTCTCTCTGTGGTTACCGGACAGGAAAAGCTGAAGCGGCTGGGTCCGGTGGGTGATTCTGGCCAGGAAGCTGCCGTCTAGGGAATTGACCACTAGCGGACACTCTAGCGTCTCTAAGGGAATCTGGACTCTGGCTATAAATTATATGTCTCAGGCGGCAACAGTACAGGCACTCGCCCGCTCTGATCCGCCTCTCTCTCTCTCTCTAGTAACGAAAGGTGAGCACGGCCGAGCTGCATAGGCTCCACCTCCGAGGTGGAAGAGGGGAACGAACTTGGAGCCTGAGGACTTATCCGCTTGCCCTGATAGGTTGACGCTGGAGCACGAGGGCAGAAGCTGGAAGAGGATGACGTCACGGGCAATGCCCCTTGGGACCTGTAGTTCCGCTCATGTCCTCTTTCCCGCATCCGATTATCCAGCCCAATCGTGAGTTTAATCAGCTCCTCCCATGAACCGGGCTTATTACAGGTAGCCAGTTCATCCTTCACGGCTTCAGATAGTCCATGAAGGAACACTCCCCTGAGCGCCGTCTCTCCTAATAGCAGGGCGAGCATAGGGTCGTTCGGTTCATTGGTGACTAATAACCTGTTTCTCACAGTGTCTTAACGAGAAAGAAAGCGAGCTTAAGAACTGGCCAGTGTAGCATTGAGTCTGTGAAAGAACATAAAACTTGAAAAGGAAAGAAATACAGCTTTGAATGCTTTTGAGGTTGTTTGTGCCTGTAGGAGTGCAGTGATGAGCCACCCACCCTGGTAAACAAGTGCTCCAGAGCTTTTAGTCAGAAAGCATTATATGATGGATATGAAGGGTTACGGTCCAGGTCAGAATACGCTTAGAGCTGCATTTGGCAACTTCAGTTCCACTTGAATGTGGGAGACGACTTAAATTTCAAAGGTTTAAAAGTCTTACTTACATTATGTAGACATTATTAAATCAGAGGAGTGTGCAGAGCACTCAGTCCGAAATATTGCCTTTTTAAATGGCAGGTGGGTGAGAGAGGTTGTGATGGACAGTTTCTGGGCAGGGTACTTGCTTTTTAAAGTGTCAGTGTGCTTCAAATTAAATGCTTAGTTGGATTATCTAATAACATAAAAAAAAAAAACTCTCCCCACACATATTGCACATTTGAAATGGGGTGCTTCACATGGAATATTTTCCCGAAAAGTTTGCAAAACTGACAATTTGGCAACCAAGCCATTTGGCCCGGTGTGTGGAAGTGAGAAATTAGGCAGACTGAACTTCACTCTCAAGTTTTTTTCATTCTTTATTCAATAACTTCCGTTACATTTTGAATATGACTGAGTGCAGCACCATGGATACAGGGACTAAAAATATGTTTTTTTTTTTTTTTAGTGGACCCGTCTTTTATTTCTATCATATGAACATGGAGTCATGCCACTGTTCTGACGGCCCACTATTCAGAACGTCCAACAGTCCGAAAACTGTCCTACTGGACTGAAAGCCAATTGCTCCGAAAAGGCTCCGTAAGGCTATGACATCATCGGACTTTCAGGGTTGCCACATTTTTTCCCCTAAATATTAGAAAGGGATGTCCCGCCCTACTCTTCCTTTGATCCCTGATATTCTTACCCTAACCTTACCCAAGCCTGCTCCTCATGCCGAAGCCTAACCAAGCCAACTAACTAATAGGGCGAGTCCTGACTTTTACTGTACAAGGAAACAAATCATGTGTGTATTTTTGAGGCAATAGGTCTTTGGAACAATGGGTGTTTGTTTATTCGGCATAACGGGCTGTCGGACAAATGGAATTTGGGTCAGATGGAAAACATTTGGGGATTATTGAAGTTTCTGAATAATGGGGTCATCAGGAACAATGCACAGTCCCTGTGAACATAACTGTACACAAGTGGGAATTGCAATATACCAACACTTTCTGACAATTCTTCGCATAGTGACACTTTGTCAGAAAAAAAGTGCAGGTTAACGTCGTGAATTCAAAAAAAGAGGGATGCTTAGATTTAGGCGAGAAAACCACTGAGTTCGGTTTTGGAAACACACCATGGTTTGGCTTAAAATAACTAATTAAACTAAGTGAAATTTAAACAATGTGACAAAGTATATTAACAGACGAATCCCACAGCCTGTTCACCCTGCTGCAGGAGATACAGAAGTACCAGCTGCCGTACCACCTTTAAAGCAGCTTCTTTCCTTAGACTGTGAGACTCCTAAATTCATCCTTCCCCCTCCACATATAACATAGTTTTGTATTGTTGTTTTGTATTTTGTATTTTTTCATACGTAGCACAATGGGACTACAAACTGCATTTCATTGCATAACGCTGTTGTACAATGGCAAAAGGTAAAAACGTATCAGTACACTAGCAAAGGAAGAAGCCTGCTCTGCTAGCAAACCGCTTCGCAAAGGTTCCATGTATCAAACCTCAAGGTTACACACAAAGTATTTGAATGTGCCTTTAATAAATACCACAAAATGACATGTGCATGTACTAAATGGAACATCAACTTCAATTGTATTACTAAACCAAAGAAAAATGAGTTTGCATGCAGGCATTTAAATAAAAGTCAGAGGATAAGAGTTAATAGTTAAGAGCATAAAATCAACATAAAATATAGAGTACATATAAAGATAATGAACAAAAATAGAATATAACAAAAGATGAAGGAAAATTTCCTACAAAAAATACATTAAGTAGAATAGTTGAGTAGAATCTACTCAATTACTGGTTGCTGTTACCATCAGACCTCTTGCATTAGACAAGGAAGTGCCACCACTTGGCATCAGACATATAGGAAGTTGTCGCTAAGTACTTTGGGAGTCAACACATGATTTCTTTTCCTAATAGTGCGAAAAATGAAGCAGTTATATTGAGAAATGAAGTCATCAGGGGATTTGAAAAGTCACTAAATCTAGCAACAAAGTGACCAAGTTGACAGCAGTATCTCCCTGCCTGGAAACAATTTTCCCCCAGTGACTATACCCAACAGCAGAATTTAATTTGAGCAAATAGGGTGAACACACACACACACACACACACACACACACACACACAGTAGCCTCTGCTGAATGGCGATGGCAGGTCATTCTCTCCTTGGACTCCAAGCCAAAACCTTTTCCCGGGACCCAAACATCCATTATCACCTGTGTGTCCCTGGTGGCAAAAGGCAGGTAAAGAGAGAACACAAGAGAATATAGTCCCACGATCGAGCTCCCTCAGACATATAGTGTATTGTATCGGTATGTGCACACAGTACAAGCTTGTATTTTAAATCATAAGCACATGCAGGCAGACCCACTCACCTAACACCAGCAGAGTGTCTACTATAAATGCATATCCACCTGTAAGCATTAAATGCCTCGGGAGCTTTACCTTGAAAAGCCAATAATCTATCTAATGTGTGCGGAGGGAGCATTTCAGGCAATGCTTCGCTTTGATCAAACTTTTTTTTTTATCTTTTCAAATACTTCTTCCAGTATGACTCCATGGACAATAATCCTCAACCATTAGGTGCCTCTGAGGTGTGTATTCAGCATCGCTACTCAGGCGTTCAGATATAATTGGAGAAGGAATTTCTTGTGTATTGTTTGGTTAAACCTCTATCAAAGACAGAAAGAAAAAAAAAGCTGACTTCATGGTTTGTTGTTTCGTTGCATGAATAAACACTTATTCCTTTATCCGCACACGGAATAGAATATGTGACCTTGACTGTGTTTTTGCCTTGCTCCAACAAGTCTGCATAACCCAAAGGGCAGAATAGGTCTGTCTAAGCCATGCTAGCGGTGTGGCTCTTTGGTCAGCGGCGCCAGACTGGAATCTCTCAACAACTATTAGATGGATTTGCATTCAATATTCACATCAACGGTCCCAAAAAGATTTGCCCAATACTCAATACTAATGAATACTAAACTAAGACAGGGAACGTGGTGAACAGTATAGCTGCTAAACACCGCAACGTAAGCATTGCCATTGTGAGTTTGTCATATGTGTTGCAACAATTTCCGTCAATAAATCAGTTAGTTAGTTAGTTAGTTACTCGACAGACTATCAATCAAAAGCTGTTTTGATTTGAGCAGATTAACCACTTAGGCCATTTATTAAGAAAAAATAAAAATAATTTGCTGGTGTAGCAGAATGGCCAGTGACTTGCCATCACTGGCCATTATTTCTGTTATTACTAATCCATACCATTTACATATTATTTCCTGTTATTTTTGTCTATCATTTACAATGTATTATCATTAGTTTCCCACTGGGACTAGCGTGTTGGGTGGCATTAGCGCCCTCTGCTGGGCCCCTGCAGACTTGAGCGGTGCGCCCCGTTTAGTGTTGCCAGTCTGCTGTACGCTATCTCCGTGTTCCCGGAGCTTATTGCCCTGAGGTTGGCTGTGAGAACCCAATGTGTTCCTTATATTACCAGGATTATTATTATTATTAGTATTATTATTATTATTAGTATTATTACACAACACAAGAGAGTATACAACTGCTACACTGGTTCCATCTTCTCAAATGCGAGACTTTGTTGCTTTTCTCTCTTTAAAAAAAAAAATATTTTCAAATGTAATATCTCTTTGGGTTTTGGCCGCACAAATTCCGTGAACATCACCTCATCAATCATCACAAAATAAAAAAATAAAAAATGAAGCAAATTAGTAGGAAGTAAACCATCTCATTTGAATCTATAGTTTTCTAAAATTATGCGTAATTCTGCTAGATCTGTGTGGTGTGGTGCAAAAAGAATGGATGAAAAATAATGAGAAAGGCTTTATCTATACCACTGCTGAGTAAGGTAACATATACCTACATGTTATCCCTTTCACCTCTGTCTGTACATGCTGTAGCGTGACATCTATGTGGTAATTAATTATAACCAGCCGCAGCCCTCGGCCACTGTATCTGCAGGCAGGCCTGACACCCATTAGCGTGTAATTACTAAGCTCCCATTAACATCTGTTAATTTCACAGAGTACAATATTTGTTCAGACAAGACCAGTCGTCTTTAATATTTTCTAATACATGCCTGTCATCATAAAGCTGTCACATGTGGAACATTCCTGTGACCTTGAGACAAAGTCAGCATCAGTGCATTAATGTAAATGTGAAAAAGGGGGTGGAATATCCATCTAGTTCACTTTAAATCAGTCCTGTCCCCAACAGCACTTTGATTTTTTTCAAAATATGTGTTTTCTTTTTGTAAAAATTCTTAAAATTGTCCTTCAGAACAACACGCACCACCTGTACTACAATAACTACTGACATTACTCTCACAAAATAAGAGATTTTCCAGCGGAGTAACTTTCCCACTTCAATAAAACACACAAACATACAGACTGACTGTTATTGTGGCCAGTTGGGTTATTTGAAATTGTGTTTTCTTGTGATAACATAACCCACTCTGGAAAACAAAGAATGCTATTTTCTATGCTAAATATATTTTACACTCCACTTGCTCTCAATTTGGTTCACCAGTTCATAGTTTGTTATATATATATATATACGTGTGTATATATATATATATATATACACGTGTATATATACGTATATATATATACGTGTGTATGTATATATATATATATACATATACTTTCATATATACGTGTATATATATATATATATATATATATATATATATATATATATATATATATATATATATATATATATATATATATATATATTCAGACTGCCACGTGTAACAGAAACCAGTTAAAAAGGTGATTATATTCTGATACAGAGTTGTCGTCGTCTATCCAGCCTAGTGATTCAGCAAGTCCAATACTAGAGTAATAACTTCCCATTCTGTTAGTTTTTCGAACTTATTACAGATTGTGTTCTTTGTCTAAATTATTTAGCAGACCGTGGATTTGTTTGCAGCACTTGTTGATTTGCAGCCCACATTGCTACTTGAGCTTGACCTTGTGAAAGAAGGGAGAACAAATACAAACTGCAATCAAACAGTGTAATGGGAGCTGAAACAATGATGGGACAAACACTTAAATGGACTGGAAGTGATGGAGGGTAAAACTGCAAGCTGGAAACTATTTTATGGCAT
Organism: Ophiodon elongatus; assembly: GCA_016806645.1. Lineage (NCBI taxonomy): Eukaryota > Metazoa > Chordata > Actinopteri > Perciformes > Hexagrammidae > Ophiodon > Ophiodon elongatus. Next base: position 276,664 of record JACSYO010001795.1, on the reverse strand, counting down.
CCCCAAAAAAGAATGTTTTAACAGTTTACGTTTTGAGGACTCCACCACCCGGACATCCTTTAGGACTTAAAAATGTGATGACTGAAAATGTGAAGGATGTTATATAGCTGAATACCCCCTGAAACAATAACAATGATGTCATATGTCAAAAACAAAACACCTGCTGTGACATCACTGATAGGGGTGTGGCGAGATGTCAATGTGCAATGAATCGGCAGTTATCCGTGGTGCTCTCCAAGGTGCTGATCCTGCTGCCGCGAGCAAGTATGGAGAGAGTATATCCAGAGAGCGTTCTTTCTGTCCTGCCCCCGGCAGTGTGAGGGCTTCTGCCAGCCAACAACTTCCTTCACATGTGACTTAACATACAGACACGCCTCCGTTGGTGTTTTCTTCATGCTGAAGCTTGACTCTTCTTTTAAAGTGTGGGTACCAGAGAAAAGTCAATCTTACTCCTGTTTGCGCTTTAGATTGATGGTCAAGTAGCTTGTTCAGAAAGCCTCGTTGGCTCAAGTGTATTTTGATTCGCCGAGAGAATAAAACTCCTAACGCTTGTCCAGTGTCCTGCCTCTCGCTGCTCTCCAGTCCTCACTGCACTCTTACCCTTCTGAGTGCAGCTTGTTAGAGTTGCATGGCTGAATGTGCTACAGGTTGAAGATGAGGTCTTTTTTCTATTTCAAATTTCCATTTTAAAGTCTTCTTTCAATGACTTCCTTAAAAAGGTAGACTGTCTATAGTTTTTAGTATAGTTTTTTAACATTTAGAGTGTCTCACCCAAAGGGGTTTCCTAGAGGCTTAACACATGTTCAATGGATTTACGTCCTCAGAAAACATTTGCAAAGCTGATTATTTAAAATACGTTAAAACCTAAATTGTTTACATAGATGTTTGCTTGCTATAGTCCACATTTCACCTTCTCTTTCTATTTGTGTCTCTCTCACACACACACACACACACACACACACACACACACACACACACACACACACACACACACACACACACACACACACACACACACACACAGACACACACAGACACACACACACACACAGACACAGACACACACACACACACACACACAGACACGCACACACACAGACACACACACACACACAGACACAGACACAGACACACACACACACACAGACACACACACACACAGACACACACACACACACAGACACACACACAAACACACACAGACACACACAGACACACACACACACACACACACACACACACACACACACACACACACACACACACACACACACACACACACACAGACACACACACACAGACACACACACACACAGGTTTGTGGGTTGAGTTGGGTTGATATGTGTGTTCTTTAAAACTACTCCTTAGGATTGTTTCAGACTCGTGGGATCCAATCATTCACAATGACTCCAGAGCATTGTGAAGTCAAAAAGTTCAAAAGTATTGAATAAAAGCAGATGTAATCAATTCAAAATTCACATGTTTTTATCCAACGAAACAGTCTGCTTCAATCCACATTTGTCAAAAACTACATCAAAATGTTTGTTCTTCTGCTCGCCGCACACGAAGGGAGGCACGGTCTTTATCAACGAGGCGGTCTATCAGCGATCTCACAGCACCATAAATGATATTCAAATAACCACAAATGACAAAAAGTAAATATTTACAAAGTATAAACACACCGAAACATCACAAATATGACTGAATAGTTGATAGCTTGATGATGATTATATAGACAATATAAAACAAAATGTAATAGCTGTATAGTTATTTTCATATGGTTTCATTCGAATGCTTTTGGGAGATACACTTTTCCACTTCACTTAACATGCAGTCATCAAAATGAATTGTATACATTTTGACAGGAACAGATGTTCACGAGTTCAATAATTGAAAGGTAAAAGGTGTCAAGTGGGTGTCAATTGAAGTGTCATCTCTACCTGTAGATATCTTGGCAAGCACATGATGTGTGTGTATAATTTTGTCTGTGTTTGTGTTTGCGTTAGCGAAATGATTCATTAGCACCGTGACAATCTGGACAATTGGTGTCACAGTCGGAGAGCCGGGCATTTAACACACAGTAGTAAGCCAGAGTGTTTCACACACGCAAATACGCACTTAAACACAAGTGCACCCAATGACACACACACACACACACACACACACACACACACACACACACACACACAGTGATGCATCCAAAGGCTGACCATTGGTTTTACAGTTTCTCTCAAACACACACACACACGCACACACACACACACGCACACACACACACAGACACACACACAGACACACACACACGCACACACACACACACACACACACACAGACACACACACACAGACACACACACACACACACACAGACCCACTCAGAGGCAGTTAACGGTGAGCAGGTCTAGGCAGAGGCCACATGCGCCTGGCTGGGTGACTGATGAGTTTTTGTGTGACTTAGACACAGTGACATGTCCTCTAAACCTCCACCGATGGTATATGACTAACCTCTGTTTGTGTGTGTACAGTGTGTGTGTGTCTCAAATGACTAAGACAGTGGCGACCCATCAGTGTGTGGTGTGTGTGTGTGTGTGTGTGTGTGTGTGTGTGTGTGTAGAGACAGTGAAGGGTGATGGGAATGTACATGAATGAGACAGAAAGGGAGTGTGTACTCGGAGTGAATAGAAATGTGTGTGTTATACGCTCAGGCCTTCGGGAGAGCCTCGGGGAAACACACCAGAAGAAGAAGAAGCCCCCACCGGCTGCACGCTGGATGATGTCACTCCCCTCACACACTCAGACCTCTGTGGGCGTGTCTCCAGCTGTGCGGCTGCGTTCAGCTGGAGACATCATTCACACAGAGGCACTCAGCATGAGGAGCGAGCTGGAAGAGCTTTTTGGTTGAGAAGCCATTTTACAGAAATACATGAAGGTTTCTCTTCGTTCAATGTGAAAAACAGATTGCTGTGTTCATCGCTGTGGGTTTATTATTAGGAATGCCATAACAACTAAGCATCTATTTATTGTTTACAAAATAAACTATCCTTTAATGCATATGCACACGTTTATTGAACAAGGCACAATCCTAGAAGTTGTTTTACTTTACCTAAATCCCAAACCACATCCGTTCAACATATAGTAATATAATATACTTAATAATAATAATCTAAATTATATATGGTTTTAAAAAACTGGTTTTATTTATACAAATAAGAAACATTTCAAACACTTCTTTATTACCCTTTTTTCTATCTTTAGCTAAAATAGTTTAGCCAAAAATGTATTATTGTATCAGGTATGCAACCTTTTACATCTACACTATGTGTGGTTGTTTGGGGCAATGTTTAAGTCTGTGTCATAACATAACTATTAGTAACATTAATATCATGAAAAATTATTCTATTCCGCACCTGCTACGCAGTAAAAAATAAAATAAAATCGATAGAGGAACTTCATCTCTCGCTTCATCATGACAGCTGTTACGCAGGTCTGTTCAGGTGTGTAATATTTGTCATAATTACTATCGTGTTGCCCATAAAACACATGTTGACAGGCAGCTAAACGCCTTTTCCTCATCAGGACTCTGAAGACACTTATGTGGTTGCCAACAGGTTTATTGACAAGAGGAAAGGGGCGAAACTTTAGAGAAACAATAGAACAATATAATCAAAAGATGTGTAAACCTATGTGTTGCAAATGGGAAAATAAAAGGCCTTACATCAACTGCATTACCTTCATGACTGTTATTGACATATTTGTTTCCGTACCAACAAAAGTAAATGCATGCAATTTATGCAAGTGCATCAAACACAAACATACTCAAGCAAGAATGTGACGACTAAAAATAGCTTGATTCACAGACTAGCCTGAAAAACATCAGTAAACATGGCCTCATAAAATATATAACTTATAAGGCTATAACAAAAGTGACATCCTGAAACAATGTATGAACGGTAAATAAAAATAAATACTGTATCAGAACAACTCAATTTGATTTGGCTGAACTATAAACCACACTTCCTTTTACAACCAGTAATGGCGGGCGTCACCAAATCCACCAGCTGTTGGCCCATTCCACTCTTGGCCTGAAGAACTTACAGAACTTATTTTCTTTAACATGAGAATATATTGTGTGATCTTCGTTAATATAAACCAATTCAACCTGACAGAAATCAAACAACCGATATTAAACTGTTGTTAAAGTGCTGTTATCCTCTGCTCTCTCTTCTTATTTCGTCAAACAGCCCACGATTACAAAAATACCCAATATTGAAATGAAAATGCAAACCTTGTCTTCAGTAAGCAGAGAAAAGGAGGATAATGAAGCCATAATCACTCAATGTGTCATACGAGTCACGATCATTTAATCCTCAGTGTTCTTTCGACTTATTCTTCCTTATTCCTTATGAGCTCTGCTTTGTGTGGGGTTTTGTGCAAAGTCTGATGCTAAAACGAGTAAAAAGCTTTCCTTGTGTAACGGGTGAAATACTTTTCTCTCATCAATCAATCAGGCAGTCAATCCTGTCAGAGGCCTGTGTTTACACCTACGGTCCTCTCGGCTGCTGCGCCTGATTTCACTTCCGTTAGTGTTTCCCCTGTTGCCATCGCCACCCTGACCAGGAGCAGTGACCTGACAATAGGGGAATGATGGACTGGACTACACACACACACACACACACACACACACACACACACACACACACTAGGGCTGGGCGGTATGGCCAAAAATTCATATCACGGTATTTTGTAAGATTCTGGCGGTTTCACAGTATATCACGGTATTTTTTTCCCGAGTAAACACAGGAAAAGGACCGCCGGCCAACTGAACAGCTGTCCGCCGCTCGTCGTTCGCCTCGCCGCTCGTCGTTCGCCTCGCCGCTCGTCGTTCGCCTCGCCGCTCGTCGTTCGCCTCGCCGCTCGTCGCTCGCGTGGCTCTTCCGTTCTGTCTCTTCCTGTTTGTTTCACCTACATTCCCCTGGGTCCTAAGTCTGTACCCAGCATGCAGTTCGGCGGTATAATTTTATAAATGTACAATTATTAGTGTTACAAATTGTTTCTGTGTCACAAACTGTTGTGTTGTGGTGTTTTCCTGTTAGAGAGCGTTAGTTGTGGGTTATTAATTGTTGTTATAAAGTTATAACCATGACTCCATCTCAATACCCGGAAGACAAGTAGCTCCGCCCGCTGCGCCCTCAGCGGTGAGCTGATGAACAATATGTTCTGCTGCCTGCCGAAGAGCGACAACAGTTGTTTTTTTGGAAATTTGAAACCGGTATACTGGTTCAACCGGTATACCGCACAGCCGTAACTCACAGTGTACATTTTTATAGAGAGAGGTACTGATGAGGAAGTGTAGGCTCTCTTTTACGTGCACACAATGCCAACTTTTTGCCATTTACAGGCTCTGTACTGTAAAAGAAAAACGGTCAAATTCAAATTTGGTCACTAACATCATGGAACCTTTGCGATGAAAAAAGATATTAAAATCATAGCTTTTTATGGAAGGTTAAAGTACATTGTCCAATCTGCTCCAAATTTGTCATGCGTCATAATATTCCCGGCCTGAAAAATCTACAGACCAATGTTGAATTGTAGTTCAACTATTGGCAACAGGAAGTTACTGTTTTAAGTGGCTTCCAAAAACCCATCTTTCCAGGTAAGTCTTTTTAAAAATCTCCATCCATCTTTGCTTTATATTGTAATTTATTTTTACTTCATTAATTCATATTTTTCGTTTATGTGAAGTACTTCGTAGCTGTTTGTTACTTAAACATTCAAAGAAGTCACTCAGCATTGAGGGAGGAGGCCTCACAAGAAAGAGTGACGTAAATGCGTATCCTATAGCAATGGTTGCAAACTGGCATTTTGATTTAAACTTGAGTCCAGACTTTGGCAAGCGTACCAGTTTGTCTCCTCTGTTTGTTAGGATGCACTAGAAAAATAGTGTATTATCACAACCTCAAAAATAAAATTATTGGGATTAGATTAAACAAGTATTTTGAGTGATGCAGTTAATATCAGATTTATTTCCACGTAGGGATGTGTCCAAAATAGTTCTGGAAACGCCATATTCCATTTGATCCACCGTTCAGATCTTTGATAAGACCTATCTAATCTGTGACACGTGTAGAGAAGCTAGCATTACTAATTCGTTTTTTTCCATGAGCCCTAAAAACATCAGATAAGGTGATACACAGTCCTAGATGCACAGTACACAGAATCCAGCAATCCCCCATGGGCAGAGGTTGTAAAATGTCATGCATGTGGCAGCACCAGTGCTTTACCGTCAGGCTTTGTCCGCCAGTTTCATCAGACTACAAGTGCTGGAGTTTAACGGAAGGTTAGCCTTCCGTTTATCTCCACAACATCAGTAAACATTGCTTATTCAAAGGCGGTTCCCTTGAGAAGGATGCGCCACTCTGAAGAGCAATAGAGAGAACACATTAATGACAAACAATGGAGGAGAGAGTGCTGCTTTCTGCCACCGGGGACAACACGAATGCCAACAGACATCCCTAAAGGAGAAACTATTCTTAAAGAGTGGAGACATGCCAGATTCTCAAACTTTGAAAGAGTAATAAAAAATAATCAAATATTGTTAAGAATGGAGCGTTCTGCTTGTGTTAAGAGTAGTTTCAGTGAATGTATGTTGTTTAGAAAGGGGGTGATGCATGCTGCTGCTGGATACCCTATGGTGTTCATTTTGGTTAAATCCTTAAAAACAAACTTCTGTGTTCACAGGGTTATGGTTAGACATGGAGCAGTAGTCTCCTGGGTGAAAGTCTATTATTTTGGCCCAACTATCCACCTCGACCTCCTCCGGACTGTCGCACTCTTTGCACTACGTCCCTTGCTTTGACCGTGTAATGAGGACACAGATGGGTTTACATTGAAGTTAGTTGAAAGCCCGGTGCGTCACGCTAAAGGGTACCTCGGTGTCCGATGCCAAGGGTTGCTGACCCAGCATCGATATTTGAAGGGTTGGCCACCACATAAACAATTTTCCGGTAAATTCTTATCTACAAACATGAATATGTTGTGTGCTGCACCTTGGATTGTTGACTAAGCTACCAAACATCCATCCAGCAAAAAAAAATGCACTGCTGTTAGTTTGCAGTCTAGCTAGCTAAATAGTCAGTCAACTGTCACGATGGGTCGGTTTAGTTGACAACGAGCATAATCCTTATTCTTCAACGCCACTGCTAAGGAAACTCTTTGCCCATGGCTTGTGGGCTGCACTTGCCAGAGAGTTTACGTTGTCTCTCCATGCCCTCGCTAGCTCGGCTGTCAATCAAACATTAACACCAGCCTGCCCAATCAGAGGCTTAGAGAGAGCATTTCTGATATTTACCTATTTTCTTCTATTTTACCCCCTCACCAGGGGTCTCGTCATTCAAAGTGGGAGGCCGTGCACTAATAAAAATTAAAGATTTTACCTACCAGATTAACAGCAAATTCCGGGCTTCAAGAATATATAAACCATTTTTACATACTCCAAACACAACTAAAACACCAAGTAAATTCATTTCCCAAATATCATATTCATATTTCGCCAAGAGTGAGCACACTCGCCACGTTACCGGAGCTAGCGATCATAGCTAGATGCTAGAGGACAAAACGAGATGACAAAAAGCAAACCGATTCCACACAGAACCCACACACATACTTCATATTGCTCTACACCAAAGCCACACATACTTCATATTGCTCTACACCAAAGCCACACATACTTCATATTGCTCTACACCAAAGCCACACATACTTCATATTGCTCTACACCAAAGCCACACATACTTCATATTGCTCTACACCAAAGCCACACATACTTCATATTGCCATATATCAGCCAAAGAACACCAGCAACAGAAATCGCATTATCACTTTATGGGCAGCAAATTATTCTTACCTTGGCTGATTAGACGATGAAAGGAGCAGCGTCCTGCAACTAACTTTACGGTTGTTTTTCTTAGTACTTTGTGGACTTCACTTCACTTTATCAAACTCAAACTTTGCAGAGGAGTGTTCACATATTGCGCTATGATGTCATAGTGTTTTAAACCTGCAACTACATCATTTCAAAGGGATGATCATCCTGAAAGTGCTTTTTTTTTTTAGGCGAACATGAAATCTTTTCATTTTTTCTGTGTTCCATCTTCATTTAGTTTTAACCAGTAACATATATACTGATATTTTCATATTATTTACAAATCTCACAGTTATTACCTTTTTATAATAACACCAAAATTATTCAAATATACCTTGTGGTTTGTTAAGGTTAAATGAAGAAAGCTCCTAAAGCAACTGTCTTATGCCTTTATTTTGTAACTTTTTCATAATTAATATTTTGTAACATTTTCATAATTGATATTTTGTAACAATTTCATAATTGGTATTTTGTAACTATTTCATAATCAGTATGTTTAGTATGAAACTCCAGCGATCAGTCCGACCAACCAGATAACTGATGAACATTGAGGGGGCGTGTCCAGGGTTAAAACACTTCCTGGAAGCCTGTTCTCTCGCTTCCTCGCTCATGACTCCTCTGAGATGCCTCCTCGCTCCTCGCTCCTCAGACAGAAATAAGAGCTTTGGGACGGCCTTCAATATGGCGGCGCAGAACAACTTCCGGTTCAGGCGAGGAGCGAGGAGCGAGGAAACGACAATTAAGAGACTTGGGATGTACCCACAGACGACGAGGACTTGGAAGGAGGATAAAAGGACGCGCAGATGGATGTGACGGGACTTCTGGAGCGCAGGCAGCAGCGCAGGCAGCAGCGCAGGCAGCAGCGCAGGCAGCAGCGCAGGCAGCAGCGCAGGCAGCAGCGCGGATCGCTGCGCCAGACGTCGGCGAGGCGTGACGCGCGCACGGCGGCGTGAACCGGAAGTCGTTGGGGTCACGCGGCAGGACGAGAGAAGAGGGCCTGCGGCGTGATCCTGTTCCATGGGACATTTTTCTTATTTTATATCATGTATAAGGTGTAATTGTTTTCATTTTAAAGTAAATACTTTTTTACTTAAACTTCGAACCGCCATTCGGCTTTGTTCACTAGCGGATTCCTCAGTGGGGCTCGGCCTCTTTGTCGTGCACCTCGAGCGATACATTCTTCGAAGCAAGGATGCTATTTCTCAACAGGTTGCAGAGTTGTACTGTCTTTAGGATGGGCAGGCTGTTTTCAAGCGGAAGCCTCAAAAATAGGTTGGGTAGAACCGGCTTTAAAGGTGTCCTTTTCTTATAAATAATCAAAATTGCATTCATTGTTTTCTCACTAAAACACTTTGTGTGTATCCTTGAGGTCTGACAAATGTATTCAATGATTTTCCTTCCTCATTAAACATTGACAAAGCAGTTTTTTCATAATATTTTTAATTGTGCATTGATTACATCCATGTTTGCCTTCTTCTTCACTGGCTGTCTTATCATGTTACCACCATCCACTGTCGATCAGTGGATTAGCCTGAAACTGACGGCAGGCTGTGAACTAATCAGACCATATACCTTAAGGTGTGATGATCGTTAGCTCGGGGTTTAATAACTATAATTTAGCAGTTTTCTTGCATATTAGAAATCATATTCTTATGCTCAAAAGAAACTGAACTCTATGTAAAGCAGTATACCCTTTACACAATTGCCACTGTTGTTAACTGCATTCCAAAAAGTACTCTGTTAGTTAGTAGAATAACAGTCATGTCCATGGCAGAAAAAGACATGTGTCTCATAGCCCCTTTTATCCCTGATGCAGCCCAGTGCCCTCGGAGGATTGACGTGATGACACTGAGCCCTTTAAACATGTGACAGTTCAAATGACTGAAGTCCACAAGGGTCCAGTCCAGCAGTCCAGAGGGCCAACATTTGAATTCAAACAAACAGAACTGAATTGTCCAGTGTGGGAGCCTGGAATAAATACCAGCTGCTATAGAACAAAATTAAAGGAACAGACATAAAATAACTAAATACACAAAACCTTTCCAAACTTTCCTTTGTTCATGAGGAAGATTGAGGAGGGTAATTACATGTTAAGCACTCTAAAATGAAGTTTCTGATAATCACGCTGTTGGCCAATGAGCAGCTCCCCCTGGAGCAGTTGGGTGCTGAGGGAGGACCTCCACAGCAGCTGCTGGGTGGAGAAGTCTTACCCATTCACTTTCCCCACACACATATTACCATCCACTTGGGGGATTTAAACCAGTCATGTTTAACCAGCGACAAGCAGGCTGCTCTAACCTCAATACTCTACTGGCAGTAAAATTAATTCTGGATTATGTGTGCAAATCCTGCAGAGAGAGGAATAGCATTGCATCCACTTGTGGAAAGTGTGGCATTAACCTTTGATAGAGCTTTTTCATGGCGCTATTGTCTCTCAGACTGTCAAGGGAACTCAGAATTGCAGGCAGTATATCTGTGTAAGGAGTTATTGCTGCACAGTTAAACAATGTACAGCTACAGTGTAGCACATACTGATTGTTGTTGTGTTTGGCCTTGAATCATATTGATTTTCAGACTTATTTCAGAACTGGCTGCCAAGCCAAGGCTTTGTCTTTGTCAGAGAAGATGAAACAATCTTTACTTTCTTTCCACAAAACAACAAAACCGAATGTCTGAAACATTCTAGCAGCCCCGAGAGGCTGCACTGTTCTTCAGTTGGATTGAACAAACAGAAGACGGACAATGCTGATATTCTCCTGCCCTTTCCAGTTGTTGGGCTGAAAGTGCAAAATGTGCTTCGAGCAAGATGAAAGGGCATGGGTCATTAATATCAAAAGTGGTCAGTAAATTCCATTTCAATCCGATACCGAAATCATGAAATAATTTCTGTGCCAAATTGATCGTTTGTTCTGGGTACAGCAAAAGAAAGAAAGAAAAAGAAAATATTCATCTTGTGGTGAGCATGGCTGTACTCAGATTTAGATTTTTCTAGCAAGTTATCTTTCCTGGAGATAAAGTCGAATTTTGGCCTTTTACTGGTGATAGAGTTATCTATTATGCGAGATACTTGGACCTGTCACGGAGCTAAAACCAATGAAAGTGTGTGAAATAGATTGAGGTGATCACCGAAGTCAATCGAATACATCGTCTGGGCAACATCAGATATCTGTAAAAAAAATTGTTGACAATCCACCATGCATATATTATGACATTCTACAGAATAAGTGAAAGTTTCTAACCTGCTGGTGGCGCTACAGGAAAAGTCAGGGGAAGTCGTGAGGATTCATCCTCTTGGCACCATGGATATCTGTACCAAATTGTTGTTGAGATATTTCAGCATTGACCAAAGTGGGAACCAACCATGAGACTGACATTGCCATCAAGGAAGTAACGGCATTGTGTCCTAAGTCGAACGGTTGTTAGCTAACTTTCCAATAAAATTCCACTTAAAATATTGATAAAAATTATCGTATAACGTTTTCAGCTGATTTAATGGTGTTAAACTAAACTTTAACTTCTTACCTTTCCAGCCAAGTTTAGCTTTAATTTTTAGAGTTAGCTTTGACTTTACTAGAGCCGGTAAAAGGAAGCTAACGCCGGTAAATTAGCCGTGCGCTGCTATTGTCCTGAGTCGAACGATCTTCTATCCTCGTAGTAAACACCGGGCGCTGATGGTTTTTAGGGGGTATTAACTTGTTCCAGGGTCACCAACATGACCATCAGGGCTGTCAACACATCCGGGACCGTAGTTCTGTCCTTCACAATAAGATATCACGCTTCAACAACTCCAAACTATGCAATAAAAGCTCCGTAATTTCCATTTGAGTGAATATTATAACCTGCTGGATGTTTTGTTAAACTCTTCACATGTCAATCACTTGTAAAACACCAGCTGATTCATGACATTTAACAATCATGCACATATATTCTATATAACAATTACTATCATAACACACAGTGCAGCGTAAGAGATATATTACAACTAAAAACACAAGTATTCATGATTGAAAAGCTACATTGTTAAAGCAAAAGACAAATGACTCGTGCAAATCATTGAAAAGATGATACATTTATTTAAATACATACAAAACAAAAACAAAAACAAAATTAAAATAAAAAATCAGGACACGAATAACATTTAAAATAGTCATCTTCCTCATCCAGCTCCTCGTCCCAGCCGACACACATGGCATGATACCACGTGTGGCAGCTGTCACACTGGACCCACGACACCAATCCCTCCAAGCTCTCGGGGGGATCAGGTTCTCTGCACCGGCCACACACCCAAACGGTTGCCTCCGTCTCTTCGGGAGTGTGACCTATTAACAGATTATTTTTTTTAGTTTTAATTAAATAAAATTATCAGAGTTTCATGGGTTGGCATACAAAGAAAGCTAACATTAAGTACACTACCGGTGGATGTCGTGGGTCCAGCCGACGAGGAGCTGGATGACGACGTTCCCATCTCTGCAGGTTTGGAGGCTGTATGAATAACAGAAAAAGCATAACCATGTTTTGTTTAGTCTTCATCACGGCTAATGTCACCATCATGTTATAATATTGCTTGTTTTTTTCAGGTTATAAAAAGCATTTACAGTGGGAGGGAAAGGGACGAGTTTGGGACCCATGGAGGCCACATCCCGCTGCCGATGTTGATGGCTCTAAAATAATAATCATATTTTATTATTACAATACTAAAATACATACTCATAATAATGTCTATGCTTCACAATAGTTAATGCATTCAGATTTATACGTGAATTCAAATGCAAAATAGGTGTGCACTGACCAGGAGACGGGGGTAGGTGGCGGTGTTCCTCAGCAGGCAGGCTCAGGAGCGTTGTTGTGCTGCTACAGGCAGGCAGCCGGGGTCCATGGGAGGCACAAGAGGGGGCCGAGCAGGATGAGGGACCGGCGATGGAAAGGCCGGAGCTGGTGGCTAAAGTAGCCCCGAGGGACACTGGTCTTCTGCGGCTGGGGCGGGAGCCGCCAGACAGGGTAGAGGAAGTGGCTGCCGGGCCGACTCCGGCCCGCTGCTGCTCACGGTCTTTTCTGGCCAGAGCTTGAGGTAGGTGGAGCAGGTGGAGGTTGGTTCTGGGGATCGGGTATTGGGGGTGGGTTCAGGTGATGGGGGGAAAGGGGCTGGGGAATGGGGATGTTGGGAGGGAAGGGCAACATCAGGCGCAGCCCAGGAAGATGCCGATGGGGTTGGCGGAGGAGGTGAGGAGGTCCCACGCCACAGCCCGGACGGCATGACCCGTGACCAATCAATGGCCATTGGGTCCAGAGGGTAGAGGCCACACCTCCTGAACCCAGCCACCACCACTCTCCGATCCTTCACCCTCTGGTAGGAGTCTCTTAGGACCCTTGAAAACTCCTTCTTAGAAACCAAGAAGGAGTGGCTCACTGCCGACAGATCTCCTGTAACACCAGAGAAATCTGCCTTCAAGGGTCCGAAGAAACTCACATCCAGAGGCTGAAGGATGTGAGATGTATGTGGTGGCAGGCACAAGAGAATGACAACGTCCCTCTGTGCCGCCCAGACCAGCTCTGGATCCAGGTGGGACTGATGTCCATCCATGATGAGCAGCAGTGGGTGCTCCTGCGCGGCGAACTTCAGGAAGTGCCCGACAAACCACTTCCTAAAAAGCTCACTGTCCATGTACCCTGCTGGCGACTTCCCGTAGAGGGCATCGGGAACCCCTTGTTTGTTATAGGGGCCCCCTGGATATCCCCCCTCATAAATGATGAAAGGGGGGACATCCTCCCCAGCCGCGTTCAGGCAGGCCAGGACGGTGATGTGTTCCCTGGTTCCCTGGGCCTGCCTGTAAGCGTGTTTAGTCTCCCAAGGCACAATAACCTTTCTCCTTGAAGAGTCCAGCTGAAACCCCGTCTCGTCGCAGTTATATACCTAACGGGGTTTCTCCCTCAACCCATGCTCCTCCAGAGTGGTGGTGAGGAGCCTGAAATACTCCTCAATCGGCCCCCTCTTGGCGCAGGATGCCCTCCCATGGTCGATGATGTCTGGGGTCCGGACATTTAGGCGATGGTGGTGCCGCTCCCGGAAATTTATCCACCACGTCTGGCCAAGTACAACCTTCGGTTCCTCCTGATGCCGAAGGTTGTAAATGGCCAGAGCATGGGCCAGGACCTGAGGCTTCGTCAGTGGAAACCTGTGACTGGCAGAATACAAACAGTACTCCAGCATGGAATCCTCATCTTCAGGGGTGAGGAGAGTCCTCTGACCATGGACACAGTCAGAGGACACCCTTCCACTGACTCGGTCACTCAGGCTGGACTTTGGGACCCCAAACTGCCGGGCTGCCTGCCCTAGACTGAGCCTGCCTGCTTTCACCTCCACTAGGGCCTGTGCCATGGCCTCCTGGGTCCACTTCCTCGTCTTCCTCTCCCTCTTCCGGATTTCCCGGATGTTTGGCATCTACAAATACACATTAATTTTGGTACAGTCAGAAACTAAATTCAAAATTAGTTTTAAAGCCACGTTTCATGTCTTAATAAGGTTGATGAATTCTATAAATTACCAGATTACCATGTATAGACACATGCATATTTAGTACATGCATAGACATATATGTATATATATTTACCTTAAACCATTGCAGATTTACAATTTCTATATCCATCTTTTCTTTTCTTGATCCTCTTGTAAAGGAAAAAAATCTCAGACACACGTTACCTACCTTTCTTCTCTTTTCTACTTCTTTTCTATTCTTCCTTCTGTCTGTCTGTCGTCTCTTTTCTTCTTTCTGTCTGTCTGTCTGTCTGTCTGTCTGTCGTCTCTTTTCTTTTCTTCCTTCTGTCTGTCTGTCTGCCGTCTCTCTTTTCTTTTCTGCTTCTTTCTACTCTTTTCTGCTTCTTCTTTTCTGCTTCTCTCTCTTCTCTCTCTTCCTCTCTTCTCCTCTTCCTTCTCTGTCTCTGTTCTCTATCTGTTTCAGAGCTACAAACAAACAGCTGCTGCCTTTAACTCGCTGCGATTCTCTGATCGGTTTTCCCGCTGTTCAACTTCAGACATCAAACATTTCTGCCCCCTCCCTCCCCTCCCTCGACTACAGATTACGTCACACATGATGCTATATTTTCATTGGCTAGACAAAGTAGTGTAAAGCTAGCTATAAAATACACTCATATGCTAACTCATATTAGCAGTACGATGAAAATACAGACATACTTTTCAGAGTAAAGATCGTCGCCCGAGCGTCGCCCAAGTGTTCTTACTGCTTTCTCTCATCAAAGTCACTTTCCTAGAGTATTTAGACACGTAAACGTCCATATATATTCACGAAATTTGACACGTAGATTCTTTGATATGTATAAATGAATACTACTTACTTTGATGGCGATCGCCGAAGAAAAATGCCGCGAAAAGACCGGAAAGTGCGTCACGCCGGAAATCGTTCGACTCAGGACAATAGCAGCTAACGCCGTTCGACTCAGGACAATAGCAGCTAACGCCGCTCGAGTCAGGACAACAGCAGCTAACGCCGTTCGACTCAAGACAATAGCAGCTAACGCCGCTCGAGTCAGGACAACAGCAGCTAACGCCGCTCGACTCAGGACAACAGCAGCTAACGCCGCACGACTCAGGACAACAGCAGCTAACGCCGCTCGACTCAGGACAACAGCAGCTAACGCCGCACGACTCAGGACAACAGCAGCTAACGCCGCACGACTCAGGACAACAGCAGCTAACGCCGCACGACTCAGGACAACAGCAGCTAACGCCGCTCGACTCAGGACAACAGCAGCTAACGCCGCACGACTCAGGACAACAGCAGCTAACGCCGCACGACTCAGGACAACAGCAGCTAACGCCGCACGACTCAGGACAACAGCAGCTAACGCCGCACGACTCAGGACAACAGCAGCTAACGCCGCACGACTCAGGACAACAGCAGCTAACGCCGCACGACTCAGGACAACAGCAGCTAACGCCGCACGACTCAGGACAACAGCAGCTAACGCCGCACGACTCAGGACAACAGCAGCTAACGCCGTACGACTCAGGACAACAGCAGCTAACGCCGCACGACTCAGGACAACAGCAGCTAACGCCGTACGACTCAGGACAACAGCAGCTAACGCCGTACGACTCAGGACAACAGCAGCTAACGCCGTACGACTCAGGACAATAGCAGCTAGCGCCGTTCGAGTCAGGAAACACTGACGTTAGTTCTGTCTAAGTCTGAAGAAAATAGACATAAACCTAAAAAGACGTTAGTAGACTATTGAAGAATGTGGTTAAAATATGTCTGGTATACACAATTAAGCCGCATTTCTGTGAAAAACTGGCCAAATGTAGACAATGTCATGCCAGTTATTTGGAATATAAAAAAGGACATTCAAAAATCATTTGCATTATCTCTATATAAAATTGCCATCTGAATGGGCTCTTCCTGAAGGAGATATAGACAATCGAGCAGAGGGAGAGTACAAAACAGTCAATTATACCACACATTACATCACATTATGTCTTGTAATGTACTGAGCATTGCAGATGAAGCAATCCAAAAAGTATGTGAGGATAGAAATTACCTTTAACAACACATTATCCTTTCAGGTATTGCTAGATTTTGCATTACTGCGAAACAAACGAACCATTTTGCGATGCAGGAAGACATAAAGCTAATGCTCTTTCTCTCCTTATGTCTCACTTCCTGGATCCCTCTCTCTCTGCGTTAAAGCCCACTGTTGATTAGAGCGGATGGAGAGTGGGTCTCACTTTCTTCCTCTGACTTTTCCTTTGATACTGCAATCATTTCATCATAGCATTATTTCTTCAGAGTGTCTAATTAGGGTATTCATATTGCATTGTCATGTGCACTTTATCTATGAGAAAGGCAAAAAGAGAAGGTAAGTAAATTATCAAAGACAGTGAAAAGCAGTTTTCTTTAATCATCAAGCCCACTTCTGTTAGAACATAAGTAATGGAACATAAGTAAAGGAACATAAGTAATGGAACATAAGTAATGGACGGTGACCTGATGTTGTATGTTTTCTTTTCAACCACCTTTTTATACAGGCATAGTTCTTGAGGTAAAATTATTTGGTATTTCACAGACTACTAAAAAGATGCAGGTTAGAGAAAAAAAAGGCAGAACTGATACCTATTGGAAACATTTGAGTTTCAATCATATTTGGGGCTGTTTTGCCAATAAGTAACAATGACTAAAGGTCACACTAAACATCTGATTTATTCAGCACCACATCCCTGATTGTAAGCAGCACGGCCAGTTTAAACACATTCTACCAAGAACTAAAATATAAATTATCTACTTGTGCTAACATTTGTATAAGCATATGTGGAATATGCCAATTATTTGTAAATGTCTGCTTTTAGCATTATTTTTTAGCATTACAGATTGACAGTTTCTAGCAGCGTCCACTAGTTTTTTACATTGTTTGTCTGCAGAAACTGTCGATCCCCTGAGCAACAGTGAGGAATTGTGCTACAATTGGTCAAAGTACTGGATTTTATTGAGTATTAAATTATTTCTTTAACATTTGACAAGACAATATCACCTCAAAGTAATTGTCTCACGTGATCTTCTTCAGGCGTTTGTGTATCATCTCTAAATTTGTAGTAAAGCTAATCACTAAACATTACAGTTTACCTACAACTATACTTTATCTTTTTGTCACTCTTCCTCATCCCTCTGTCGGTCAAAACTGCTTCTGGAATAATCGAACAAATACTGGAAGATGTTTGCCGATGTAAACAAGGTACATGTGTACATGAGTTGATATATGAAAGGATCATCACCGTGCTCCATAAGAGACACACACACACACACACACACACACACACACACACACACACACACGGCTGTATATGCTCTACATGTTTAGAAATAAGGAATACTACCATATTGTACACCCTTGTAACCACATCCAGGACGTCTCAACATAAAGGATTGCCCGACTGCTAGAGGGCAAGTCAAATGCCACAGCGGGTTAGTAAATCTAGCAACACACATGTGGTAAAACAGAATTAAATGAAATGCTGATGATGGAAGTAGGTAAGGAGGGAGCCATCTCTGTTTGGAGTAGCACATGTGCAGCAGGCACTGGAGAGAAAATGGTGCTGGCTAAAGACTCCTTTATGAGCTGAAGGATGTGGATGTGGCATAACAAGAGCTGCAGCATCTTGCTTCCATGGCAGTTAAGAAGGCTGCCGACAAGTACAAGGGGGGGTATTACTGACACTGTTGCTCAAAGTACTTCTGCTACTGCTACTACAGGCTGTTCTACTAATACTAGTAGTATTTTGCTACTGTCTGGAACTGTTGTAATTAGAGCCTCATTTCAGGCTCGTCATGGAATACCTCAAGCAAAGGTTATGTTCCTCTTTTTGATGGATATTATGTTACCGTCTCTTTTTATTTAGGGTCATCACACGCCAAAATAAATATGTGGACGGAAGAAGACTTTCAGGCTGTGGAAAAAACACTCTTGGATGATCTGCTCTTGGATGGTTCCTGGGGAAGCCCAGTGTCTCAAGAATATCAAGACTTCATCATTAGCACTTAAAAGGAGGCGTTGAGATCTTTTATGTCAACAACCACAAGGTTAGACCCTATAAAACATTGGTAAGTTTTTACATTTGTGCACTACTTGGAAGAATAAAGAGGTTTATATTTTGCTTGTGTTCTAAATATTGCCTGTTCCCAAATCTAGTTGTGTTACATTACTTTGGAATATATGCACTGTAATACATTTTTTTCATTTACTGATGCTATAAACATATCATCCGTTGCTAACCTTATACATGCTTTGAATTGTAGCCATATAAATAAATTATTTTATAAATGTCACCTTACAGCATGAGGGGCCCGGGTTCGATCCTCGTTCCCGGGCGATTCTTCTGCGTGGAGTTTGCATGTTCTCCCCGTGGCAGCGTGGGTTCCCTTCATTCCCACAGTCCAAAGACATGCAGCTTAAGATAATTGGAGACTCTAAATTGCCCGTAGGTGTGAATTTGGATAATGGAATGGAATGTGCAACAGTGTCACCTGGTGGGAGTTTGTGATAATACTAACAGAATAGGAGTAAGCCCACTAGAACATTAAAAACTGACAAATAGTAAGATTTTGTATCTTGAGAAATGTTGATACTGAAGTATCAAAAAAAAAAATCTGAAATAAAAACACGACTTTATTTAATTTAGGAATTAGTGTGCCTAAGTGTAATCTTCTAGTCTGACTTGTGGTTCTCACACCATGACCTCTCTAACCAAGACACAATGCTGTACACCAACACGAACACACACGCATACAAATTGAGGTGCAGTCATATTTTTATAATAGTTGTCAATATCTGTTATTTGCACACTTGAGTTCTTGCACAAATTTCAAACTATTCAAAGACACAAAAAACACATACACACAACCGCTACATTTTTCCCAGAAAGGAAGTGGTGCTCGGTCCACAGTCTGTTACTAAAACCAAACAAGGTGCTTCATTACCACAGAATAAGGTGAAGGTCAATATAATGGGAGTTTTAAAAAAAAGGTGATCTGTGAACGTACGAAGACAACCCCCTTTCCATGAAATGAGCCAAATTAAAATTTGATAACAAAAATTTAGATGGGTCCATGATCCACTGGTCCAGTGTTAGATTTAGTATTTTCTAGTTCCATACTCTTTGGACCGCACACCGGGCTATCAGAGGTGGTGTATATGTTGTGATCCTTAGTTTAGTTTTAATTCAGGTTTGAAAAAGGAGGAAGTCTGATGGTTGTGGTTGGAACAAATGTGTCACTCAGTTGTGATTTTGCAAAGAAAAACTAATCTCAAAACAGTGATGCACAGCTGTTAGGTTTCATTATTATTTAAAACCCCATTTTTGATTCTGGCATTTTTTCCTGCAATGGGATTGAAATTACTTACACATAAATAGGGACATGATACATGCACACACTAAACTTCAGTATTGATGTTAGAAGTTGCATCTCCTCGAGATTAGTTTTTCTATGCACCTTTAATCCTCTAAAGCAGTATAAAAACTGCCTTTAGTTACTGCTAATGGAAAGAAAGTCCTGCATCTAACCATTATTTTTATTAACAATTAATCTACAGATATCTCGTCCAAGAAAGACTGTAAAATATCCATCAAGATTTCCTTGTGCCCTAGGTGATGTCATTCAGTGTATTGTTTTATCAAACCAATACTCTAAAATCCAAAATGATGTAACATTTATATAATTTAAGACAATTAAATGCAGCAAGTATTGGAAGCTGGAGCCATAGAATTGGAATTTTTGCTTGAAAATTGACGATAAAAGATGATCATTTTTGACTGTAATGGTTAGCTGACCAGAAACTGCTCGTAAAACTCGAGTAGATGTAAAATCCCTTTCCAATCAACAACATAAAATAAATGTTGATATCTAGTGTTTCAAATATGGCTACCACAAGCTGCAGTGTGCCACATGAAAGCTCTGTATTAACACCCAATGCTCATCCTTCATCACAGAGTACCAGTTCCATTTCATTGATTTAAAGAAGACAGGATAATGAAACGCTTCATCCAACAGCTTTTTATCCTTTTTCATTTGTAATGAAAGAGGCCAGTAGAGGTAGTGCGGGCGTGTGATTGACAGGCCTCCCTGTGGAGATGTCTGTCAGGGAGGACAATCTGACTCTTCAATGTTTTTGGGACTTCCGGGAGGAGCTGAGGGACACGACTGGGGGAAATTATGTTTACTCTGTTCTCTCTGCTCCCAATGCTACCAGCAGCTAATACAACGTTGAGATGGATGGAGTGACATCAAGACAACCACTCTGTCCCGATGCATAGTCTTGAGAATTCTGCAGATGGGCGCTGTTGTATTAAGTTTATGTACGTCGTAAACGTGTAAAATTCACACTGAATGATGTATAGTGCATTTACAGAAATTTTAGAAAATCTTAATATAGTTCATAATTAGCTGGTAAATGTGTACATATACAGTACATTGTTTGTGAATTTCTGGATGGATTCATTCTTTTCCCCGAATTCAAATTAAATGTCTATTCCCACAATATCCTAATGTACTACATGCGTTTGATTTTTAATGGATGATTCATGCACCATGTGGCTGAACACCTTTGTAGAGGTGAGGGAATTACGTACCGCACATATTCAGGTGCCCACGCAGATGGAAAATATAGAGTACATCATACATATATGCTACACAGCCATTTATTTGCCATACACCCTCCTATTCCTATTAAGGGTCCCCAACAGCTTGGAGTCTATTTAATATTGAGCTGGGCAAAGAGCTTGGAAATAATATTGCAGACTTGTCATTGAATTATAAATAGATGAATACATACAATGAATGCTAACATGACTAAAGACGTGGAGTGGAAGACCTTTCCTTCGAGTAAGTCACTGAGCATGATTTCCTGCCTACGCTGATGATGAAAAGGTTGTGCACGTGATTGGGTGTATCCGTAGGCCGCTTGAGCATGCGCCTCTTGTGCCACTTTTAATACAGTTTTTATTACTCTCTCCGTGAATATTGTAACAAAGTCTGAATCATACAATGCACTGATCATTCACAGACAGTCTTACACATATGTAGAGGTTAGGGTTTTGGACTATATGTGTAGTGTATATAACACGTGATGAATTAATACAATACTTTTCATAGGAATGAGAACTTAGAAATGTTGTGTGTGTGTTGCTTAAGAATTATTTTATTATTGATTTATCCTTAATTGGATCAGACCTGATATTGAATGGCTGTATTTGCATACAGCCATTCAATGGCTGTGGCTTAGTGGTGAGCAGGGTCGTCCTTCAATCAGAGGATCGGTGGTTCGATCCCCGGCTCCATTAGCCCATGTCAATGTGTCCTTGGACAAGACACTTAACCCTGATGTCTCCGTAGCTGTGCCTACAGTGTGTGAATGGTAGCCGCTGCTCATGGGCAGGTGGATCAGCAGCAGCTACCATTCACACACTGATGGGAGGGGCTAAGGGTTCACCTGCTACCATAGCTACCATTCACACACTGATGGGAGGGGCTAAGGGTTCACCTGCCCATCAGCCCCTCCCATCAGTGTGTGAATGGTAGCTACTCCTGATGGGCAGGTGGACCCTTAGCTCCTCCCATCAGTGTGTGAATGGTAGCTACTCTGATGGGCAGGTGGACCCTTAGCTCCTCCCATCAGTGTGTGAATGGTAGCTACTCTGATGGGCAGGTGGACTTAGCCCCTCCATCAGTGTGTGAATGGTAGCTACTCCTGATGGGCAGGTGGACCCTTAGCTCCTCCCATCAGTGTGTGAATGGTAGCCTCCTGATGGCAGTGGACCCCTCCATCAGGTGTGAATGGTAGCTACTCCTGATGGGCAGGTGGACCCTTAGCTCCTCCCATCAGTGTGTGAATGGGTGAATGATGTCATGTAGTGTTAAAGAGCTTTGAGTGGTCAGAAGACTAGAAAAGATCTATACAAGTACAGGTCCATTTATCTGTATTAAATAGTAAATACATTTTGGGTGCTGTTGACCCTAAATATAAATAGGAGGGTATATGGGAAATTAATGACTGCAGCATATATTATTCATGATGTGTATTTTCGTATCTCTGTGGGCACTAAAATATTCTTTCAACCTCTATATTACCTCGGAAATACTTTGAGGTAATAGGCGAGTAGATATATAAATAGTATTTTCAATTCAATTTATTTTTGTCTAGCCCAAAATCACAAATGACATTCTCCTCAGAGGGCTTTACAATGTGTACACATACGACATATGTATGGAAGAAACCTTCAGGAGAGACACAGAGGAGGATCCTCTCCCAGGATATATATGTGCCGTACAGAACGTATTCTCCTTGTGGGCCTCTTTAGAGCTACTATCTAGCTCCAGTTGATTTGAGGGAACACAAAGAAAGACTTTGCACCTGAGCCCATGAAATAAAATTCATTTGTAGACCAATCCTCAAGGTTAGCATTGTACAGCTTTCCTTTACAAAAATGCATATGACTTGATTTTCAAGACACATAAAAGCTACAAAATTCTCAAGTGGCTTATTTACTGATGCATTTTATATCATAGAACAAAACGTTTGAATCTGTCAAGCTTGTGTTAACTACAGATGTCAGGATTTTAACCCCAAAAACATTCAAATGTAATAATCTATTTCAAGACGAGGGAACTCGAAGTGAAAAACGGTCACTGATTTCTGAGGTTTTAGGACTCATTCCTTCAGCACTGAATTGTAAGTTGCTTCGGATGGAAGTGTCCGATAATTAAATGTCATGAAATGTAATAAAGTAATCCTTAAAAAGTATGCTTTCTGGCCCACGGTTGACTTGACGTCCTGCAGGGAGAGATACACTTACTTCAGCAGAAGTACAACAACAGGGAAATTAAACCGATACCGGAGGGTTTTTCTTCCCAGTTGCTTGTGTTATAGTTCATCCTGATTATCTTGACGGGAATAAACAGCAACTGCTAAATGCTTTTATATCCTCCCATAATGGAGGAAATTGGCATTGGATCTCTATATAATAAATGCAGACATTAGCCTTGATGTACACTCACAAGTTGGAAAAAATAGCAAAAGACAATCAGCATTGTGTGGTGAAAACTGCCTTCTGATCAGCATGCAGCACGAGCACTCACACGGGCCTCTAGCGTTGTTCCCAATCAGGCAGCAGACAATACAGATGAGTTTAAATTCCTCGTGTAACAAGATAATGACGGATAACAGAATGAATCAGACTGTACCGACACCAATGATGATGAGCCCCCCCCCCACCCCCCCTCCCCCCTCTGTACTGTTTTCCCTCACTTCTTTGGTTTGTATCATATCTTTCACTCCTCCTCTAGTGCCCTGTCAACACACAGACTCTCTATTAGAACAAGGCATTGATAAGAGGCAAACTAATTCTCTGTGGAACTCCGACAACATTTTATAACAATGTCATGCACCAGACACCAGAACAGATTCATTATCGTCTCCTCTGTGTTTATCCCCATCACCAAAATGTTAATTTTGCACCGAGACAAGAAGCAGCAGTTTGTGTTTCATTGTCTCATCGCAGACGGTTGAACCGAAACCCAAATGTAGGATACTTATGATAGGTGACTCTCTGAAACAGTAAATGTGTCACGAGTAGGGAAGAATAACCTGCCGACGCGCTGGCCGTCAATGATTCACAAATCCAGTGGCTGCGTTTTTGTAGTTTGATTTTCAGCAAGAACAAAGAAACACGTGTAGTGGATAACATGCATCCAAAATGTTCCAACTACTTTTACAACAGTTGATCAACAGTGTTAAAAAAAAGACTCCCTCTCAAAACCCCCTCTCCTTCCATTCACAAAACTAAACTAGTGTACAGCTGATATCCCTATAGCTCCACCGCCAACACCATGTGACTCAATTACCCTGAGGGACCAAAAGGAGGTGTACAAAAATAACACAGGTCCACTTATTCTGCAAAATGTTTCCAAGATGACAGTTAAATGCACTTCGCCCTTTGTTTCATTTCGTAGCTATCCATCAGGGGTCATCCATTTTATCTGGGTGGTACACAAAGAGAGTACCACATGCAACACAGGCTGAGAGATGCACGAAACAAGTTGCCTGTTAACCCGTTGTATTGCAAAGCATCTATATTAATTCCTATCAGCTGGGCGTGTAGAAGTCTGGCAACTGTTTGCTAAAAAGTATGTCATATCATTTTTTTTTTTTAAATAACGCAGGTTAAAGATGAGTAATTGTATCATCCCCAGTTTGATTCCGTCTGGGGACCTCCGGTGTGTGTCGGTCCCTTTCCAATAATAAAAAGTAGTGTTGTTGTGCACAAAAAGAGTTTCCTTTGCGAGATTCATTTTTAAAAGATGCTTCTGATGGCAGAGGGTGCCACCAGTTCATCAGGATCTAAAATAATCACCGAACATGGCACAGCTTTCAGGAGCAATTTGGGGTTCGGTATCTTCCGTGGCAACACACGCTAAACTTGTCAAATACCGACGCTTGGTCAGTGCTCTTAAACTTGAAACTCTGACACTCTAGGTACTTTTCTAGCGGCAGTCTTGGACTTGTTCAGAAACAGCGTGTCATTTTCCACTCGCTACATGCATAGTGTATTTTGAAAATACATTTCTATCTTCATAGCAAGTTAGGTTTCGGCAATACAACCACTAAGTTAGGCTTAGGGGAAAAAGGGTGGTTGGTGGTAACTTTACTGACTCACGACTAACCTGACTACCACGGGACTGACGAGTCACGTGACTTGCAACAAACTGTTGTCAATGTGCACTTTTAGTTTCGCGCACAGGACTTGAACAGCGGTCTACTGCATGAGAGTCCCTGTGCTTGTTTGACACATACAGCGACACTAACTATCTCACTCCTTATACGAAGCATTTCCACTGAGCGTCCATTAATGATGCATGTGGTTTTCATCGGAGTTAGTCAAAAGGGAGGTGCGTCAGTGTCAATACCTGAGGGGCGCTGACCAGGAATCGGTATTTGGCGACTTGAGGCTGTGATCGGGTTTCCCAAGGACACTTCGACACGCGGATCGGAGGAGCCGAGGATCGGGCCACCAATCTCACAATTAGTGGACGACCTGCATTACCTCCTGATCCGCCGCACTCTCCTCTTTCTCTAGAACACTTCCTGCTCATTTCCTGCATTATATATCCTGGTTACTGTATCATGACTAATCCCATCTGTACCACGCGTCTGGTTTGTGTCCAGTCATCAATTGACACAATGCTATCAATAAGCTGGTGAGAGCTCTAAAGGACCACTCAAAAACGGCCCACAAAGGTGGGTCCCGGTCTACACCCAAGTAAAGTCTGACACAGCTTGCAGTGCCACAGGATCTATCCACCGGGTAATGTGAGAACAAACCATTAAAAATCTCACTTTAATTATACCGCTTAAATACACAACTTTCACTGCTGACTCCTCTATTGGTCATGGGAACCATTTCCACAGTCACAAAGAGTCTGTTACTCGTATTATTATTTATAATGGATTGAGTCCAGTTGCAATTTCAACTGTTCGTATCCAATTATTTCTTCCTGAACCACTTCATGAGAAGACAAATGAATCGTTCCAGTGCAGTTTGAGTGCATTATAAAGAGTTCTGATTTTCCTTTGCAGGTCTGTGTAACATTGATGACACCAAACTGTCCAATGAATTAATTACACGTCATGAACCCATAACACACGATAGTTAAAATTCATTAATATGTCTCCTACAACTACAGGTGTGAACACACTGTATGATGACACTGATTAAAACGAGATTGTGTGAGAGAGATCGGTCACAATACGCAGCTGTGGAAGGCCAGGTGTAACAAACAGTGAGTCAGCTAACTATATGGCTGAGGACTCAGTTCGACAGCCTAGGTGTGAAACCAGACCGTAAGCAGTGCAACAAAAGGTTCTGCACAGATGAGACAGGCAGAGGTGTTCATGTCAACGTAGAAATCAAGGTTAGGTAGTAATGTGAATACAGACTAGCACATTGGCAAACCTTTGTTTTTAAACGTACTTCTCCAGTGTGTTCCATTGTGCTTACGCATACTTGCGTAGAATTCTATGATACGTTTATCTAAGTATGCATAAGTAGTTCAATGTTGCAGAAATCTTATGGTGCAGGCATGCGGGAGATGGACAAATAGATTGTGAAGATAATGACATGCATAGTCCTCCCACATCTCTGTCCCTCCAAGAACGTCCGTCTGTCTGTGTATATATATATATATATATATATGTATATATATATATATATATATATATATATATATGGGTGTGTGTGTCTGTATGGCGGCGTGTGTCTTAAACAATGGGAGGAGCAGATGTGGCTCAGAAAATAAAGCAGTCATGGAGTTTGTTCTGTTCGTCACAAACAGCCACAAGTTGTTCTTCCCGAAGGCACACGCCACATTCCCAGAGTTTGAAACAGCTGTGGCATTTTGAAATTAAAATTAAAATGAGGGAAATTCACTTTGTACTACACTGTGGATGCAGTTGGCTACACTGCTGTTCCTTCAGTGGCATGAAGAGTTTGTGATATTTCGGTGATTAGAATATGATCTTGACTAATTTGGTGATTAGTATGGTGTTGACTTTATTTATACTTAATAAATTATCATTTTCATACCAGCAGGGAACTAATAGAGGCTGTTTAGGCAGTGAGCGTTTTAATGAAAAATACATTAATGGGATTCTTTGGAATTCATTTTAATAAAATAAAAGATAACCTTTTTTCTTTTAAATGGTCTACCTTCTGTTGCTGATATTATTATTGTTATCATTTGTTATCACATTGTTATTGCGACTATACTGCGTGTCTAAAATACTGCTCTCATATTTGTTCTACCAAATGAAGACATCTATAAAGATGTAAAAAAGAAACAATGACGCTGAGGGGAGAGGGAGCAGCTGGTAGGAAGTATTGTCCCTTATGTAAATAGCCTGTTCAAGGTTTTATTTTAATGATATTCTCCCTGTTCTTTAACACAGAAACCTATGGAGTCCCCCGGAATAAGTTAACAAGTCTATAGCTTTATGCAATGGCTATATATAAATATTACAGTACTCATTACCCTCGGTCACTTTTTATGATGGAGAGGAAGCTCGTCAGAGACAGAATCAAAGAGGCTTCATTCATTGAAACCTCAACCAGAATGCGAAAGTGAACTGACCTAAATTGTAAAATATTTCAACATGCAGTTATGTACAAAGGGTTCCATTAGTGGCACTCGCAAGAACATTTTCAGCTCCGTGATTGGCTGTTTCTTGTTGCTATTTACCTTCGTGAATGTAGTTAACTTCCCTTCTCATTATTTTATGTGCACAGGGTTTTATCTTTGACTTTTTTTGTTCATGAAAAAACTATATTGCAGCACATTTGCAGATTTATTATTTTCTCCCAAACCATGGAAGAGCAAGTCTCTAAACATTGTCTAATCGGACACGAATAGACCAGAGTGCACGGCCACGTCCTCTTTGTGTTCTCATGGACAGAGGTGAAGAGTTAGGACACACTGCACGATGGAACAGCTCTGGGGATTCCAATCACACCAGCTTTTGTTTTTATGAACCTGTGAAATTTGGTTTTGAATGCCATGCTTTTCGCCAACTTTAAAAACTATATATATAAATATAATAATATAATATAATATAAACATTGCAATATGTCAAGAAAAGTATCACAATCAAAAACAGATTCGAGAAGGAGAGAGTCATTCTATATCAAATATGGTATACAAAAGATGCAGATGGCACTCATCGTGACATCAGTGGACACCGAACACACACCGTGTGCCTAACCAGCTGGCTGGATGACTCACTGGCAAGGTGATTCAATATTTATACAGAAGCTACTTTTTCTCCTGCACTAACTGCCATTGCATTCAATTCATATGCAGCTTGGAAAAAATTCCAGCAGTTCCCTCTGCTGCCAAAACAAATGTCAGATATATCAGGTTTCCCTCCTCCTGTGTACCAAGCTAACAGTAGAATAGCACCACTTGTTTTCCTTACAAATGTCAGATTTATCAAGAATTTCATTCCCCACAGGTGTCACATAGCTGCATGTGTAGCTTATTGTGAATACTAATAGGGTATGTTACGTGCGGGAGTGTGTGTGAAACATGGCGACCCAGTTCGTTTGTCAGGGACAATGTTAGATAGCGTGTAAAATATTGTGTGGGCCTAAGATTATCCGAGTACTGTAAGTGTCACATTATGTCCCTGTTGGTGAGTGGTCCGTGAATTGTGGAAGGTGCATCATTGTGTGTATGTGTCATATGTGTCAATTGCAGTAGCGGGCCGTCAGGGCCAGCAAGGCCTTCTCTGCTGTCCTGAACATCATCAGAATATAAATTTAATTTTTATATATTTTTTCCACAAATATGTATTAAATTATTCCCCATAGTCTCTTCTCTTCATTTCATAGCTTTTCTCTTGGTCGCACTGCTTCCAGCCTCAGGTGGAGAGCGGAGGGCTGGCCTTTACGTCAGAGCTCTTATCCAATCAGATTCCAGCCGTCATGTGTTGCTAGGGAACAAGAACTCTGCCCTGAGGCCTTCAGAATCAACAGTGCTGGCGTCTGTAGCTTAAAGCTAACGGAATCTAAACTGTGGTGTTAACCAATCACATTTTCAGTTGGCGACACCAGGGCCAGCATGCAGGCGTACAATGACGTCAGCACGGGCACGTCTTCTGATTGGATGCGCACTGGTGAGAGGCGGAGCTAGCAACCTGAACCTGAACGAGCTAGCATTAATTCGTGTAGATATAGTTTGTTTTTGTGTTATTGTTTTAACCCACAATGGCTGATGGAGGAGAAGAGATAGATTTGGTCGCAGAAATACAAACAACGCCATTTTCAAGACGGACTACGCTGCGTTAAGGTGATGCAACGCCTAGTTATGATGCGTTTCTGTCTAAATGTATAGTTTCTAGAGCCATGGTGTCATCATGATGGTATTAAGAGGTGGATTCATTCAGGGAGGACTGTGGAGGACAGACCTGAAGGCCGAGGGGGAACGCACGGCCGCTACTGGTCTATTGGTAGTGCTTCTCGAGGTTTCGTGGGTGATTAGTGGTGCTGTGTTTTTTGTTTTGTTGTTAAATCTTTTAACTTCTACATAATAAAGACCACGATCCACACAACTGGCTTGTTTTGACATTAATACATAAGCCCTAATTGTTACTCTGTGGCAGAGGTGGAACAAGTCAAGTTGCAAGTCTCAAGTTTTGGCAATAGAATCATGAACTGACAAGTCAAGACCAACAGGTCCCACGTCAAGACCCCAGTCAAGATCCACAAGTACCAAATCAGGTTTAAAGTAAAGACCAACAAGTCCCCAGTCAAGGCCAACAAGTTGACCCAAGTCTAGACCGACAAGTACCAAATCAGGTTTAAAGTAAAGACCAACAAGTCCCCAGTCAAGGCCAACAAGTTGACCCAAGTCTAGACCTAATTTCTCAATTAAGTAAAAAAAGTCAAGTTCCAAGTTAAGTCTAATAAGTACCAAGTCATGTGCAAAGTAAAGACAAGAGACTAGAGCTCCCATTTCAAATGTCTTGGCCGATTCGTAATTATTTCTAAGAAGTATAATTAACATCAAGGCTCCAGATCGTCCCTGAACTGTCCTGAAGTCAGTGTAAACCGTCTAAATGTTATCCTTCTACTCTTTTTATTGTCATCTACAGTGGCTCATAAAAACACACAATTCAAATGATATGGAAACAAATTATTGAATTTTTATTCAAATAATCACCTTGATTAAAAAATAAAAAAGCTTGACATTAATGGTTTTAATTGTGTGCCATGCGCCGCTTAGAGCTAACATCACTGTTAAAAAGGTAAGAGGGGTCATAATAGCAAACAAACAAACATTTGAACACATCATGGTAGCAGTATAATTTACCTTCGCCCAATACTCATCTGGGCTGAAGAGAGCTTGAAACGCATCAGCGTCTGATTAAGTTAGTGGCTCTAGATTGTGGAGGTGGGCGTGGTTGGCATTTAGCTGCAGGAGAGCGAGAGGTGTGGGCGAGGCTAACAGCAGCAGTGCCAGGTGATTGGACAGCTGGTGCCCATTGTGTAATCATTATCTCGCTTTAAACGCAGTGGCGTGCTGGACCTTGGCTGGCAATCACACACACACACACACACACACACACACACACACACACACACACACACACACACACACACACACATACACACACACACACCTGTCACCTGTTAAGTGGTTGAGTGTGAGAGACTGAGGGCTCTAAAAGGTGTAAATAGGAATGGGACAGCACTTTGCTGCAACATACCATGTCACCATGACAATGTCAAAAAATATTGTGTACAATTGTGGGTATTTATTTTATACTTTTTACTCCCTGATTTGAACGTCTTCCAGGTTCATTCCTTACAAGATGAAACGTCATTAAAATAATATGTTTACTTGTTTTTGTCAAAACAGCTTCAATAATATTGTATTCTGAGAAAACATCCGGGGAGACAAATGACTTCTTGGAACGAAAGTTATAATAAAGCATATTATAACGTGAAAAGTGAAAAGTGAAAAGCTTTGTGATAACAGAGTACAAATCTCAGCTGAGGATTCGTCGGTTTGAATTTTCCACAGACTGCGAGGCAGGTACCTGTCTGAATTCATACCCACGAACCCTGAATCCAGCCTGAGTTCTGGCATTCATAGAAAAGCATATTTCGCGCCATTGGCTTAAAATGCAGGCAAATCCATTGGTCCTTTTTTTCCTGACGATTGGTTTACAGCTGGTGCGGTAAGCATGTCCACGCCTCTCGGCACATGACATCTTCTGGTGCGTTCAATGAACGTGGTAATTTCGAATGTCTCTGCGCCACTGAGCGTGGTGGTACAAGTTAGTATTACACTGCGTACACTCTTTTAATAATTTGGTAGTTTTTAAAGTCCTGGCGGTACAATTTAAGTATTACACTGCATGCACTTCTTTATTTATTACATAGCTTTACATTTATGATAATACTCAACAATAACAAAACAATATTTTTAACATATATAATCTCTGCTTGCATTCCTCTGATTTCATGTGTTTTCATGTCCCATCTTTAATCCTTAATGTTGTTGTAAATGTAATTTATTGGGCTGAAGACCCACCTGCCCTCCTCTTTGTTTACCTTTTTTTTTACGGCTCCACACTTCCATGGTAACGGCGTGTTTAACGGCACATTGCTATGAATTGTGGGTAATTCCCTTGGCCAAAGTCGGCATATCACGCTGACTTACGGTAAGGGTTCATAAAGGGCTCAAATGTCTGCCAGAGAGCCTCATGCACTCAACGGTTTGACAATGGGACCTGAACCCTCACGGACTTCGCAGGAGCCTCAAAGTCCGTGAGTCCGTAATGTGGGGATTGAGATCGGGCCAGTGAGCTCCAAAACCTTGTGCACCAGAGAAAGTGAGCAACCAGAGGCGCATGTTCAACAGAGTTTATATATTTGTGTCAAGAGTAAAAGTGTGTTTGAACTGACGGTTGCTACACAAACATTTTACGATTGTTCCATGATACAAATTGCAAGGTTTATGTCTCGTTACCTCACGTTGAAGAACTTCGACACTGAAGACGTGTTTTCTGCGGCGCCACGGACAAACGTAAACCATTGTGTTTAAATGTGACCGGTGACCGACCGTGGCCAATATACTGAAAACTGGCCAGTCGTTAATCGACGGCCGATCACCCTGTGCAGCTCCAAGACCTACAAGTCCCAAGAAGTCCCCAGTCGAGACCAACAAATCCCAAGTCGAGTCCCACACAAGTCATTATGTTGGGAATATGTCTTTTTTAAGGTTTAAAATGGGCAACACTGTTATAAATTCAGAAGTGAATGCTTATAAGTAAAATTGTCAAGTGTACCGTGGTATATTATTAATGTGAATAGGGTTGGGTATAAATATCATTTTATCAAATAGGAATCCTTTGTTGTATCCATTTGTCTTCAGTTTCTGCATTTTTACCAAAAGTTCAAATCAACTCAAAAGATTTAATAAAGACCCATACCAGCTCACTGTTCAAACGTCTTGCTCGTTCATGTACAGGCTGCACTGTGTGTAGCTCCTACTCTTTAAAATGACTCTCCATCAATGAATCAGGTCAGATGAGGGCTTTCTATTTGTGCAGTATATTAA
Organism: Ophiodon elongatus; assembly: GCA_016806645.1. Classification (NCBI taxonomy): domain Eukaryota; kingdom Metazoa; phylum Chordata; class Actinopteri; order Perciformes; family Hexagrammidae; genus Ophiodon; species Ophiodon elongatus. Next base: position 244,067 of record JACSYO010001795.1, on the reverse strand, counting down.
GTTATCAGTATGTATTTTTCCGACGGTGAATGTGCATCAGCGCACTCTTTATGTATAGCGGATGATAAGTGGGATATATTTATTTTTACTAGAGTCATAAAATGCACCACATTCTCAAGCCGCAAAGCAATTGAAGCTGTCTCAAAGGTTTCCATAGTGACACCTACATCAAGGTAACAATATGAGAATGCCTTCAAGTCGCATGTGCTTGAATGAGCGCAACACATAGACGGGTCCAGTTCGAGGACGAGTGTCCTCAAATGCATTTGCATGATTTTCAATCTATTCTTGTGTCAGATGGTCAAGTCAATAAAGTGGTTCAAGCAAGCAAAATAAAACATCAGGATCTGTGGATGTTATTAAACGGAGGCAGCAACACATACTACACATTTCCTCTCGACAGGAGGCAAATACGGCCTCGACTAAATTATAATTTGAATTAAGATATACACAGTCTTCAGAGTAAACTCAATAAGCACCAAGTAGGTATCCCTTAATACCTCGATACAATATCTACCCTCTTACTAGATGCATATTTAAATTAATTCCAGTTTGATTGTGTTACCTTCCTTTTCCCAATATACATATATATATATATATATATATGTATATATATATATATATATATATATATATATATGTATATATATATATATATATATATATATATATATATATATGGCTTATTACAAAAAACAAGCAAGAGTGAGTGTTCTTATAGAGAATTAAAATGAATTATAAAAAACATGGAGGAGAGGAAGCTAAGTCTAAATGGAACAAACACGATTTGCCATTGCGATCAAACAAAGCAAACATAATTCATGGCAAAAACTACAGACTGCAGAAACAGTCATTTACCATTTGGTTAATTTATTTAGGACTGCTTTGTGAAGAGCAAAAGCAATGAGTATATTTATTTTGTGCTGATTTCAGAAATATTTCATTTTGCAATTACATTGACACCAAAAATCCCCCACACACTTAAGGGCTGCCGTGCTCCTAGTTAGCAGATAGTTTATTGAGTGATTGCTAGAGAATGACAACTGATACATCGTAAAGATGGCAACAACTGTGCACACAAGTTCAAATCCTGCATATTTTCTCACCTCTGACACAGCTGACCGATCATGGCATGGTGTGGGCACGTTTGTCAGGTGGTCAGTTTAGGAAAGATACAAAAGTTGATGCATGTGAGCATACACATCAGACAAGCATTTTGTTTAAAGCATACTAGGGCCCGGCAGTTTAGCGTTCACTACATTGAGTGACAGGACAAACTTAATGCTAGCATCATAGTATATAGCTACACTATATTGAGTAAAAGTAGGATCCATGCTAACTTATAACCATATAGCTGATATATGGTGAGGTTAATGTTTGCATTTGAAAGAAAATCTATAATACAACATATTCCAGTAACATGAAAATGTAAAACTTATTGCCAGACCATGAAGACCCAGGGCGTCAAATACAGATGCTTTCTCAAACCCATGGTGTCTGATACTCACGGACAAGGCCCCCTTTAGCATCTGTATGAGACGCACTAGGCTTTCAGGTAACTACAAGGTAAACCCATCCACGTCATTACGCTCAGAGTAAATGCTCAAGGGAATGTGGTGACATAGTATAAAAGATAAAGAATAAAGGCACAGGGCATGATGAGTGGAACAAACAAGACTTTCAACTAGGTGGCCAGTGTTCTAAACTGGTGTTCGTGTCCCAAAGTATTTTCTGTACATTTTATTTAGTTTACATACTTTAATTTGACCCCAACCATGACATGTTTTACTAAACCCATCTTATTTATTTTCTTGCCTAAACCTAACCTAACTTTATGCTTGAATTCATAACAATAACCACATGTTTACTGCGACCGTAGCAGTCCCAACCTTGTACTTTAGAAAGCGACACCAAGGGTTGTGACCAAGCGTCAGTATATGATTGAGATGCTTTAATTGTTGACAGGCACTCAGAGCATGCAGACCTCTGTCAAGGTCCAATGCCCTATTTCGCAATGTTAACGTAAGTGGAAAATAATACTTAGATCCGCCCCCCTCCAAAAGGTAGTGTTTTTTTTTTCCTTGGCCCATGCTACAACCTTCAACCAAGTTTCATGAAAAGTGCCCCTGTGGTTTTCCAATAATCCTTCAGACAAACATAAAAAAACAAACAAACATAACCTCCTTGGTGGAGGTAACGAGTGAAGTAAGGCAAACGTAAATTAATGGTAGTCCACTGAAGTGCTTGCACGGCTATCACACTATCCAATGTATCCTATTAAACAGATACAGATTTCATAGAAAGCAAAGCTTTACTGGGAATGAGCTATCTATTTCAATAAAGCCTCTGATTGATCTATGTTTATGATTATTCACAGACTGTTCGGCCTCATGCAAACCAAAGCGGTATGCAGCAAAAATGTGTGACCATTGGAGCACAGGATCTGGACTGAACAGGTCGGAGTAATGGTGTGCCGGTGACCCGTGAGCAGAGCGTATCAGTCGTGCAGTGTTGTGTTGGTCTTCCATCGGAGAGATCTATCGCATCATTGCCCTTAATGCTCTGACCCCACGGGGAGCAGCAGCAGGGCAGCGGCCGGTCGGTGGATCACTGCACTTCACTGAATATCATTATTTCCCTCCACAGATCCCGCTGCTCTCAGCCATACCAGTTCCTCTCTGGCACGCCTCAGCTCCATGTGAAGGTCAACCTTTGTTTCAGCTTGTAGCATTGTTGGGGTAACAAGAACACAATGGATTGCTGGATATACTATTAGCTATTGTAGTTTTCCTTTTTTCCTTTTGATGTCCTCTTAGGTTTGACTGGTGTAACAATTGGTTTGTTTACTTTCTGTTTATTTCCATTTTGCTGTTCTATTTTTGAATAGAAGTCCAGTTATTATAATGGAAGATAATGGTCAAACAATGTGTTTGCATTAATTTGTGATACATTAACAATACTAAAACTAACTTAAAGTTGGAATGTAGTATAATGCACGTGGAGACTCAGAAGTAGTCATAATTCATATAGCTCAAGAAAATCCCAAATGTCTCGTCTCTCAACTATTTTTATGTTTTTTACAAACTGATGATGCATATGAATACTGGGGTTCTCTCTAAAAGCGTGTTTCCAAAACAAAGATTCGCTTCTCATGTCGAAATACAAGCCAACCCTACCATCTTAACTTATAGCCTAACTGGGTTTGTAGCATGGATGTAGACTTTGAAGACAATTTTAGTGATTTTAAATCCACAGAATCAAGCCTTTTGTGTTTTGAGATTAAAATAAAATGTGAAAAGAATATGATGTAGTGGTTTCAAAATATAAATTAGCATAGAAATATCCAAAGTACATATACCTCAGATTTGTACTTCAGTAACTGGTATCTCAAAAAGGCCACAAAGTTAGCTCATGCTAGCTACTTTTACAAACTTTACATATCAGGAAGGTGGCGTTAAACAGTCTGCAATGTTATTATGCCGTGTTCAGTAAGCCAGCTGTGTGCCCTTACCTGCACACACTCGCATGCCATAGTTATCATTTTTATGTAATTCACTTCATCCAGAGCAAGTAAAGTGCCCCACTATAGCTTCCAAACACGACAATTGTAACAGTGCATGTTAAATGTTCGCTAGGGGAAAAAAGCGTAGACACATTTGCCAAGGTTTAGGGTGTCGTGTTTACAATTGGACATCCCAAAGCAGATGAGATCAAAGTTTGCATTGGCCTATACAAATGCCACATAAATAGAATACTACATGTATTAATTGGTTGGAAAATCCAAGATGCCTGTCTGGATCAGCAAGAAGGGCGATCTCATAAGCAAAGCAAATAATGTGCAACCAAAGTCATCTTCTCCTCACTCACTGAGCACCACAATAATTAACCTGGTCTGACACTAAAAATGTCGCTTGTCGCTGAAGTAGCCAGTTTTTCCCCTAGGTGAGGAGTTGGTGAGGTCAAACCAGAGATGAAAAAGAAAATTGAGTATGAGCTTTACATTTCTCAGGTGGACACAAACAACTCCAAATAAAGCCTAATGTGCAACCCGGTCTCACTCCCAACTTGTCAAATACGAAGAATTTGTTGTAATTTCTCTCCATGTCTGCTCCATGTGTAAACATGTCAATGTTGTATTAACAGCTCATTCAGCTGACCCCAAAAAAAGCAATGAATGCAAGTTTATTTAAATCAATCAGGATACTAAACGGCAATCTAAATGAATTCAGCTTCCTTTTTAGTTTTCTTTCCGCTGTCTGTACAAAGTTTTACAAACAGTAGACATATGCAACAGGGAATGCTGTATTTCTTCTGAAAGCAACAGGTCAGTGTGAAGAACAGCACCACAGGTCATGTTCAGTAATACTTCATGTGCAGGGTATAAAACAACAGTCTATTGACGATGAACGAGAAAACAAAACTCAATATGCCTGTTGTCTTCCAGTGCTTGCTTCAGTGAACTGCTGCGGCAGAGGCACAGGTTTCACTGTTTCCTCAAGTTCATATGCATGCCCCATTATTAATACATTATACCGGCATTTTACCTGTGACACAGATTCCTTTTTCATTACTGTGTGTGTGTTTTTTCAATGCTTCTCTGCATGAGCCTATCAAATTAGAGTGGAGAGGGACAGGAAAGACTGTGGAAAGTCAATTATATCTGACAAGCCATCCAGCTAACGGCCCAACACCGCAGGCTGCCACACTCCAATGTGTTTCCAGTTCATTTCAGCTTACTTCTCACATGCATTAATTCAATTTGTGTAATCGCTCCCTTAGATTTTTTTAACGATATTGTTAAAAAGTAAATATTTTGCAGTGCATTAGTCATTGGGAGATTTAAAATGAAGAGTGACAGAAGTTAGAATAACGTAAAATGCAGCATCGTGTTAGAAATATTTATTTTATGTAACTTCTTTTAAATTATTCACATACAAAAAGAATGATACTTTCAAAGTGTAAACCCATGGACACGACAGTACATCTATACTGATGGGGATCGGGTGGGATTTATAGAGCCTTGGGTGACATGTCAGGAGCAAAATGCCTCCATGCAACATACTGTCCTAAATCAACAAAACAAGGACATGATACCCCCCCAGTCACATTATGGCCAGTCAAAGAGGGCGAGCATGTGTCTGGTTTAATACATTTCTAAATAATAACAAACATCTTGCAGACAAGAAGCAACGCAGCAAAGATCATCATGTTACAGTGGCCGTCCTCGCTTTTCCTCTGGGCTTTTTGCAGACTTAATTCAGCTGAGCACAACATGGTAAAGTACTGAATCCCGTAAACATGCTGCTATCTTTGGGCTGAGAAAGTGAATGCTGTCTGAGGAGGGGAATCTTGATTTAATCTCCTGAGGCAAACTGTATCCTTGCCTGAAACCAGCAGACTCTCCTCGGCCACTTCATACGGGTTTATACACGTACCCAGCATGCATTTCAAAAAGGGGGGACCTGCAGGTCAATGTCAAACAAAGTGAACGTTTTTCCCGACATAACCATTTTGGAAACGTCTTAAAGATGTGAAGATATTTAGCTGCCGAGGTGACAGTCGTCTGTCTGGTCGATGCTCTGGATGTATCACTGAACCGTCAGTTTTATACAGATATTTCAATCGAAATGTTTGGGCAGTCGTTGGACAAATAGAATGTGAAGTACCTTATTATTGGGAGTATCAACACTTCCATATTCTTTTATTTTGTACGCACATCACGGATATTTTAGATGGGGCAGAGGTCAGGGCCCTGTGCAGGCCAGTCAAGTTCCACACTAAACTGAGAAAACTTTCTTCATGGACCTGCAATGTTTTACCCTACGATCCCTCCGTCTCAAAAACAAACAAAACAATCACCTGGATTTGTCCTGCCTTCTCCTTAAAACTATTTCACAAGCAAATAGCTGTGGCTCAACACACGAAAGCAAGCTGCCTCTGGCGTGTGTAAATGATAAACTAGAAGCTTTGGACAAAAGCGTTGTACAAATGCAGTCCATTTATTGTCTAAAACATAGAAATAAAATAGTAGAACATACACTGACCTGTTATATGTGGTCCTTTTGACTAGGAATTCCACCATGCTTTCATGCTTCACTGGTGACAGAATAAAACATTACGCCAAACAAAGCTGTCCCTCATCTGGCGACAGCAATACGCTTTCCTGCAGACTTTCATTTGACTCGGTTTGGTTTACGCAGAAGGTAGCCTGTTACAGCCGTCCCAACGGACGTCGATTTGAATGGGAACGTCAACGTTACTTTTCTTATTGAGCGGCCTGAACCGTGAAGAACAGCAGCAAAAGTATGTAGACGTCTGGCTAATTAGTGTATTTATTGGGGCATTATGATTATGTGAGACTCAATGAGAATTACTCATTTGTGACAGATTGTAAGTTACATTGGAGTTGTGAATGAAACTTTTAACAAGTTTATTCATAGGCTACTGGGACATTATAATAATGATAATAATTATTATGTGTATTTTTGTTGTTATTATTAAAAGAGAAGGGAAAGGAGGAATCCTGTGTGTCATCTTGTCCTACTCCTGCAGTCTCCTGTCCTCCAGCCTTGTTTCACGCTGGAGCTCGCATCCTCTTTACTCAGAGCTCTAAAACCGATTGGCCCAGCCGGCACAGTGTGTACTTTGTGTGTACTTTGTGTGTTTTGTGCACGCGTCTTGATGAAATATTGGTTTACGCAGTTAACGCACCCTGTAATCCGTCTTATTTGTCAGTATCCTGATTAGCGGGAATGTTCGCAACAAGCTGTGTGCGATGTGTGTTGCGGAGCCTCCGCGGCCTCCGGATGTCCACAGAGTGAGTCGCAGCTGCGGAGTGTCATTTTTCATGACAAACATGTATCTTCAATCATTTGTCATGTGTGTCCTTTCGAGCGTTCTCATAAAAGTGTGTTTGCGGGTGTTGGCGTGAGAAGATTGAGTGAGCAGACGTGTTGTGTTTGAGCGTGACGTCTCAATTTACTGTGACTAACAAACTGACTGTGTGAACAAAAATAGGCAGTTCAGGAAGTACAGCGCTGTAACAGAACTGGGATGTCAGGGACACAACAGAGATGTTGGGTGTGGGATGAATGAAATCGGATGTTTACTTTATAATCATATGCATATAACAACCTTAATCCAAATCTGAGCTGTAAACAGTAGCACTTCCCCTGCTGCTCTGAATGCGTCGATGCTGCTGCTTCTTTCGCAATTCAAACAATCAAACCTGTGCAAGTAAAGCAAGACAAACCCACTCTGTGAGAGCACAGATGTACGAGCGTAAGATGGAGGGGAAACATCTAAACAGGAAGGGGGGTGTGCTTAGATCCATCAGGCCATGCTTTCAATTACAGTTATTACGCTACAAAGTTTTGCTCTGCAAGGTGCCAAGTTCCACAATTGAGGAACACATATACAGTACACACTCTGTGCCAGTGTAGAGAATGCTCTCTGTGACTTTCTGAAATCTAATTGTCTCTAATAGCTATTATCGTCACTGTTCCGATCTGATAGTCATCTCAGTGAGAGCTTGAGATACCTAATTACAGTTGGCGTTTACTTCTAGAGGTGACTTGCATGTCAAAGCCAAAATACTGTTTTCGGAATGTGACAGGGGTGGGAAATCTGGATGTGAATCCCATTTGGAATCTTAAACTGAGTAGTTTGACAGCAAAGAGTAAATATTTTCCACATCAAGAGCTCAAAATTATGAATATAACTTTGGATCTGTTATATCCTCCAGGAGAATCATGTAATCTGTCTTGTTTGTTTGTTTGTGTGTGTGTGTGTGTGTGTGTGTGTGTGTGTGTGTGTGTGTGTGTGTGTGTGTGTGTGTGTGTGTGTGTGTGTGTGTGTGTGTGTGTACATGTGTCTGTGAGTGAGAGTTTGCTCAGTAAAAACAAACAACTTAAGGTTTACCAGTGATTCATTTTAACATGGATAACGAATTACAAGCGTTACTGGCCTTGTTGTTTATGCTATCAGCTGTAGTGCAGTTAAATTCATGATTATAGAATGCTACTACTGCCTACATGTGCAGGAGGCAAGCTATTATTTGACGCTTTGTGACAATTCCTGTGTCCAGCGGCGTTTTCAGCCCTACATGGAGCGCCAGTTTTGGGTGAGGCCAGGAGGAACCAGCGCCTAGTGGGATCATTTTATCAAAGAAGCTGTGGTTCCTGAAGAATGGTGAGAAAACGTTTGAATGTCCGGATCGAAGTGAGGGATCTTGTTGTCAACTTCTACCAAACACACTGTATGCAACAATGCTTTGGAGCAATTGACTGCACACATATCGAAGTGACACACCCACGAGCTAAATCTACGGACTACATCAACAGAAAGGGGAAACGTTCCCTGATGTTCAGGCGTAGTGTGACGCTCGAATATTTGCCAACTCGAAATTGAGTTGTGACCTAAAAGATAAGGCAAACCCCTTCCATCCTAAAGTATTGATAGAGGGCAAAGATGCTGTCCCTGTGTTTCTTCTGGGTGATCCAGCATATCACCGGATGGCCTACGTCATGAAGGAATACCCCAATGGCTGAGTTACACCAGAGGAGCAGGACTATGGGCTTTCACTTTGCAAAGCAGGCATGGTGATTGAACGTTCATTCAGACGTTTGAAGGCCTGATTTGCGACTTTAGGAAGGGCAATGGACATAATTATGGAAAACCTTCATTTTGACATCTATGCTTGTTTTGCATTGCAACGCTATTGTAGAGTTTACAAAGAAATTGTCAACGAACAATGCATAAATGCTGCTCTGCAGTACAACAGGGACCTGCAACCACCCAGCAGACCTGCGAGTGCGAGAACAGACAACAATGAAACCAAAGGAAACGTGTTAGACGTGTGTTAACCAAATATATGAAATCCTCACTGGACCCTCTGCAGTTTGCATACCAGCCCCATGTGAGAGTGAACAACGTCATCATCTACCTGCAGCAATGAGCTCAGGTGCACCTGGATGGAACCGGTGGCTCTGTGAGAATCACTTTCTTTGATTTCTCCAGTGCATTCAACACCATCCTGTCCACCGTCTCCTGGATCACTGACTACCTGTCTCCAGACTACCTGTCCACCGTCTCCTGGATCACTGACTACCTGTCTCCAGACTACCTGTCCACCGTCTCCTGGATCACTGACTACCTGTCTCCAGACTACCTGTCCACCGTCTCCTGGATCACTGACTACCTGTCTCCAGACTACCTGTCCACCGTCTCCTGGATCACTGACTACCTGTCTCCAGACTACATGTCCACCGTCTCCTGGATCACTGACTACCTGACAGGCAGACCACAGTTTGTCCGACTGGGCAACGTGCTGTCTGATACGGTGGTCAGTGATACAGGAGCTCCACAGGGAACTGTTCTGTCTCCCTTCCTGTTCACCTTGTACACCACTGACCTCCAATACAACTCGGAGTCATGCCATCTGCAGAAGTTCTCTGATGACTCTGCAGTGGTCGGGTGTATTAAGGATGGACGGGAGGAGGAGTACAGGACAGTAGTGGATGACTTTGTGGAGTGGGCTGGTAGAAATCACTTGCTTCTGAACGTGGCCAAGACCAGAGAGATGGTGGTCGACTTCAGGAGGAAGACGACGGCTCCACAACCGCTGAGGGTTCTGGGGGAGGATGTGGACATGGTGGAGGACGTGGACATGGTGGAGGATGTGGATATGGTGGAGGATGTGGATGTGGTGGAGGATGTGGACGTGGTGGAGGACATGGACGTGGTGGAGGACGTGGACGTGGTGGAGGACGTGGACGTGGTGGAGGACGTGGACGTGGTGGAGGACGTGGACGTGGTGGAGGACGTGGACGTGGTGGAGGATGTGGAGGAGGATGTGGACATGGTGGAGGACGTGGACATGGTGGAGGACGTGGACATGGTGGAGGAGTCGACTCTTTTTCTTGAGGAAACGTATGCTTTAATGTGTGCAGCAAGATGTTGGAGATGTTCTACAGTCTGGTGTTGCCAGTGCACTGTTCTTCTCCGTAGTCTGCTGGGGAGCAGCACTGGAGCCGGAGACACCAACAGACTTAACAAACTGGTTCAGAAGACCGGCTCCATCATTGGCTCAAACTGGACAGTCTGGAGAAGGTGGTGGAGAGGAGGACACTAAAGAAGTTATTATCCATATTGGATAACCCGGACCACCCCCTCCACCACCTACTGCAGGACAGCGGAGCACGTTTTCCAACAGACTCCTCCAGCTCCGCTGTCACCAGGACAGATACAGGAGATCATTCCTGTCCTCTGCTATAAGACTTATGTATATATGTATATATATATATATATATATATATATATATATATATATATATATATATATATATATATATATATATATATATATATATATATATGTATATATATATATATATATATATATATATTATATATACATAAGTCTTATAGCAGAGGACAGGAATGATCTCCTGTATCTGTCCTGTATAATATATAATATATATATATATATATATATATATATATATATATATATATATATATATATATATATATATATATTATACAGGACAGATAAAGGAGATCATTCCTGCCCTCCTCAATAACACTGTACAATAAATCACCTACCTACCTACCTACCTATCTATCTATCTATCTATCTATCTATCTATCTATCTATCTATCTATCTATCTATCTATCTACCTACCTACCTACCTACCTACCTACCTATCTACCTACCTACCTACCTACCTACCTACCTACCTACCTACCTATCCACCCACCCACCCACCCACCTACCTACCTACCTACCTACCTATCCATCCATCCATCCACCTACCTACCTACCTACCTATCCACCCACCCACCCACCCACCCACCTACCTACCTACCTACCTACCTATCCATCCATCCATCCACCTACCTACCTACCTACCTACCTATCTATCTACCTACCTACCTACCCATCTATCCATCTATCTTCACCCATTCCACGGTGAAACTTTTATTTGCTAGTGTCCATTGTTGTCCATATGTCTGAGAGATAAAGCAAGGCATAATGTAACCTATAGTAGCAGCTTGACATATACGTGTTGGTGGCTACTGTGAACACAAACACTTTTTGCGACTTGAAAAATAAATGCTTTCATTCTTTTTTTCTCAACTTTGTGTTGACTCTGATATACAAAAGAGGGGCCTGCAGAGTACAGTGATACAGCACAAACCAGATATCTGAAGCATGTTGGGTGATCTCAGTCCAGTAAACCTCATAATCCAACACAAAGAAAGTGGATTCAGTCTCATTTTATTGTTTACTTTATCGAAACATAAGAGCAACAAACACCAGCTGCAGCCGGACAAAATATATTTTGACATATTATCTTTTATCAGCTGAAACAAGGAAGTTAAAAGGAGTTCTACTGTTCTAGACAGTAGCATATGAACAGATATTTAAAACATATAAGTTATATATATATGCCGAATCTCATTTCAGCATTCATAGTATATTATAAATAAATGATGATGTGTTTTTGTAAATGTATAGTGGTATGAACAATAAAATTATCAGCTTTTCTGAAGAGAGATGAAAAAAAAACTATAGCAAAATACGTTGCCTATCTGGAAGTTCAGTTCGGATGTTTCTCAATATGATGCTAAAATGTGCATTTTATCTAGGTATTTATGTAGTCTTGCTTTAAAAGACATATTTTACCCTACGCCACTGAGTCACATAATGTCACAGGACACTAACGCCGTTCCCCTGAGTAAAGTCCTCCTGCCCTAAGACGACCTCTTGCTCTTAAAACTATGTCCGTGTTCTTAGCGTCTAATAATGACACGGATGGGTTTACATTGGAGTTGGCGGAAAATCCTTAAATGGTTGCCTTGTGCATCGGTACGCAGTCGCCCAAATGCTGATATTTAATTCCGTGGGAAACTAGGCTGTAAATATCTCTAATAAATTATTAAATTGACGACTGTTAAATTTGGTACACAAAATCATGGTCCCCGAAAGATACGTTGTAATCCCTTTTGGTTTTTTTCACCATCATCATGACCAATGGCTCATGACCATATACCTGCAAAACTAATGACGTTCCCATCAGCCGCAACTATATTTTGTGTCATGTGCTAATTACCATTAGATGGTAATTTAAGATGAAATGATAGAAGGAAAACTAAGGGCTGTTATAATTTCAATGTTTTGCTGTAGTAAAGGCAGAATCCAAATCCTACACGATAAGCTCAAATGTCTTGTATCTCATATTGAGACCTGCATGAAAATCCAAAGTATGCCCTGAAGCTATATCTTTTGTGCTCTGGGGGGGTATTGCCTTTCTGAGGATCTATTATAAATAAACATTATAGTTACTGCCAAAGTGAGAGCTTACTAGAGGAGCCTTTCATAGTAGTGGTTAGTGAGTGGCACTTAAACTTTGCTTTTAATTGAAATAAATTAGATTTTCAGTTTTTACGTACTACCAACCGAACAAAGGAACAAATAATAACAATTAAAAAAATGTTTTTAAAGTGACTGACCTGAATGTGCTTCCACTCCACTTACTACAATACTGTATAGTTTCCTAGTTATTATAGTCTTACAAAATGAGCAGTGATGAGCCTGAAAACTGATGTTGACTCTCGCAGTGACTAGTACAATTCATTATTGGGTGGCTGTTATGATTGCTCACTTAAAAATAACAAAACTCAAAGGTCTATGTTGTTATGCAAAACAGAAATGTATTGTTATTCCTTGGATCTGAACTAAAAAGCTAGTGGCACAGCCTTCTCCTGCAGCGCTCATGGCTTTGGGACTACTTTTCTGCTCATGGCAAAGGAACAGTCACTGTTTCTGCTATGACTATCCATCTATATTGAGAAACATTCAACCTGTATTATTCTCTAGCAGTTTCCCATTATCTCTTTACAGACTGTACTGGGATTGTTCAACATGTCTTTATTCCTGAGATAATCAGCACACACAAACATGCAAAGTTTAACTCCCTGTTCACACATTATGCTTAATTAGAGTAGGTGTTCTCACAAAAGTGTTGAGTTTATTTACGCATCATCACTTCTCTATTAGCACATTTCTCACAGATGGAAACCTTTGACTGTGGCTCAGTGGTGAGCAGGGTCGTCCTTCAGTCAGAGGATTGGCGGTTCATTCCCGGCTCCGCTGGTCCATGTTGATGTGTCCTTGGGCAAGACTCTTAACCCCAAATTCTGAACGGGTATGAATGATTATTTAGAGTCCTGATGGGCAGGTGGCAGCTTGCTTTGTAGCCCATGCAGTGAGTGTATGAACAGGTGAATGATATTATGAACAGTGAATAACATGAATGTTAAAAGTGCTTTGAGTGGTCGGAAGACTAGAAAAGTGCTGTACAAGACCATTTGGAACTTTTAATGGGCTTAGGCAACCTTACTGAAATAACAATTGTTCAATTAATTTCACTGTCTTGAAATGTGTTAATTTAACTGCTGTTTAGTTAGTGCTACTGCAGCTTCCAGGTCGACTGAAAATAAACTGCGGGAAGAATACAACACGTTGGCAAGGGCAAAACAAGGCGAGGAAACTGTACTTAAACAGCACATTTCAAGAACAGCAGCAGTTCAAAGTTCTTTCCACGGGAGAGAATGTCCTTCAAAAACAATAAGCAATACAAAAACTGAATGAAATAAATTACGTGAGTAAAATTTGCTAAATTGAAATCGAACATAAAACCATTGACAAGACTAGAACATTGACAAGGCAGTTACAGTGCATTAATAAGTTCTAAGTTTCCCCGAATGCAACAAAGGAAATGAGTGCAGTTATGAACCAATCAAAGGCTCAGGAGAACAAGGTTTTTTATTTAGTGCCTTGTGTTGAGGTGCATTTGAGATTGTCTATCCATTGGTCCCATCCATTGGAGATCTTCAGGAAGTTGGTCCTATCTGTGTACAGCATAGTAGCTAAATGCAGTTTTGTTCTGACTCAAGGTACTCCCAGTCGACTAAAGACATAACGGCCCTGTACTGGGTTTTTATTCTTCAAGGAGATCAGAAATGTATTTTGGCCTGATATTATTGAGTGTATGGGTCACTCAATGATTTGTACTAGCAGCAGCATTTCTGTTTATCCTCTGGTAGTCAGTTTACATATAAAAAAAGGAGTAATATGTTCAGTTTTCTTGGTTCTCGTGTGTTCTGAATGAGCTGAAGTTGCCTATTTTAGCAGAAAAACAAAGTAAGCCCTTGTACTACACATACATTAGTGTAATTTAACACAATGTCAAGCTAAATTAATGGAATTGAAATAGAGAATTTGTCTGGTTTTCTGGCTTCGGAATATCAACTACGTCTCTACTATTGCCTTTTCCAACAGGCTGCTGTGTGATTTTACATTGTCTGGCCACAAAACCTTCCTCCTTTGGCTTTCACCAATGAGTTTCAGCTCATTTAATGAGATTATTTTTGCCTCCAGAATAACTCTGCCTCCCAGAAATGTTTATACAACTCAAACTCCAATCTGCATTTACACCAATGAGCTCCGCATCATGGCCATACTACGAGACAAGCTTCAATGGGGCGTGAGCAGCAGCCACCCAACTGGAAGAAGAGCTGTGTTCCGTCCACTAAACTGTCTAAACAAAACAGACACGAACAGACATTGTAATGCTTCTGCTGAGAAGAAAATATGGGCTCTGATCGGCAGTTTACAGTGAAATTGTGTGAGCAGAATTGCTGTGTGGTGGATGTGAGCAGTGATCTGGTAGCTTAAAGAGCCGAGAGGCCGGGTTTATAGGCTTCACAACCGTCTTTTCATGGCCAAGGCAGCACTGCACGGAGAAGCCAGAGAGGTGAAAGCCCTCTTTTGGCAGCTGCTGCAGTAATGTGACAGAAGGAGCTGGAAAGAATCACTAAAGCAAAAACATCAAAGGAGGTTTTCTTGAGTTCCCAAAAAATTAGAAAACATTGTTCTCTTTCTCTAACATTTGATATCATTATTCATGTTATTATTAGTGTAAATGCATAGACTGGGTGAGATGAGGATGGGTCTGTGTTGTCAAAGCATTCCGACAAAGGGTCCCATTGGCGACAGTCCCTTATGATCTCAAAATGACACACATCTTGCAGGAGTTTTACTCACATTGGAAATTATGACAAAATAAATAATCACTCTCTTTGAGGGCCTGCTTCTATATCTAATTATGTGTCAAGAACAATCTCAAAGGAGGTATACTAAAAATAAAAATAAATAAAACTCAAGCCTTTTAGTCTATTAACTGTCTTCAAGTCACTTGAGTCAGCGTCGGAAGTTTTCAAATTTGAGTGAGAAAGTGAAATGCGAAAGGAATCTCAGTTTAGAAATTAGTGAGTTTCTAGCTCTTCAGATTAGTTTAGAACCAGTTTTGGGAGGTCAAATCTCGGAACCCATCAGCTAATTGGTCTGACAAAGGATACGTGTCTGGGGTCATTGGCCAATATTTCTCAAGTGTAGCCAGCGAACATCCGGATATTGGGTAACGGATATCCAGGCCATGACTTCCATCATCGTTAACAGATCATTCACAACAATCGGACACGAGAATGGAGTTAGAGTTGCGAGATGACGTCGTAGTCACCAATTTATAAACTAATTTGCTATCCACACTCAAACATCAATGATCAGTACTACACATAGACACCAGAATGCTTCTAATACCAAAATATTGTCTCGTTGCCTACAGATCATGAGAGGGTAAATAGCACAAACGACTCTCCACTCTCCACATTGACAATGGAATACCCAAGCTGTAGACTACAACTCACCGATCAACACGGATTATGATTCCTTTTAGTGTCAAATTTGAAATATTATTTGAATATTTGAAAATAACAGTGGATAAGGAACTGGCAAAGTCAGTGGTCACATCTTCACCAATTTGCTTGTTTACTGAGTACATAACAGATTATTTTTTCTTCTAACACAAGGTTGGATTGTTGGCGAGGAGAAGGTCCTGAAAGACACACATGTTTTCTGTCATGTTTTTTTTTTCAGTGTTATTTATGAACATAATGCTGCATAATCTTTTATTATTTTTTATTTCAGCACAATCAAGACACCAGACGAAGCTGTTGACAAGACGTTACTCCAAACACTGCGTTACCACAGTTACTCACTGACACTTTAAAGAGACAGTGCCCAACTGTCAGTGTGAAGGTAAAACAACAACGTAAAGCCACATAACATAACTGCTTGTGTTGAACCGACATTTTTTCTTGGAAATGTATGACTTTATAATGTCACACATGTTTTTGAGTAAATTTGCCACTTTAATTCAGAGCAAGTTTTTCTCAGAATATTACCCCGATCTCTATAATTATTATTAATTTTACCAACAATGACCCTAATACGCCTTTGCATATATCACACTGTGTTCTGACGCTCCAAGTGGTTCCTCTACATGTTTAAATACTAGGATAAATGAAGCAATTTATATTGCATTCATTAGGTATGAAAGTTCTGCAGTCAGTTGCTATGGCACTGCAGAAGTCTGTCTGAACGTCTGTGGACTGAACTGCGAGGTGAAAGAGTTTGTCTGAGTCCGTGGCTACAATTGAAGCCCAGGAAACATTTCTGCTTGAGTACCTGCTCAACTACTGTTGGAGTACTTTTCTTTTAGCACTCTGTAGGTAGAAATAATATATAGATGAAAATGAAATTTACAAATGAAAAAAATCTGGGGTTATGCCAGCAGTTCAGTCTGCCAAAACAATTTTATGACACACTGATTTTTTTAAATCGTGAATAACCATATCAAGTCTGAATCTCTTATTATTATTACATTAACGGATTGGAATGTTCCACACCAATCGATATTTCAGCAGAGAATCTTCACATTGTTTCATCAGAAGACCAGAATAACTTTGTTTCCTGAGCCAAGAGCTCTCGGAGCGTCACTAACAGATCGCTGTAGACTGGTAGGACTTCTTTGAAACATCTGCTGCATCGGCAGACTGCAACAAGAGATCGAAAGACAAATCAGGGTAGTTAATCATTCTGGGATTGTGATGATGTACTTAACTCCTACGTGAAGAGTGATACAATTGTATAACGATAAAGTAAATTATGTCTGTTATTTAAATGTTATCACATTTAAAGTTAACATAGTTATTAATCCTTAACAAAATGTGGAAATGCTTATTTTGCCCATCTTATTTTTTGGCATGGTAATACAGGGTCAACACTTACACACGTGGGTAAACAAAAACAAAAAACATGTCCATGCGTGGGAGAACCAGAACCAGGACTACGCTGGGCAGACTGTCAGACCCTGCAGCAGTAAAATGGCAGGTTTTCTGAAAAGAACCTGGTGATCGGACCGCAAAAGAATCAACACAAAATTAAAGTACCTCGTAGTTGCTTTAAGTTTTTTCGTTATTTTATTTTAGGCAAATTGAAATTAAGGAAAAAAACGAAAAACAAATTGAAAGGAGACAAACCGGTGAGGGGTAGAAACTCTGATCTGTACAGAGTTTTAAATGCCTGACAACGCACCTCTCTGTTCATCCCAGTGGTCTTGAATCAGTCTCTCTCATTTCTTATTGCCGTTAACCAGATGATATGATTTCTAACTCGCTTACTCTACTTGCCCTTACATCCACTCTGCCCACAGACAGTGGGAAGGTTGACATAGACTCCAGAAGCTATTTTGTCAAACATATATTTCTTAAAATGTAACCACACCCTTGACCTACAGCACTGCGAATAAAAGCATTGTTTTTGCTGGCCAAGGCCACTTCAAAGTTAAATATAAAGCACTTACATGAGGGTTTTTAAATTATAGCCTCACTATAGGTAGATGCTAAATGAGTGAAACCCTCACATATGAACTTAAATATCTATACCACCTCAGATCATCACACGCTGACCATAGTGTCAATGCATTAACTGCTAACCATAATAAATGACTTGAGCTAACGAGAAGCCTATGCTGTACCATCAATACACAACGCCTGTTTTATAAGTATCAGAGTCAATACATGCCTCCCATGACAATACGCCCCCACTAGTCTTTACTTTTCTAATTTGCCAGCTCTCTGGACTGCACAAGTGTTATGACAGTGGGACAAATGAAACCCAGACAAATGTAGCCTTTTCCAGCTCCGCGTCAATCTGGAAATACTATTACATTTTCCATTCCTGAAGCACTTCTTGTCAAGCCGGGGTTTCCATTCATCCTTTGCCAAAAATGGAGGCAAGGCTTTATTTACCTCAGCGCTTAACGCCTAACCATAATAAATGACTTGAGCTAACAATAAGCCTATGCTGTACCATCAATACACAACGTCTGTTTTTAATAAGTAATAGACTCAATACGTGACAAATGACAATATGTCCCCACTAGTCTTTGTTTTTTCAATTTCCATGCTGCTCCACCGACGCTGCTCGGACCGCATAAATATCAACACAAAATCAAAGTACCTTGTCGTAACTTTACGTTTTTTAGGTATTTGGTCGCAAACAAAGTATTGGGCAAATTGAAATGCTGACTTAGATATGGCACTACAGGAAAAGTTAAAGTATTGGCAAAGTTATTACAACTCATCCTGAGGGGAGCATGAATGTGTGTACATAAACTGTATCCACCTCTAATCATAATGTGACATTACATTGTCCAGTAGAGAAATGTACAGCTCTCTTATGCTCATGGAGGATCTAAATACTAAGCTAACACTACCAAACTTTATTTCAGGTTTCACAAAGTTCTTTTGTCATTGAGACTCACTGAAAAAAGCAGGACAGATGTGCCAGTCGCACGGCGGAGTAATGAATGAAGTGAAAGTGTGTCTGGGTAAGAAAATAAATCAGGTTCAGGAGCTGCATAAATTAGAATTTACACGCGGTGCTCGTAAGAAACTTGCCTCTCAGCTTATACTTCAGATTCTTGACTAATGTGATGTTGTCTATCAAGACGAATTAAAACTAGACCCTGTTCCACTAAACACAGAATGTAATAGACTACCTAAATGTGTCCTTTGATGTCCCTGTCTCACTCATCACTGTCCAATGATGCATCTCTAAATGTAAGAACACACATTCACTGGCTTCAACTTTCATTTAAATGTATTTATTTCAATTATCTTACCTATTTACAAGAGTATATTTTTCCTCTCACTCCAAATGATCACATTAGGAAGCATTAGAAGCATGCCATTCCTTCTCATTTTGAGATGGACTGCTCTTGTTATTAATGACGCTGTCACTGTTTATACCTATTAATTCTAACTGATTGAATTTGGTGATCCTCTTACACTGTAATGTTTATCGATTAAGCCACCTTGTGGATTTAGTGTTTGCAGTTGATATATGTGGTTTGTCTTTGTTTTTGTTTGTCATTACATTGCTGTATTGATACTAGTATTTCTATTTTCTATCTCAAAAACAAGATGGTATATCCCAACGGATTTTATTCTAATTAATATATTTGTCTGCTTAATGTCTAAAGTCGACAATGCATGCTGACAAAGCAGTAAGTGGGCTCTTGAGATCTGCACTTAGAGGCTATGAACAAATAGAATAAATATGGTAATATATTAAGGAGGTTCAATGGTGCAAGTCACCGGTGTGGAACAGACTAGGTTTTCTCACCAATTGTAATTAGTGGAAGTGTAGTCAGTGCAGATGAAGATTTACATGCCGCTTTGGAATTTAACCCCAATCAAATATAGCAGTTTAGAAACTGACACGATTGAGAAAATGGGACCAGACAGCAGCGACAGGAAAACAACCTGAGCACTCTTGGGATCATAAAACCGCGTGAAAATGACTTGACTGTCAACATTCTCTGATATAGTGGCTTTGTGAAGCTATTCTTTGTGTTGCACAGTCAACAAACATCTGGTGAATGGCTCTTCAGCAGAGTCAGAGATGAGGAAGACGGATGAAAGATGGCGGGCAGCGATGGAGGAAGTCGAGCTGTTCCTGATCACACAGAGTGAGTTCTGAAGGCTGAACGATGCAGAAAGGCACAAAGCAGAGTGCCTCGCTTAGGTTTTGGGCTGTTGTTGCTAGGTGAATCGTGACGGGCAGAATCGTGACTATCAGCTCTTAGGCACTAAACTCTTTACTGTGCAAAGTAGAGAAAAGCCAACATGGGTTTTAAAAAAAGTATGTAGTTATTACCAAACAAACAAAAAAAGACTTGGAAGTGAACAGACATTTGGCTAGAGGTGGGCGCCATGGAGACCGTTGTTGCTGTGATACTATAACTGCGTGATACGAGCCTGATTTCCTTCAAGATTTTGCCCCTCATGTTAAACTAAATTCCTCAAAATACACTGTCCTCCTTGGATGGGAGATGAAAGTTACGATGTACTGCAGAGAAGAATGCTGGGGAAAATGTTATTTTGCGCAGTTATGAAACTCTGTTTTCCAATCCTGCTGACACTTGAGTAAAACGACTCAAATGTATAGTATCGGAATATATAAGAGAAAATGTATGTTTTAATGTGTAGCATCCAAGTTTGCTGCTTTGTAGGATTATGTGCGGCTCTTCATTCTGAGCACCACCTCATGCAATTCATATGCTCTTGTGCATTTGTTCTGAATTTTTAAGTTAGCTTGCCAACTTGCCGTCAACATTTTTGCCAGACAACCCTTCGCTTCTTTAGCTGAATCTTTCTACGTCGCCATTGTACCGACACTGGGGTATCATTAAAAAGATGAATGAGGAAGCTACGTTTCTTGATGCAGATTTTTGTTTGTATGAACATGGTTTTATGGCAATCCGTTATGGAAACTTCAACTTTTGTTTGTTTTTGTCAATATTTTTCAAAACCCTTTTGTCCTAGCTATGGAGAGCAGGTTCTGGTTCCAGCCAACAAATGCTACTTCAGCCATGACAAACTAATTTCTCCAGTGCATAACTGGAAGTCTGTATTTTTTTGACATGAGTGAATTGGGTTTCTGGAACACTTGGACCACCAAGATCATCTGACAGACCTTTGAGGTTTTTAATAATGCAAATAATGTATAATAGTTTGAATAAATCCTACAAGCCTTTGAGCCCACAATCTTCCTTTTAAGTGTTTTTGATGTTGGCTGAACGAAAAAACACACACACATTCTGAGAATGTATTAGTATTTCTTTCTTTGACCACTGTACTAATTTAAACCGAAGTTTCCATTTTATACAATTGTTGGCATATAAGGTTTTTTCTCATGTTATTCCATTGCATACAACATACTTATAATATAGTACGCTACAGATGTTAATGTAGTTGCATTTTAGCATTGTAAAGCAGCATTATGAAAAATGTAAATGTTGTAAATTGGCATGGGACTCTTTGATCTGTGATATTTTGTGTATTTTCCATCATTTCTACTAACTTAATCTAATAAATGCATTATTGATGTGCTATGAACAAAATGGAATTACACATGACGGTCTGGCAGACAGTTATTGAGGGTGTTGGGGGTTGTAGAATATTGTAAGTCATAGTGTAAAAACCCAGGGAAAAAATAAAGAAAAAGATTGAACAGAGACGAGACAGTGAGAGGTAGAAACTCTGATTTGTATATTGTTTGAAAAGCTGACAACCCACCACTCTGTTCATCCTACTGGTCTTGAATCAGTCTCTTTCATATTTTACTGCCGTTAACCAGCTGATTTAAATTTACTTGCACTGACATCCACTCTGCCCACATCCTGTGGCTTCACTCCAGACAGAAGTATTATTTTTATTATGCAGATGGCGGGAAGGTTGACAGACTCCAGAGGCTATTTTATTAAACGTTTATTCCTTACCCTTTAACCACACCCTTGACTCACACCACTGTGAATAAAAACGTTGTTGATGGGACCCTGCCGAAGGCTGCTTTAAAGTGAAATATAAAGCACTTACAGTACATGAGGGAAATTGTAAATCAAGCGTCACAATAGGAAGATGCAATATGAGTGGCCAGAACCCTCACATGTAAAATTAAATATTTATACCACCTCAGATCATCACACGCTGACCATAGTGTCAATGCATTAACTGCTAATCATAATAAATGACTTGAGCTAACGAGAAGCCTATGCTGTACCATCAATACACAACGCCTGTTTTATAAGTATCAGAGTCAATACATGCCTCCCATGACAATACGCCCCCACTAGTCTTTACTTTTCTAATTTGCCAGCTCTCTGGACTGCACAAGTTTTATGACAGTGGGACAAATGAAACCCAGACAAATGTAGCCTTTTCCAGCTCCGCGTCAATCTGGAAATACTATTACATTTTCCATTCCTGAAGCACTTCTTGTCAAGCCGGGGTTTCCATTCATCCTTTGCCAAAAATGGAGGCGAGGCTTTATTTACTGGATAACCTTTTTATTAAAGTACTTCCTTCGAGCTTTTCATTACTAGCAATGTGCTCCATCTCCATGCCTTCAACACCTCTTTCTTTAGGGCCCATTCCTGCCTTATTCCAGCTGCTTCTCTCTTAGTGTTCTTCCCTGTCCATGCTTTTCTTCCATCCATCATTCCTCTTTTCTCAGGCTGTTGCTGGCTCAGCAGTTGCTTCTTTAAATTCCTTTGGTAATGAAAATCTGACAGACATCTGCAAATAAACTCACTCACTGCATGTGCATGTAGATGTGTGGGCAGAGAGGGATGGGCCTAATTGTGTTGAGTAATGTTTTCTTTAACTTTAATTCCCTTCTGATGGAACCTGTTTTCAATGAAGTCAGTGATTAAAATGCAACAAACAACTGCAGTTGCTGTGAAGTTTTCAGATCAGAACAAGAGTCTTGACGGTTACATAACATAATACTACAGACACACACACACACACACACACACACACACACACACATTTGTGCATACATTGCAAGCTAGGTACAACTACCATCTATACCAAATACTTTTTAAAAAGAAGTGGATGCAGTCACCATGACATCTACTGTTCTGCAGCCTCAAATTAGACTTTTTGGCCATTGTCATCTTGGTTTTTCAGAGCCAGACGTGTCCATATTTGGACTAGAGGGGGGAGTTGGGAGGGATGCGCATTGCTAAAGACCTTTTTCACAGGTCGCTGTGGTAGCAACTTCTTTATCACAAGGTATCCACGTCCTAAAGCATACCCTGCTTTATCATATATTTTATTCTAAATAATTTACTAAATGAATATCATGCTGTTTTGAACACTTGAAATAAGTGATGGGGACCATAAACTCATTAGAATATTGTTTACTAACTTAATAAATCAAGAGAGAAGTAGGGTCATTTTCTCATAGACTTAAAAAAAAGGTGAACTTTGTCCACTTCGTCTGTAGAGCGTATAGTCCCAACAGGCGATATATTGGCTGTCTGAGAGGATACATGGACTCGATTAACAGTCAATAACGATACTAAAATGCAAATTGTTGCCTCACATTCTGTCTAAACGCAACCTAAAAGCCCCAAAAACCAGAGACACAACACAAAAATAACCCAATTTTGACCAGCAGCGCATTAGCTTTCTAGCTTTCTAGCTAATTTGTATTTATCTAGAAGCATTTTCTAAAGTTTGCTTAGTGCGCCTGATGACTCGCTGTCAAACATTTACAACAGCATGCTTTCTCTGAGGGGCTAAATGATCATTTTGATGGATCTCCAAAGATTTCATCATAGAAATTGTACTTGGACTAATCATAGGGAGGGTTATTTTTTTGGAAACATGTGTGAATATCTTCTGCGATTTCAGTTTTTAACATTTGACCCTGTTTGACTCCAAATGTGATCTTGACTTCTTTTCTAAATCATCACTTTTTGGAGAGTTCAAAAATCCCCCCACCCCAACTGTTTTCTAACATCGGTCAGTCCACCATACGCTTTGTCAGGCAGGTTAAAGCGATGCCCCTGGAGGACCACAGAGCATTTACTAACAATGTGACCCCGGTCCGTTGGCCAGAAGGTTTTCAAAGCAGTTAGAGTTGTCACCTGTCAGGGGACGGGGCCCCGCTACGCCAGCATCTGTTCCTCTGACAGGCACACACACACACACACACACACACACACACACACATACACACACACACACACACACACACACACACACACACACACACACACACACACACACGACAATAGATTCTCATCACTGTGTTGCATTTATATCTAAAGCTATACATTTATCTGTATAGCTTTGCTTTTCTCAATATGGTGAAGTTTCTAAAGGGAAATCTTAAATGTCTTAATAGTATGATGATGGTGCTGTAACTTTAAGTTATGAGTTCTGGAGGGCAGTAAAGACAATTTTCTATAGAAAAACATGATAAAGGTTAATCCCTGAAGGAAAACAACTTCCACACCTATCTGAAAGGTATTTATTCACTGTGTCAGTTATTGTGTGTATGTTTTTTATTTTTTCAGGGGTCAAGCTACCAAGATAATGTGTTGAAGTTAGATCCATGAAAACTAAAATGGTAAATGGAGCCTGGAACAAATCACATTCACAGTTTCTCCAAGACCTTGCTGAGCCTTGGGATTGTCTCCACTGACTGTAGGACTTCAAATTAATACTTTTAGTGTAATGAAATGTAATGAAGTCTTTGGATATACCATTTTTTGCAGTGCTCACTCAATTACTTTAGTGAAACATTTTCAAATTGTTACAAAAATTGCATTAATATTTTTACTTACATATTGCTTGCATAACTTGAAAATAAATTACATTGTTGTTACATTGTATATTGCATTAAAAAATTTCAAATTTGAAAAAAATATTTGAATATTTTCCATTGTAAAGAGATTCCAAACGATAATGATGATATGAGCATGTGACAAAAACTAAAGCCAGGTTTCTAGATTGAAAGCCTGATATAATAGAATGCATAGTTGTATGTGTTTTATGGCTGTGGGATCAAAAATTGCTTCTTTGATGGGGACATTTTTGTCATTCAGGAGCTGAGTTCCTGTATTTTAGTTACACAGTCTATTATATATTTATTGTAGGGGATCATGTTGAACTTTCAAAATTTTAAACAAACTTATACATTTGCTAAAATGTATTCCATATTCATTAAAACAGCCAACATAATTGAAAAATCTGGATTTTCTTTAGGCCACTATTGGTATTGAGAGTTTAAATACTTTTTTTTTTTCAGGATTGTGTTGATGACGTGTTCTGAGTGGGACATTCTGCAGTTGAAAATAAACTTGTTTTCAGGCTGACCCTCACCGATGTTATGTCCTGCAGCTTCTTGTGACAAATCAGCCAACATAAAGGCTGACACGATATGTCTGCAAAGAATAACAATCCCAGGCAGATATATGGGCCTGGCGGATTCATCTGTCTACCTTGAACAACTGGGTTAAAGGTCAGGTACAGGCCTTTAATAAATGAATCATGGGTCATAAACTTTGGTCTCAGGTGCTGTTTTTGTGGGAGGGAAATGAAAAACGTTTTCCCATATCACTCACTGTGGAGGAGTTGGATGCATGTTAGGTGGACAGTTCACCTCGTCATGAGGTGGAAGCTCCCTTCCTGAGAATAGCTGGAGCTCATTGCAGTACGGCGTGTCGTGAAAAGCTGCACAAATGTAAGAGTACAGGCATGACATTTTACACTCGTTTCATTCAGTCACCATGAAATCAGTCTAACTTCATTCATAAATTTCGAATGGTATTTGCAGATCCCATTTGTTATAGTTAGCTTCTTGGATCATAAACATCACAATATCATGTACTTTGTGGCACCGAGTTAAACTGACTGATAAATAATGATTACCATAAATCTACAGTAATAAAGACCATGTTTAAAATAAACAAAATTCAGGTTGTGTAGAAACTATTAAGGTGGGGTTGAATTAGCCATACTCTAATAACTCAACAATAATTTCAAAGCGTCAGTATTTGACGACCTAGGAATGAGAACAGGCTGGTACTACTAGTACACAGGTATACAATGTGTATGTTACACAGAAAATACCCCCAAATTGTGATTGTAGAACTGATGTGCAGCTGTTCCTTTACTAATGTTCAGTAATTATTCATTCAATAACTAAACATTATTGAATGAACAACTGAAATAATACATAATAAATAATACAACACATGTATTGAACACAATAACATACTACAAATATATTAAATGTAAAAAAGGCAGTGATTTTTTTGTTATTTTTACATCTGTGAATAATGAAAAACCTCTTGTGATTTTTGCTCGAGCAAACTGCAGTTAGAGTGAAAAATAAAATAGCAGCATTTTAAATGATTAATATTGTGATTATGTAAGGGCATAACAAAGCTCTATAGGCACATTCTGTTGTATCTTTATTCATGGATTCTATTTGTAGTATTCAGCATGCATATGGAAGTGGAGGGTGAGCTCACTGTATGGTCGTTTTTAAATAAATAAAAGACCTGACAATGAATTTAGCATTGTCTGTGGGTTTTTAACAGTCATAACACACACACACACACACACACACACTCACACTGTATACACAGTTATGCAGCTCTAAATAGATGCCATAACCACCCACTGCCATAAAAGTAGGAGCAAAATTTTCTACCACTTGACTGCACCTTTCATAATTTTGACACTTCAGTGAGTTTTAGTGTTGCCAGAACCTAAAAGAATAACACGACTGCCATATCAGCACCCCATTTTGTTATGATAATGTAATGAATAGCACAAAGTTTTAGGATCCCCCAACTCTTTGAAGCTCAAATGAAATCTCTATAAAGTACACATGCACATTTCTTTTCTTCAGAAGTTCTGGAAATAAGAGTTGTTGTTTTTTTCCCAGACAGCACCTCTGCTATTCAAACACATTCAGTTTTATTTTCTAACAGGTTTAGTCATGATAGATTGGACAGCCATATATGAAATATAATCGTCTTAGTGCAGTTTTCTCCTCTTTTGGAGTGCAGAATAGTCAGAGTTGATATGAAATAACACACCTGAAAGCATCCCTTAAAGAAGTGAGTGAAGTGAATGAGGCATTTAAAGCCCTTTTCAAAGCAGCTTATTGCTTCCATGTGGCAACGATTCAGGCTGGATTTCCTCCTAAACTATAGAAATCTTTTAGCGTGAATTGCTAAATGATGTTCGTGAGGCAGAAGTGAGAGTCAGCATAGTGTTGACAACAGCCACTGTGAGCTGATATGTCTGTAGGGAGTGTTAATGACTGTTAAAAGCGTATTCATGTTTTGTGCATTGAATTACACTGCTGAATTATAATGTCTATTATTTTAGTGTACTTAGTGTACCGTGGTAACTATTTTAACTTTTAAAAGTTAGGGGGAATTATAAAACATGCTAAAGCCCTGTTTTACAAATGAATGCATTCGATAAAAATACATCATATAGCCATTGTCATGGCCATTGTCATGGTTACTCATCATTTTCTTTTATAAATGCCTGAATCACAGACAGTGATTGTGTTGCTATTATGTGCATTTAACGTGTGATTTTTGCCCTACTTCTGCTACTAAATGTCTCTAACTATCTCTTAATGTAGACGCATTGCACATTTACTTTTTTTTATAAAAGAGGTCTATTTTAAACATTTCATCCGAATAATCACTTCCAAGACGTATTATTGATTAAATATACAATTGGATTTATTAGAACTCTTTGAGTAAAAGCTTTTATTATTGAACCTGGACCAATCTTTTCCTATGTTTTTGTGACTAATGGGGACAGTTTTTGATATTGGTCCAGAGTTAACGTGTAGACAGAAGACAACGGTGGAAAAGTGGGATGGCGTTGCAGAGTTTGGAGAACAGAAAGCGTAGCTTACTGTTCTCTAAAAGACTTTCAATGACATGGCTTTGTATTTAGCTTATTTTGACAATGTGGATGAGGACTAAACCGCCTGTGGGTTTCACAACGAGACTTCTCCTTGAGCGAGACTGGGCTAGGCACAATAACAAACATACCGGATCAGTGTCGTTACTTAAGTACAGCAGTTGTGTGACAAATGAATCAATGTTGACTGGTTTTTGTTTGACCCATCCACCTCTACTTCCACCTTATGTGGGTTTTTGCAGTCTTTATACTTCCTGGATTCATGACTACATGGATTACATACAAGTTGATTTTGTGGGATATCTACAAACTACAGCGCATTCATTTTCGTAGGTTTAGCTACAAACGGTGTACGAGAACAGCCTGGGTAGTAACAACGGGGTTAAAGCATTGCATATGAGGAACAGAACGACTAGACTATACTGAAAGAGGGACATGCGTGCGTCTCAGACAACACATGGAATGCTGTCATTCCCATTGGACAATATGGTTAAAGGAGACTGATCAACCTTACGATCACATTTGATCCCCAACAACTCCATTATTATTACCATTATTTGAACTTTACCCTTTGCTCATCTTTAATATCCAGCCATTGTACAAGATACGAAGTCCCTTTGGGGACAGGGACAGTGTTATTATCAAAGGTGCAATAGGATAGCTGTCTTCATTTACATTTATTGTCCGTTTGTGGCTCAGCAGCCAGCACCACGTGTTGCACAAATTAACCCCAAGGCCACTGACGCACGCTTGCTATGATATGAAGGAAATTGTCTGCTCCAAACATATTCATTGATTTGGAGCAATCGCATAAACATATTCTGCAGCTGGGAGAGCTCTCCATCTCAAATGTCACACTAGAGTAATCAGTTTGCACTGCTTTGTGATTATGTTCGCCGAGAACGTGTTACCCCGCTAAAGTACATGAAGCCGTAAATAAAGAAAATGAAAACATGAAAACATCTCTAGCCACTTTTAGCTCTGCACAGAGATATCCACAACTCGGCTCCTGGCAAAGAAGAGGCTTTTTCCCCCCACATTTATGAAAAGAGGAATATGAACAGCAGCAGCCGCTCATACTGATACTACAAATGTCATGTTTATGATAATATTAACATACCTGTTTTGACTGTAATTTGTGATTTTAATTTAATGAAGAACCCACGGTTAAGTGTTCTATGGAGTACTTACTTAAAGGGATAGTTCAGGTGTTTTGAAGTGGAGTTGTGTTTCGCCCTCCGTTTGGAGAAACAGAATGGAGTACCAGCACTGGAGCAAAGCAATGTCCTGCTGTGGGCGGGGCCAGAAGCACAACGTATGTCAACCACCTGAAAGAAAGTCACCAAAAACAGTAACAAACTAACCGATCGAGGCCGCGGTAAACCAACAACTTACGTGTTCTGTGAGGTTAAATGACAGTTTCTGTGAATTGAGTCCGGTGGTTTTGAAGTGGGCATAACAGCATCGGTTCTCCATCGGAAATGGCTATCTGACATCAAGATAAAGTGGTGAAAATATTCTGAATATAGCGTACACATGTTCTGATATTGAATTTTTTTAGGTGGGCCTTTCTTTTAGGTGGTTAAAATACATTTAATATTAAATTAAAATGTGTCTCGTATACAAATTGTATGTAGATATGCTTTTACTCGATAATATCTGTATCTAATGTCTCCAGTGTCCACATTGAGATCCCATTCAGTTCTTACAGTTGATCAGGTCAAGTGAGCGATTTCCACCCACTAGGATTTTTTAACACCCGCAGGCACCCGACCCGTTTATTAGAGCCAATCTGCACCGCACAACCCAATTCAAAAAAAAATATGCATTAATCAAACTTTATGCATTGTAGTGGCCCAATTTCCAGGACTGAGACAAAGACAAAGACTGAGCATGTGTGTGTGTGTGTCTGTGTGTGTGTGTGTGTGTGTGTGTGTGTGTGTGTGTGTGTGTGTGTGTGTGTGTGTGTGTGTGTGTGTGTGTGTGTGTGTGTGTTTGTCAGAGATAGAGAGTGACAGAGGAAGTGGAAGAGGAGTTGCTAGGTGTTCTTTTGCACGCAATGTTTCTAAAAGATATGAATAACTTACTTGGAATGCTTCTTTGTCACTTTTTGAACCGCCCACCAAAGCCAACTCGTGTTTTCTAACAAGCTCACCCACACATTGTGGGTCGACCTGCGCATCACTAACCCTCACTACGTGGGCGACTGTGGCTTAGTGGTGAGCAGGGTCGTCCTTCAATCAGAGGATCGTCAGTTCGATCCCCGGCTCCACTATTCCATGTTGATGTGTCCTTGGGCAAGACACTTAACCCTGATGTCTCCGTAGCTATGCCTACGGTGTGTGAATGTTAGCTACTCCTGATGGGCAGGTGGACCCTTAGCTTCTCCCATCAGTGTGTGAATGATGTCATGTAGTGTTAAAGAGCTTTGATTGGTTGGAAGACTAGAAAAGATCTATACAAGTACAGGCCCATTACCATTTACCCTCACACATAGGAGATTGAAAATGTGACTGCTTGTGGTCACAATGCGTCCCCGACCATCTCCGGAGGTGGTT
Source organism: Ophiodon elongatus (assembly GCA_016806645.1). Lineage (NCBI taxonomy): Eukaryota > Metazoa > Chordata > Actinopteri > Perciformes > Hexagrammidae > Ophiodon > Ophiodon elongatus. Next base: position 213,779 of record JACSYO010001795.1, on the reverse strand, counting down.
TTAGCTGATCAGATCCCAATCCGTCCTCAACGCGTTTTGGGTGTATTCTCACCCGTATTTGCATGTTGTCAAGCACTATTTGAGTTGGTTTGTAAAGATTAGCAGGTGTGCAATACTTTGATTGCAAATTGCCATGACAACATAACATGCTTCTTAGAATAGTGGGGACCTTAATTTTCTTCTAGTACAGCCATGTCAGAAATGAAAAAGCTGTATAGTAAGATCAGTCTGAAACCACTACATATGAAGTGGGTTAAAGATATTTGTTTTCCTTTAGAATGAATCCTTTGATGTTTGTGTTTGGTCATGTTTACCAGGCAATATTTTACAGCACATTATACTGGCCTCTTATACATACCTCATCGACAGGCAGCCCACATATGGTTTAAAATCCAAAATCTTCAATGTGGTTTAAATGAATGCACATAGCATTACCTTGACACAACGGAACCTACACATATACAGCAACTCATCTCAGTTAACACATTTAAGGCCTAATTCAATTCATAGACCATTAAAATGTAGCCTAGAATGCATGCTCTGCACCGAATTGTGACGTTGGGGGTCTCATAGTGATCAGCAGTACTTTTGTGTCATAAGGAAGTCATTAGAAGTCTAAGTAGACTGTTGAATTACTCTCATGCAGACAAAGATAAGAATAAAGGAAGTCATTTACAGCAGCAGCAAGGTATTATCTTATGGTAGTGTATGAAAACTTGGATCCACCATGTGACAATATCTCTGATTGAGCTGAACCCTCATGTTGTATGTTACTGAATATAATTATGAACATCATTTCCTTTAATGTTCTCAAGGAGACAAACTAGAACAGAGAGATGGTGTCTGCTTTCTCTGACAAACACACTCAAGACGGACATTAGGCATTCCAGACGTCAAGCCATGCTGGTCTATTGTTATCTTTATCGTCATCGGTGAGTAAGCATGAATAACAGCTGTTGACGCTGTTAAACCGGGGAGCTAAACGATTTATTGCTCTTGTAATTGCAGTGTTTTTTTTTTTCATTGAAACGGATTGAAAAGTTCACAATTTATTTTAATGAGTGCTAACTCAGGTATACCTATTGAGTTGTAATCACACTTAATATTGATATTTGGTCCATGTCCAAACAAATGAAGGGATTACCAAATGTGCCAATGAATTAAATAAGCGTTTTTCAGGTAATTCTTCGACTGCCAAAGAAACCAACAGAGACTTAATTTGGTCACTGCGGTATTCAGAATGTTGAGAGCTAAAATAAACTATAAGTTCAGTCTAAGTTCAGGTCATCAACAGCCAAAAAGCATGAGGCAGATCATTTGTAAAGTTTTCCCGTTTGAAATGTATTTAATTTAATAGGAGGAGCAGAATGGAATTTATTTGGAGGGCATTGCTTATGCATGCAATTCAAATCAGTTCTAGTGGGAATTTAACAGCGCGCTGTACTTCCTTTTTAAGTTCCATGACTTGCGTCATATTTGGGAGGCTGAAAAGCAGATTAGCACAATGTGCGTGTGACTTCTGCTATTCATAAATCAGATATGACTCAACATTTTAATGGAAATACTAAAAATAAGATTTGGGGGAGCACTCAAAAATAGGATTGCATGCAAACTTGACTGGCCACTTATGTCCCATGACCTTTGGCAACTTGTGACCAGCTCTCTCTCTCTCTCTCTCTCTCCCTCTCTCTCTCTCTCTCTCTTTTTTTTTTTTCTCTCTCTCTCTCTCTCTCTCTCTCTTTTTTTTTTTCTCTCTCTCTCTCTCTCTCTCTCTCTCTCTCTGTCTCTCCTTTAGTCTATTTTTTACATCTTTTAACAATCTCCTTGCAACAAAATTAAAGAGAGGAAACTGAGAGCAGAAGAAAGTTAGGACGTTTTTGACAGAAAACCGTGAGTAAATGTAAAATCAGCACCATAAGGGCTACTGCAGTGCAATTTATTCACACTAGCATACACGCCTGGGATGAGTTTTTTGAGCTTTAAAGGTCATTTGCAGGCACGCATGCTAGTTTCACAGCACTGCTTCCCATAACTCCTGACTGATTCCTCGATATGGTTGACATCTGATTTGTTGTACTGTCTGAGCCCAATAATGGATTTTTGCCAAAGCACACTACTACACCACTACAGGCTAAAGTGAAACTACAGTTGAGTATTAACCTGTCAGCCATCAGAACACTTAGGAAGACTCAGGACAAAGCAGCTCCAGTCATGGAAGTCTACACCGAGTAATTTGTGTGTACTGTTATGTAATTAGAGATATATGCATACCCAGTCTTACCATCAGATTTATAATACCCAGCATGCTCATTATTCCATCTTATGGATCTTAGTCAGCACGAAATTGTGCACTTTTGGGAAAAGAAATGTGGCGATATACAGTGTGTAAACACACTGAGAGTGGCTGGTGGTTGGGAGTAGGAATCACAAGATCTGGAGTGACAGATGGGGTAGTGATTGGCAGGCAAAAGTGGACAGAGTTGATGCCATGACAACCAAAGCAATAATTGTTGCTTGTAATGCACAGTCCAATAATATGTATTGTAAATATTATAATGTTGCAAAATAGTATAATGGGTAGGTCTTAATTGAGATCATTGAGTGCCACATGGTTAATTTGAAGCTAAGAAGAGTTTAATGGTTTACATTAAACCATATTAAAGACAGCAGGTTTTATTGGATGCGATGGCTTTATATCAGTTACACTGAGACTGATATGAGTACCAGAAACTCAACACAATGCATAATACAACATAGTGTAGAAGGCAACTGTAGGTTTAAAGAAAGTGCTTCCGAAACAGAAACACCAGAACAGAGCTGAAACAAATTAAACAACAACAAATTAAAACCAATGTCAAACAGAGGCAGCTTTGTTAACTCGTGAACAGTAGCTCCATAAACAGATGACTATCAGTGAGTAGCTGACGACCTACCTTACTGTGAGGAACAGAATGATCTCACCTTATCAATCATTAATTGCATAGTAGAGAATGACTCAAAGGCAACGCCACGAGAGGCATCGTTATTGCCTGGCTGTCAGTTTGGAGACTGGACACACCCCTATGACCTCACTGACTTTGAGAATGCTCCTCACTGTATTCATGGCATGGCCTTTTGACAAAACAAAACCAAGAGCTCTTTTGGAAGATGGGGAGTGTGTGTTTTGCCTTTACACAAGCTAATTAGTTCAATCACTGTTAATTATATTTGTTAATTTGACTTTTTGGCTACGAATACTTTATTTCATTCATACATTTTCTACTTTAATTTATCCATCTTTCAAATGGATGTAACTTGCACAGGACCCTGGTGGCACAGACCCATTCAGACTCACCTAGGCCTACCGGTCCCTACGAATATAGCACAGCCACTGTATCCACCACTGTGTACTGTGAGCCGCTACAGTCTTGTAGATGATCAGGGTGGGAGGTCTAATTGATTATCCAGTGGGAGATATTATTGTTCCCTCAGTTTGGGTGACTAAACACTTGACACTTGTTTAACAGTAAAGTATGACGCGTCGAGGTATGAATTCCCACTCATTCATTCTCACTCCCAGCTGGTCAAATTCCAACACTTATTCAGTGGACCTACACTTCAAACTATGACACTCTACCCCTCTAGCATTGTTTTTGTGACGTGTCAGGAACGCAAAGTCAGGTTTCCACTCATTGCGCGCAGTGTCTTTGCAAAGTAAACTGCCGCATTCACAGGAAACGTAGTTTTTGCTTATTACATGCAAACTGTGTATTTTCAAAATAAACTTCCAATGTAGGTTTGATTCATTTGTTAGGTTTACTCGGCTAGATTTAGGCAACAAAAGTGGTTTAGGGAAAGAATGTGGTTTGGGTTAAAATAAATACATTACGTTTTGTAACTTAAAATAAGTATGCTTGTTACTTAACATATGCATGCGCTGTTAGTCAAGTACATAAGTTACATAACAAAAGTAAAAAAATATCGTGCTCATTATATGTAATGCTCTGACCGTCTGATGACGTGGATGGGTTGACATTGGAGTTGTTGAAAGCTCGATGTGTCTCATACATATGCTAAATGGTGCCTGGTGATTCGCTATCGGATGCCAAGGGGACACTGTCTGTATTTGACGAGTTGGGAGTGAGAACATGTTTATTCAGATAGTCTCCAAAGGATTGCGTCTTAGTAACGGAGACTGGATGTACGTACATCTTTTTGATTTGATGCTTTTTAATTTGATTCCACTGTAACTCTTCAGTAATGAAAAGCCTTTCATAGGCCTACTAAGAAAGTGGATGCGTATTTGGATCAAAATCAAGGTCTACAAGCTTGAGAGAGAACCACTTATGTCATGTAGTCAGCTCTACAGAAATACTCAGTACATTATTACGTCTCATGCTTGTCAAAGCAGTATTTCCAAACTAGAAATAATCAGTTTTGTGGCAATTGACACTTTTAGAGTGAAACTAACTCCTCCAGTCCTCCTCCCCTCCACACACTGGCATCTATTGTGTGATTCCTTCATATTCTGGAAAAGCAATGTATTGAAGTTATTCCGAAAACATTTCCAAATGCCATTCCCTTCTCTCAACCATACTTCCAATCACAGAACAAAGTCAGGTCTATATTTTCCTCATACACACGCATGCGCACGCGCACGCACGCACGCACGCACGCACGCACACAGATAAAAATCCATTCCTCCACTTCATCTCCTGAACTGGCTGTTGTAATCTCTCCCATCATAAACTAGATCCTGTCCCCATGTGTAAGAGGCAATATGACGTAGCATGGTCCTGCAGCAGTGAAACACTTTGTGTCCTTGTTTTGTTCGACAGAAGCAGCCACACTGACCCTGTCTGTATGGCTGAAGTACAACAAGTACATTGATCATCATTGTTTAAGTATGGTTTAACAATGGGACTAATCAAAGCTATATACTTGGTCGAAGTCTAAAATAAATTGACTTAAGTGAGTTGAACCCTCCCGGCCTCTACTGGTGCAATCCATCACAACAGAAAACGAGTTCTGTCTCCAGGAAGCAATCAGGTCTGGCCAGCCTTATCCACAAGTTGCATCATGTCTTTGTTGTGGTCTGACATGACTGTAGCTGGCAGCCAGCAATGGCCGCACTGTTAGTATAATACAAGATGATGAAGGGTGGGAGTAAAGCGTGTATTTTTAACTTCTCGTGACTCTCTGAACCTTTGCTGTGCTAAAGTTCATTCCATTAAAGTATAAAATTCTTTAATAAATTTTTTAATTTACAGTAAAACTTTGTAGGTTATTGTCTTACTATGAATACTTAGTTATTCCTTTTATAGAGTGTAATAAAACAATGTCCAAGCCTTTTCTTTCTACAGAAAGTGTTAAAAAATGTGTTCCATCTTTTATGTGATTATAAAAAAAATCTAATTTTCCTCCCTGATTAAACGTGTGGAGGATACACTTTCCAGCACATTGTTTCCAGTCAAATTTATTTGCATGGCACAGCGGATATACACAGTATATAAGGTTGAGTCCAGGTTGGAACTCGATCTACCACTGTGGAAATCTAAAAGAAAACCTATAATTACATATTGTGCTGCTGCACGAATACACAAAGTCCAGAACACGTAACTAGTGATGGCTCATGCCAAAAAAAGATAAGAAATGTCTGTGTGTCTGCAAGTGCAGGGGTATTCGCTGACTGACAGTGTGCTGCGCTTGTATCCTTGTCTACTTTTATTACTATGAATCCACTAAAAGGTGTCATACTGATCCCACAGTAACCCCCCTGTAATATTGCTGTACAAGACACCTCTTTTTCATCCTCTTCGTCATTATTTGTAACATGTTTTTGTATACTAATTATTTCCCTATGAGCTTTTTGTGACATCAGAGAAAATAAATATACTCATTAGAAGCATTACAGTGCAGCATGACCTGCTGTCAGTCCCTGGGATTTGAGGTCCCCGTGGGTCCTGATGATGCCCTAATGATGCAAGATGGCAATCGACCAATCCATCGGTCGGACTTCATGTTTACTCCTCCAGTTCATTTGTAAAAAGTCAGTGTGAAAAGGAACTGGAGCAGACCTAAAAGGCAACAATGTATTTTGTTTTTTCTCTTGGTGCTGTCATATTATCACCTAGGCAGTCTAGTACTTTTCCCTGTGTTTCCTCTGTTTCCCTGTCCTTTTGTCTCTTGTGTGTTTTACTCTGTCAGTCTGGTCTGTCTGTCTGTGAGGAGGCGTGGCCATCTCCCCCTCCCTCTCCTGGGTGGTGGTTGCTGAGCAGCTGACACCAATCATCCATCAAGACACCCTCCGCTGTATATCAACCCTGGTCTTCCTGCCATTCACCACCAGATCGTTTTGTCACCACAGTGTTTCGGATCACCTTCCTGCCAGCTGCCTCCACTTCCTGTTACCTGCCTGCTTCCTCTCCGACATCCTTGCCTACACTCTGCGCTCCCTCGAAAGACTTCCAGTCGCAATCCCAGCCAGGTTCGCTGCTGCACAACCCAGCCCCGCCCTCCTTTTTGTATACTATTAATAAATCCTTTTTGGTTACTACTTTAACCCTGATTTCGTGTGTGCTGCTTTTGGGTCCACGTTTTGGTTACCAGAACATAACAGGTGCGGGACAAATTTACCTAATTACAGTAATGAAAGCACCCTGCTGGTGTTTACCACTTATTCAGTAACTTCCTAGTGTTAAAGGTACACTGTGTAGTTTTTCACAGTAGTGATATGCAGCCATTTTTCAATGCGTAAATCCCTGTTTTGTTTGAATCGAGCATGCTCACAAGCATGCGGGTGACACAATGCACATTCCAGCCTCTGGTTTCCCACTGAGTGATAATTGGCAGCAGTAACCCTAATGTAGTAATGCACCAACAAAAAAAGGGAGAAGAAGCTTCAAGAACGTCAAGCTCGCAAACTTTCATGTAATCATTGTGCAATATGAAATATTCAGAAATTGGCTTTGCAGGTGGTTAAAGTAAAGGGAAAAAATAAAATGAAAACCTACATGTAAACACTAAACAAACAAAACAAAACAAAATTCTGAAATAGAGAATTTGTGATTACAAAAATTTGATCTGTATATAGTACATGGTGGGTAAATTATTACACTTTATTAATAATAAATCACAGTCGTGTTACAAAAAATAAATCCATAGATAAATAAAATGGGAAAAATGCATTTTGACACAAGACCCACCAAGTAGTTTGGTTTCAACATAAATTAATTTAATCTGTTTTTAAAGACAACTACAGTTCATGTTAAATCATGTGTGTAATCTCTTGTTACTGTTTTTGTGTGTTTGTGGACTTCTTGTCGTTGCTTTTGTCACTTTTGTAGGTGGTGTTACTTTCCCCCTCCAGTATTTAGTCATTTCAGACAAGGACCAGCCACAGTTTGTAAATGGTATATGTAGTATCAAATATATATATGTATGTATGTGTATATGTATATATATATACACATACACACACACACAGACAGTCAGGGCCATAAGTATTTGGACTGACACAATTTTTCAAATTTTGCCTATTTACACAACTGCAATGGATTTGAAATAAAGCAGTCAATATGTGTAATAAGTGTAGACTTTTAGCATTATTTAAACGGATGTAACAAAAATATGGCATTAACTGTTTAGGATTTACAGCCATTGTTACAGTCCCACACATTTTCAGAGGCTCGGAAGTAATTGGACAAACTAACATTATAGTGACTATAATGATCATTTTTAATACTTGGAGGAAAATCCTTTACTCTCAATGATTGTCTGAAGTCTTCCACCCATAGTCATCACCAAATGCTGAGTTTCCTACTTTGATATGCTTTGCCAGGTCTTTACTGCAGCCTCCTTCAGTTGTTGCTTGTTTGTGGGTCTTTCTGCCTTCAGTTTTTTTCTTCAGAAAATGAAAAGCATGCTCACTGGGGTTGATATCAGGTGACTATATATATATATATATATCTGTACTGAGAAGCGCCGTCCAATCAGTTTTGCAGCCTTTGGCTGAATGCGAGTAGATAGTAGAGGCCTAAACACCTCAGAACTCATCCTGCTACTTCTATCAGCTGTGACATCATCAATAACACTGCCTTCCCCATGTTTGACAGATGACGTGGTATGTTTTGGATCATGAGATGTTCCTTTCCTTCTCTAAACTTTTCTCTTCCCATCATTCTGGTTAATCTTGGTTTCATCTTCCAAAGAACCTTCATCTAAAACTGATCAGCTCATTCAGATGTTCTCTGTAAAGTCTGATCTGGCCTTCCTGTTCTTCAGTGTTCCAGTGGTTTGCACCTTGTTGTAAACCTTCTGTACTCAGATTCATGAAGGCATCTCTTGATTGTAGACTTTGACAATGACACGCCTACCTCCTCCAGAGTATTCTTGACCTCAGTATTCATGTTATGAAGATGGCACACCTGGCCATCAAACCATTTGTAAGACAATTGTCCAATTACTTCTGAGCCTCTGAACATGTGGGGGACTGTGTAAAAATGGTTGTAATTCCTAAACAGTTAATGCAATAGTTTTATTGTATCCATTGAATTATCCAGTTGAAAGTCTACACTTCAACCACATGTTGACTGCTTTATTTAAAATCCATTGGAGTCATGTAGAGGAAAATAAGAAAAATTGTGTCACAGTCCAAATACTTATGGCCCTGACTGTATATGCAAAGTGACCTTGTTGCTCATTAGAGCAAGATGCATAATCCTGTCGGGGCTCATCACATCCTGAGTTCAAATGCATGCCACTCTATCTTTCCCGTCATCCCTCTTGTAGTTCCATCTCATGAAGCAGAGACGCCATAAAAAAATATGTTGGCAAAAACTAAGGCAGTTCGGCTTTATTTGTGTAGTGGTTTGGTGGGGGTGGTAAAATAAAAAAAAACACTTTAGGGTATGAGCCTGCACCCTTGAACCAAAGACCATCCCAGAGATGAGAAATTACTTCGGGGAAATGGGCTATTGAGACAGTAACACACAGATGTGCACTCGCTATCACAAACATACACACATACACAATGTCGCTCCACAATCTGAGACACACCCAATGTGCCAGGAAATAAATCCTGAATTGACTCGGACACACAATGTTTCTGGAAAAAAGAATGAGGACATTCTCTCTGCTCACACACACACACACACACACACACACACACACACACACACACACACACACACACTTTAAGGACATAAACTTTAAGGACATAAACACACGCAGATACACTCACTCAAATTGAGTCTCTATCTGGGGTGAAATGGAATTTAATGGCACTCCTCGTGAAGTTGCCTCCAGTACAAAATGACCCAAACTTTTGTCTGAGTTCGATTGAGGGGCTGTTAGGGGAGAGTTTATAGAGGCAGGTTTGTGACTGGAAGGTCAGTATTTTCGAATACTTTCATTCAACAGTGATATTCCCAAATTGGGAAAAGAGTGAGTCATTTGCTCACATTGTGTATTTAGTATTCATTGATCATGTGGTCGATTGAGTCAGTTGATGGACACCCTTTTGTTTTGATGTTTCAGAAAGTCTGGAGGCGGAAAACATAGGACACAAGTTGATAGGTACTGACCTTTTCTCTTTTAAATGGAAAGATCCTCATGTTTTTTTTGCATGTCTGAGGCTTGACTGAGCTAAATGCTCACATCAGCATGCTAACATACTCACAATGATAATGCTGACAAGTTGATTCTTATCAAGTATGATGTTTATTATGGTCACCATGTTAGTTAAGCACTTTAGCGTGCAAATATATGCTAATTAAAGCTAAACAAAGTGCAACTGAGGCTGGTAGGGCTTACATGTAGTTGGTGATCAATTAAAGTACTGGACAAGGTGGAATTTTGATCTGATGAGGGGACTTGAGGATATATCAAAGGATTAAAGCCATTACAATTAATTTGCTTGGAACCATGGATGTGTGCACCAAATGTTTCTCGGTAGTCCATCCAATAGTTGTCGGGATATTGCAATTAAGAACTAAAAAGTCAACCTAAGTCAATCCATGTAGCCTACAGAACCCTGTTGTAAATTGCATGGTAATCTGAACCATGAGATATTTCAGTCTGGATAAAAGTGGTGGAAAGACCAACCAACATTGCCATATCTGGCAACCCTAATTGACAGCTATCTAATTAAATGGTGAGTCAAGCGTTGTCTGAATGGTCGATACCTAAAGGATGTAAAATAAATTTTGCAGGCACCGATCTAAGTATAGCTACACCAATATCTGGCATTGTCCTTGACAGCTTGGAAGTGTTGGCAGAAACGGAACAATGTCTATTGTATTCAGCCATGACAAGTCATGTGAAAGATGTGTGTTTACCAGTCCCTGTTATTTGCCGTGCTGTTAGTATTGATTGGAATGTAGATTTCTTGCAGTACAAGCTGTCGGTTCAGGTGACCTCGAGCAGAATGATCCATTCGGTATGACTCCTCAAGGAAGTTTGTGAAATACTGACACAATTTAATCTTTAGGTTTTCGTGCTTATTTGTTTTCTTTTTTTCTGACTTTTTATGTCAGTTATGTCAAAACTACTTAATTAGATTTAGGAAAAACATCGTGGTTGGGCTTTAATTAACTATGTACAGTTAGGTTCGAGCAACAAAATCAACGTTAGGTTGAGGCAAAACGAATGTTACGGTTTAGGCAACAAAATCACTTCGTAAGAATTAGGAAAACCTTCATGAATGCTTCACTTACAACACGAATTTGGGACATGCTGTGTCAAACACCTGCCTACCCGCATACCATAAAAGGTCTTCATCAATATTTTATACACATAATGCTACAGTCACTAGCTCTGACTGTTGCATAGTCAGGTGGATACGACCATCTATTGACCATCCATTGCCATTTTCTCTCTGCTGACACAAATAAGGACAATTCTTATTCCCCTACACAAAACCAATAGAATGCATTTTGACAGAGGTCCAAACACCAAGACGTCAGTGGTGTTTCCATTCAAACTCAAATCTCCAGGATCCTTGAGCTCTCCATCCATGGACTCAAAGTTTACAGTAACAGGATACTGTAATCTGTGAGCCATGATGTTAGCGGGTCAACAAAAGCGCCATTGCGTCCTGTCTCCTTGTCCGCTCTCTCTCTTTGCTCTCTCCCCCTTCGCCTTTCTGCCCTGGATCTCTGACCCTTGTGTAGTCTGCTTGGAACAGACTCACCAGGCTACTTTCTTGCAGCGACGCCAAAGCCCTGCCTGGGAACGTCCCTGATTAGCTTAGTATGCTCCACTATCAGAGAGTAAACAAGCTTGGCCAAGCTGTGAGCCTTCCAGCTGACGGTAAAATAACCTGACAACGAAGCCAATTAAGCACAAAGCCAACTGGACTTTGCAGGAGAACAAGAGACTGAAGCAAAGTTAACAAAGCAGCACACTTAGTTCCTCTATCTTTTCGTGGAATGTTAACGTAACGTTAACTGGGCATTAGTATTGCGTAACAGTACACTGCGAAGCACATGGTTTGACTTCGTCATTGTACATGTATAAATGTGAATAATATATTTACTGTCAATTATTTCTGTGGTGTTGTTTCAGTCATGTGATTTGGGTAGCTGGCTTCGGCACAGTTGATCTGTTCGTTATGTTTCACACAGACACAGGGTCTTGCGTGCACACTAACCACATCACGATCACATATACTCTCAATTGGTCATAAACAGTTATACAGCAGAGGCAAAATTCAAAGGTTCCTGCTCTTATTTTCCTGTTCCTATCTGACCATGTATGTTCTTACGCACGCAGCGGAACACACAAGTTAGGTAAAAGAAACACACAATATTTACTGTGAGCACACGAGAGACATAAAGACACTCTTTTTGTGTGTGTTTAGTTTAGTTATTAAGTGATATTAATACTCTGTTTTTCACCATTATTATGTTTTCAGGAATGTTTGTGAAATATACATGCTGGTCTCTTTAATGTTGCATAAAAGGGAATACTGCAAACCTCTGCTACCTCAAGAACTCTCAAATCCTTTAATTTACTAGATATGATATACTATGATATGGTAATATCTGTTTATAGTGATTCTTTTTAGTATTAATCCGAGTTCCCAAATAATAATTAATTGGCTACTGTTTTTCTTTTGTTGGGAAAGTCTGTGCCCTGAAGTGATTTAATGTAAATTTAATCATGTTATTCAATATAATTCTTAATTATTTTTGATAACTAATAATTACTTTTGATAGCCATTTTAATGCCCTTTTGAGCTACTGCACCTACATAGTTTTGGTGTCCCAACTTGTACTTTCCTCGCCCTGCGCACGAACAATGTTGACCTGAAGCTTAATTTTTAGCTTCACGTCTATCTTCTTCCTTTTTACATATGGAACGACTGATTTTTTGTTGGCTGCTGAGTACTGCCAGAACATGAGTGAATGCCTGAACACTTAAAAAGAACAAAGGATGCAGGTACACGCACATTTCTACATAAATATATATATATATTTATAAACACATATGAATAAATCCGAACGAGGTCTGTAAACTACAAGATCGGAACTAACAGGAAGTAACTCTTTCTTGGACTTCCTGTTTATTCTTTGAAGGCGGCTGAAAACTGTCCGACTTGACCGCAGATTTTTGTCAACACCCCCTGATGCTACCGCCTGCTCTCCTTTACTTTCCAGGCGAGGCGCAGTTCATCTCGATCAAACCTACAGACTAATCACGCCGACGGCATCAACAAGATTGCAGGACTACGGCTCTTCTTTCATCATAGACTCCAGGAAACTCTGCAACCTCTCCAGGTGCACGATGGAGAGTATCCTGCCCAGCGCCATTTCCGCCTGGCCACTATCAACTGTAAAGCTCCACAGAGAGTGGTGAAAACTGCTTAGCACATCAATGCAGAGCTACATCCAGAGAGAATATCTACACCCAGCATTGTAGGGAAAAAACAAATCCGCCCAGCCACAAAATTATTTTCCTGCTGTTATCTGGCAGGTAGTTTCTAAGCATCCAATCCCGCACCACCAGGCCAAAACTTTTGAACTCTTGACCACAACACTTGACACTTGACAATTATACTGATACGATACAAAGTTGTAAGCCACTGCAATTTGTTTGATTTTCTTTGAAATCTAGCTGTTTAAAATGTTTGAAGAGGGCCAGATTGCCGATTTTTTGTGTTTTCACAGGTGGAAGTGGAAGGAGAAAACTCTCTGCTGTTCCTCTGGAGGCTGAGGACTACACTGGTCCATACTGAGAGGTTCCTCTGGAGGCTGAGGGCTACACTGGTCCATACCAAGATGAACTAGAGCTAACACCTCTTCCTGCAAGTGCACCAGAGTTTGCACTGATGCCGAAAGCCAGCTGCAAACAGTGCAAAACAGAGATGCCTCTGCAAATGCTGGCACTCCATGTCAATGACTGTCTTCACTCACATCCTGAAACAGGTGAATTACCTTACAGTTTGGGGTTAAGGATGATCAAAATAAAAACAAATTGTAATTTTAGGAACAAGTAACCTTTTCTGTTTAATATATCATCTTTAAAAGCTGTCAACAAATTATTGTATATCATAGGAATATGTTGCCAAACATGAACTGTGCATTTTAATGATATCTAACCATCTGATTGATCTACAAGACTAAATAGCAGTATAACTTTAGTCCTTGATAAAAGTTGTTGTGAAAAGTTTTTAACAGACTTAATACAACTAGATTTATAAACATGCCTGCACTATTTCACATTCAGGATGAAGATTTGGTGTTTGTTGAGGAAGTGACATCTGGACCTGTTTCAATATCTGCTGGATCTGCTTCATCATCCAGTGAAGACCACTGCCCTCAGAAGGTAGAGTAGTTAAAAGATTTTTTGAAATTAGCCATCTTTGATGTTAGTTATTGCCCATAGCTTTGGTGTAAGTCTGTATTTCATATGTCCGCATGTAGGAAGAAGAAGTCCAATGCCCGATATGCACCCATCTCTTCCCTGTCTCAGACATCGAGGCACATGCAAGCTGTTGTGGACAAAGGTAATTGTTTTTGACTGGTTTGACCATTTTTTCCTACTCTGAAGATAAGCCATATAAATTGGTATGTGTCGTGTAGATTTATTTCATATATTTAGACATAGATTGCAAGATGCAAAAGTCTGGGTTACACAACCAATGACGGCAGTGATGATATGCAAGATTTGTGTGTGAAGATGAATAACTATTGCCTTTATTCTTATAGTAGCAAGGACAGAACCTGTCAGAGACAAACTTCCTACTGATATGGATCTTATTTCATGGTAAATTATTTCATGGTATATTCATTTATTATGAAATATACTGTATTTATATGTTGGTATTAAATACATTCCAATGCGAGGCTAATTTCAAGATTTTTAACTTTTTACAGCGAGGAAGATGTTATCAGGGGGGTAACATCACAGGTGGACTCCAGCAAGACTTTTGTGATTTGTGTGTCCAGAGACAACATGGTGGAAAGAGGTCTCAAATTATGGAAGCGGAAGAAAAATGGCAGTCCTGTGAATCCCTTGAGGATTACATTCCTGGGAGAACCAGAGATCGATACGGGGGCCCTGAAAAAGGAGTTTCTGTCAAGTGAGTAGTTGACCATCATACGTTTATTTGCCCCAGGGGAAAATGAATTGAGGAGCCATTCACCTAAAGATGCTAACAACGTATGTAGAATAATGCACTTGTCAATGTATGAGTTCAATTACTTTTTTGACAATCTACAAAATGCGGCTTGTAATGCTTTTGATTGTTTTGTTTTGTATTTTAGCAAAATGGTGTCTGGGATGGAGAAACGGCTTTTTGAAGGAGAAAGTGAAAGGAGGAAGATGGCAAAGTATTCCTTGAATGATTTGGATGATGAGTTATTTAGGTACTCCGCCTAATGATTACAAAATTGAGCTGAGGTCTCCCCCTGCACTGATATTGAGTATTTTAAACCCTCTGTTCCTGTTTGTAGGACGGCTGGTGAAGTATTCTCTGTAAGCAAAGCTCAAGGAGGACCAGCACCACGTTTTATGCAAGAATGGTGCTATGACTACCTTTTCTCTGGGAACCTTTCATCTAAGGGTGTCCATGACTCTACTTTATCACCATTAATAACAATGGTAAGTTAAATATTTAGCAAAATACAGACATAGATTAATTTTATCACAACACAATGTTTTAATTACTTGTTTGTGTAATGCCCAAAACAGTTAATATTGTATTAAGGCACTTTACAGGAGGAATGACGCAACAATTTCATGTTTGTCTATTCAGCTGTAAACCATGGACTGTGGTATCCTGGGAAATGGTATGATGTGTTGTGAATGCATTAAAGTACAATTGAATATTTTTGGTATGATTATTTAAGATTGAAGATGCTTCCGACATGACTGCTCACATCCAAGACATTCTGGATTGTGGCTACACAGGAAAAGTTGACATGGAGCATAAAGAAAACATATTAAGGTATTCACACAATATCAGATAGTACTGCTGATGTAAGACATTGTAGTGTAGCCTCAGAGGCCTTGTGTGGTTTATCTTTTCTTTAAAAAAATTAAGGATAATGATAATCGTTTATTGTTTCTTGGATGCTCTTTGGCTTCAATGTAAGACATTTATTTTGAGTAAAGAGAAATGAACTAGAGGCCAAGGCACTCCAATTAAAATGCTCAAAATGTATTTATTTTACTGACATGTGTAGGGTTAAAAGGAAATGTATATTGTTGTCTACATGTAGTAGCAAAGCCTTGTTCAAGACCATTTTTCTGAGCCTGCTGCCCTAGAGTCCTAACTACTACACCTTGACAGCTTAACTTGGAGATAATTTCCCTTTCCTTAAAATGTATTTTTCTGTATTCAGGGCGATTCGACTTCATGTGAAGACTAAACGCATGCCCATGCTTCAGTAACTGCGTGAGGGCCTGGAAGTATATGACCTCATCAAAGTGATGCAGACAAAGCCAGAAGAGTGTCGCAGTCTCTTCATCTTCAGAGACGACGACTCAGTATGCACGAGTATTACTTTGAGTGTTTACTGGTTGTACTACATAGTATTTCCATAACTTCCTTTCTGCTTCTTAACTAGCTAGGTTTTGAGGAATCTCTTTGGGTATCACTATATTTGAAATGTAGGTGGACTCACATTACATCATGTCCCATCTGGCCCCGGAGTTGAGTGTAAGCGGTTCAAATAAGCAAGTGAAGGAATCAAAAATCTTGGAGCACTTCCAAGATTTCCTTCTAGAACTTGAAGGTATGTCCAACCATTCATTTAGAATAATTATTTACCATATAACTGTCTTAATGAGCATTATATTTAACTGTTTGCATATAAAATGACTGGAGAGATTTATTCTGGTCTACACTTTGTATTTCTCTTCAAGATGCACAACCTGATGGCAACACTGCAGGAGAGGCTTTGACTGTATCCTCAGTCATGCAGTGGATGACTGGTCAAGCTCACTGGTCAAGCTCACAGACATCTGCTTTTGGAGGATCGGCAAACATTTAAACTCACAGTGAAATTTGATCATTGGTGTCTGAACGCTATGCCTAACCACACTGTGTGTTACCCAAGTGTCAGTGCTTGCACAGACACCGTCACATTCCCAGTAGCCCACATTACAGATTATGAATCATTTAAAACACTCCTGCAAACTGCCATTAAGTATGGTGCAGGATTTGACAGTGTGATAAATGTGTTAAATAGTTGTTGGCAAGAGCATGGTTCTGTGTTATAATGTGTTTCACTTGTGCTTATTCTTTATGTTTTCTATTATTTAGTGTAACAAACAAACAAAATGTTCCAGAATCATTTTATACTGCAGCTATTTATGCCACCTTGTTATAACGCGAGTGAGCCAAATAAACACATGTAAGTATTTATTTACTGTGCCTTATTTGTGTTTAGTTAAAAGTGCATACTTGTTTTAGAATCAGCACATGAGATGTGCATCAAGTATATCAATGGGAAACTTCATCCAAAAAATGAGGCCAGTTGAAGGACATGCATATAGATGTCCCGTCCAAAAGAAGAGGAATCGACGGTGGGGTTTCCTTCAGCTGACAAGGGGCATGGCACCTCTGGTACAGTGACCCCATGCTCTAGATCAGCACCGTCAGGTTCCTCATCTTCAGCTGACAAGGGGCATGGCACCTCTGGTACAGTGACCCCATGCTCTAGATCAGCACCGTCAGGTTCCTCATCTTCAGCTGACAAGGGGCATGGCACCTCTGGTACAGTGACCCCATGCTCTAGATCAGCACCGTCAGGTTCCTCATCTTCAGCTGACAAGGGGCATGGCACCTCTGGTACAGTGACCCCATGCTCTGGATCAGCACCGTCAGGTTCCTCATCTTCAGCTGACAGGGGCATGGCACCTCTGGTACAGTGACCCCATGCTCTAGATCAGCACCGTCAGGTTCCTCATCTTCAGCTGACAAGGGGCATGGCACCTCTGGTACAGTGACCCCATGCTCTAGATCAGCACCGTCAGGTTCCTCATCTTCAGCTGACAAGGGGCATGGCACCTCTGGTACAGTGACCCCATGCTCTAGATCAGCACCGTCAGGTTCCTCACCTTCAGCTGACAGGGGCATGGCACCTCTGGTACAGTGACCCCATGCTCTAGATCAGCACCGTCAGGTTCCTCATCTTCAGCTGACAAGGGGCATGGCACCTCTGGTACAGTGACCCCATGCTCTAGATCAGCACCGTCAGGTTCCTCATCTTCAGCTGACAAGGGGCATGGCACCTCTGGTACAGTGACCCCATGCTCTGGATCAGCACCGTCAGGTTCCTCATCTTCAGCTGACAAGGGGCATGGCACCTCTGGTACAGTGACCCCATGCTCTAGATCAGCACCGTCAGGTTCCTCATCTTCAGCTGACAAGGGATGGCACCTCTGGTACAGTGACCCCATGCTTTAGATCAGCACCGTCAGGTTCCTCATCTTCAGCTGACAAGGGGCATGGCACCTCTGGTACAGTGACCCCATGCTCTAGATCAGCACCGTCAGGTTCCTCATCTTCAGCTGACAAGGGGCATGGCACCTCTGGTACAGTGACCCCATGCTTTAGATCAGCACCGTCAGGTTCCTCATCTTGCAAGTGTTCTGCTTGCAGGATCTGAGATGGACAAAACACATACATTAATTACAATTATAGCCATTGCCTCGTTTTTTCACATCCTGTAGACGATCTAATGTTAATATTTATTAATTTAGGTTAGAGTGATATAGCAAATTAGTGAATACCATACTTTAAATTGCATTTCTTTGTTCTTGTGCTAAATGTATAGTACACACTACCTCCTGCAGATCTGACTCTGGCACAGGTACTTGTAGAGTTCCATTCCTCCAAAGCTGATTATGGGACAAGTTTCCCTCTGTGCTTAAGGGGTGGCAATTCCAGGTCTCCACAAAATGTTGCAGATCTTTTTGTAGACGGGGAATGAAGACGTACCCCACACAGAAGAGGTGAACCGCATTTGAAAGGTCAATGAAGCCATCTTCCTCTAAGATGTGAAGCAAGTTGTAGTACTGAGATGTTACAGCACTCCAAACATCTCTCCAAAGGCGTTCCACTCTGGAAGCAAATTACATGATGAAGTGGCCACATTTGATAGTCTTTTTTTTTTTTTTTATTAGAATGTAAAGATTTATAGTAATACATACAATTTTTACCTTTGTTTGTGGACACTTTTGCCAGCGATAAAGCTGCCACGACCGGTTCGTCTCACAGTAAACATGCATCTCGCAATGTCCACATTTTCCACCCCTTGATCAGCTCGGACTCTAAATGAGACAAACAGTAGTGTGACAAGGGTTGGACAGCTAAACTAATTACATCTGGTATGAAGGAGAAGGTCCTTGCCTTGATGGCCATCCATGCTTCTGCACACCGTCGATGAAAAAATCCTAGAGCAGTCTCTGCTTTGTTATTCCAAGCTGCATTAAGGTAGAAAATCTGTTCAGGAATATGATTTAAAGATGACTTATGTTAAGTTCTGAGCAAGACTGATAGTGTAAACAAGATGTAATAATGTAAATAATAGTTATAGAAAACAGATCAGGCTAACCTTCCTGGAAAAGCCATCAATACCTCCAAAAATCACTATGTTGTACCTTCAAAGTTTCAGAAGATTTGACGATATCACAGTGATAAAACATCCTCAATTAAAATAAATATGTATGGTAATTCAGTTTAAAACAATACCTCATCAACTTGTGATTGGTGTCAATGTGGACAAGAGACAATGGAGCTGGAACAGAGTATGTCCGTCTGGCAATGCATGTCAATTGGACCAGTCTTGAAATAATGCTCTAATAATAATATTAATAATAATAATCAGTCTACTCCATGTGACACGATATCCCATAGCCAGTAGAGACCCTTTAACAAGCCGATATCCCATAGCCAGTAGAGACCCTTTAACAAGCCGATATCCCACAGCCAGTAGAGACCCTTTTACAAGCCGATATCCCATAGCCAGTAGAGACCCTTTAACAAGCCGATATCCCATAGCCAGTAGAGACCCTTTTACAAGCCGATATCCCATAGCCAGTAGAGACCCTTTAACAAGCCGATATCCCATAGCCAGTAGAGACCCTTTTACAAGCCGATATCCCATAGCCAGTAGAGACCCTTTAACAAGCCGATATCCCATAGCCAGTAGAGACCCTTTTACAAGCCGATATCCCATAGCCAGTAGAGACCCTTTAACAAGCCGATATCCCATAGCCAGTAGAGACCCTTTTACAAGCCGATATCCCATAGCCAGTAGAGACCCTTTAACAAGCCGATATCCCATAGCCAGTAGAGACCCTTTTACAAGCCGATATCCCATAGCCAGTAGAGACCCTTTAACAAGCCGATATCCCATAGCCAGTAGAGACCCTTTTACAAGCCGATATCCCATAGCCAGTAGAGACCCTTTAACAAGCCGATATCCCATAGCCAGTAGAGACCCTTTTACAAGCCGATATCCCATAGCCAGTAGAGACCCTTTAACAAGCTGATATCCCATAGGCAGTAGAGACCCTTTTACAAGCCGATATCCCATAGGCAGTAGAGACCCTTTTACAAGCCGATATCCCATAGCCAGTAGAGACCCTTTTACAAGTCGATATCCCATAGCCAGTAGAGACCCTTTTACAAGCCGATATCCCACATCAGGCATTCTGGCTTTAATAGATCTCACCTTTTGATCAAGTACAATGTCTGATATATCAGAGTAGGTGTTTTTGACTGAGAGATTATGCTCCCTCATCCTCCTGTACAGTGTGGATCTTGAAATGCCATGGGCAGTAGCCAGAGTGGTCATTGGTAGGTTCATGCTTAGAAGATTTTCAAGGACTTGGGTATTTGTGCTAAATTTCGGTCGACCCACAGTACCATTCCTTTCAATTACAGCTACACTGTCAAGTAATGGAGCAACAGTGCTGTTTGAAATGTGAGACTTGATCACTTCACTTAGATTTTGTAAACCATCTACTACACACTGAGGAATATCCATATAGGCTGCCCCTGCTCGAAGAAACTGCAATTCCTGAGAGATAACCATGTGCAGGTAATTAAAATCAATTGTCTCCCTTGTGATTACTGCAGAAAGCTGATCCCTGGCCCTGCATAAAAGCCGCCTTGTAATGGGTTCCTGTAAGAGGGAATTTAGCAAGATAGAAATGTATTAAAACAGTGGTATCAATTTTTTTTTTAGATGTGTATATACAAATAAATTACATTTTGAGGAGAGTTTAATATACCTGAACAAAAGGTCTTTGTGGAAAAGGTTCCATTCTGTATAAAGGGAATTATGACCACATTGTATTATTATAAATACAGAGACCATATAGTTATATTGTATAACAAGAAAAGCCAGTCATTGCCAACAAACTAAACAATGTAATGATTTAATAATCATACAGAACCCCTCCATAATACACAGACACGTTTAAATGTAAGTTTAATGTGCTCTGGTGCTTATTATAAAGGCACAGGTGGTACAATGTTGTTAATTATCAAGTATCAAATGATACAAGCCTTTGTATCCATGACTAGCATGTATGTGTGTGTACTGCACAGCTTCCGCCACCAGGTGGTGCGTTTGAGCAAATAAAGGGACATTTCAAGCAGGTGGCAGAAGAAGTAAACGTTTTCTTCGGTGTCTGTCCAGTGTAGTCATAAGAAGATGCGCGCCGTTTTTAGCTACAGTGTTTTTAAACTGTACCTACCTCGGTCGGAGAAAACCAAACTCATAGGATTTATTTTAAATTGTGTCATACATGCATAGCTAACTTTAGCTAACATAGTCACGCATCAGGTGCATGTAAGGTTAGCCCACTGTGGGCTAACGTTACATGCACGCAGAAAGTGGGGCTCCATGTCAACACAGCAGCCTCCATGTCGTTCTTTAAAAAAAGAGACTCCACGACACTAACAACATGAATACAAAGTAAAGTGCTGCTACATTTAAAATAATTTTGACAAAACAGAGCAATATAATGTCAACTTACCTCTATGTCCTCCTCACCGTAACCTCCCGTTAGGTGCCAAGAGCAAGTCAAACCCACCAATAGAAACTCCTGGCTCATTCAGCAGTGTATGGCCCCGCCCACTACGTCCAAACTCAACTCGTAGCTTTTCGTTTTGAGAGCGAGGTTTTTTTTTTTGAGTGCAAAGGTTTTTTTTCTGAGAGCAACATTTTTTGATTTGCAGCCAAAAATTCTAGTTTCATAAGCAAAACTAACTCTGTTTATATATTTTTACTTACAAACGAGGAATTTGCTCTCAAAACATTTTTTTTTGTTTGCGTAATAAAGACACAAATCTACCTTCATACCCAAATATATAAAGGCGCGTGAAAACCTTTCCCACCGTTTATGCATCTTGCATAGGAAGATGTAGAAAATAATGTTTTTAAAACAGAATACATTTCACTGAGTTAACTGGAATGACTTTCATAACTTTGATGAATAATTCATGCTGCATGTGAGTCAGCAAATGCTTTGTTTAAGGTTTAAAATAGTGTGTCAAATCAACTACACAATGTTTCCCCATTATACCTGATTATTCCTAAGAAAGAATTCACTCATCTACGGTAAATGTTCAAAGGAGGAAAATGTTTGACTTGAAGCTATAAACAAAGCAATTTTTAGGAACAAAACTTTATTTTTACCATGGAAATGTTTGACAAAACGACCCCAACTCAAGGTCCACTAACATTTTTTATTTTATTTCATCTTAAACAGACCTACATATCGCTTTCCGAAAAAGCCTGCGGTGATATGTTGTTTTCTTTGTAGCTCATAAAGGCTGCAGGGAATATCTGGGGGGAACCGCTCTCACAAACACTCACACACAGATAATTCGAGACAAACAGAAATGTATGCAAATAGATCCATACAGATCCACCCACACACATACAGAACATTTGTTTGAATTAAAATCCCGTCTGAAAATGTAACTAGTGTTTGATACTTTGAATACACACAAAACCAAACACAAGCATACATGCGGGCAAACAAATAAACAGTTACAAATGGACAAAAACGTGACCAAATCATACAGTAAATGTCCAATGACCTCGCATGCTCTCCCTCACACACACGGCATGCAACACGCAACACGTTGATTGACCTTTGTTAATGTCACATCTGCCCTCTCCCAAGTCCCCGAAGTCCCCCAGCCCCCTTCTGGCTGGCTTATATTGCTGTTATGCTCTAATAGGTTGAGATGTCAAAGATAAACTGTCGTCATTCTGGAGACGAGGAGAGAGCGATAAGGAGGTGGAGGACAGGACGAGGATGAGGCGGCTGATTGATATGTGGACGGTTCGATGAAAAGAAGGTGACAAAGGGTGACTGTTGACAACACACACCCACAAAAGCGCTCATGTTCACCCTCAAGGTGTTTGTGGACATTATGCACATAAACAAACGCTCTACGCATATCAGAGTGTTTGATGTGTGTATGTGTGTGTGTGTGCACCAGTGCTGAAAGTAAATTTAAGTTCTTGTCGGTACCAGTACCCCAAACCTCATCCCTTCATGTTGTTCTCCTCCCCCACCTAATGCACACCTGAACATGTGCATAACATTTTTTTAACACCTGTATGGTGTATAAAACAAATTTGACATTTAAATGGTGCCATATAATGCGTGAACTTTGAAAAAAATATTCAAAGTCATAGCAATGTTTTATTTATTTTTTAAATTAGAAGGAAATTATAACAAAATGCCTCAACAGCAGTAGGACAGTTTACAAGCACTGTGTGTGTTTAGGAAAGTAATGAAGCAAATTCGTTGATCGGCTATAGTTCTTCTTTGTAACACATGAATACTCAACCATTCTTCAGAAAATGAATATGCCTATTTAGAAACTTCATTGCAGACGGAGCAGTTGGCTATCTCGAACACCGTTTCAAATGCGTCCTGAGTGGACACGTATCTTATCTAAGAAGCCTCCAAAGACGAATCAGATATGTTCTGACATTTTAATGAAAAAACTAAACATTGAGACATTCACGAGGACAGCTACGTATTGTCTTCTCCTCTTCAACAGCTATCATAATCACAACAACCACGCACATATTTGGCCAAAGTTATCAGAAGGGAGACATGGAAATCTGTAACTTGTAACTTTGCATAATATGTTTTAGTGATATCCACTCTTAAACTGCCAGTTTAGTTTTATGTTTTGCATAGATACGCATTGTTCGTGAAGTTCCTTAGTTTTATGTTTGCCGCATTTTCTTTTTTTCATTCAGCAAACGTTAACGACAGGACATGGGAAGTTTCCCCAAGTGTTTGTTATTTTGAGTTGCTAAATACTTTAATGTGCAGCCTGTAAGTGTGTAGGCGAAGTACTAATGTTACACTGTAAGTTTTAAAGGGAATTAGTTTACATCCTTGTGTCAGGTGTAATGCTCACAGAACAGCAAAGTGTGTGTTTCTTATTTGTTTTTAACGGTGCCAGAAGGCATGCTGGTCATGCTGCTCATTGTGTTTCAGGAGAATAAATTATAATGGTTGCATTCAGTAGATACTCGCTGATGTGATTATTGATGCCAAGGGCTGCCACATTGCTTATCTTTTCGTAGTTGTTTCTAACTGAAGTTGTGAGGGTACACTTACTTGAACTGAATTGGAAAGGATGATGTTCTTGAAAAATGTACTGTGATCAACAAAGTTGTAAAGAATTCCCCAATATAGCGGGGCTTTCTACAATAATATGGAGTAGCCTGCTAGTGTCGAGTTCGGACTTTCAATTCCTTCGAAGAGAGTTCCCTCAGGACGCACTGCTGAGCCGAGGCCCAACGAGGAATCCGTCAACAAAATAAAGCCGAAAAGTGGTTAGAAGTTTAAGTAAAAAAGTATTTACTTTGATTGAAAGCAATTACATATTAAAACACAAAATATAAAAGTAATAAAAACTAGATATCCCATGTAATAGTTCCGCTGCGTTCTACTCGACAGACCACAAAGGTACTCCTGATCTCTGGGAAAATCCCATCTGTATAGCACCTCGAAGTCCTCCTAGTTTCAGTACGTCATCATGACGTTCTTCCCAGAGATTGGCTGCGACCTCGCTCTGCTCCGCGTCCATGGCGAATGTAGTAGATCAGCTCGGGGACCTCCCACTATTGCTTAATACATGTACCAATACTTTTTCATTACTAGCTGTTACTAGCTCTCATTGTGTTGAGAACAAAAAGGACCAATCAACTTCTAAGGGGAGTGGCTTAGTTTTCAATCCACTTAACTTCCAAATCACTTGGCCTATCATCACCAAATGTACATTATATGTCCACATCGCTTCCATTAACTGACCCTATGATTTTCATTATTTTCAAACACTAGGGGGCGATGCATTCATCTGCACAATATTGGCTTTTGTTTTTGCAGTTTTCAGCGTTTTTCATCATTTTCAGGCGTTGTACCAGAACGATCTCCTCCTAGAGATTAAACCCGATTGACTTCAAATTCGCCCAGTATGATCTTGAGACCTTTGCAGTGAAAAGTTGTTAAAAGATTTAAAAAATATCGAACTATGTGAGTAGGGGGTATTTTCAAAAAAAACACCATTCGCCACGAGACAGGAAGTTGTTGTAATTCCGCCGTTCATTATCTTATCTGTTCCATATTACTCATATGTCATGACATCCTGACCCTGAAGACATCCATATGATAATATAGAATCAAAGTCATAGTGCCACCTAGTGGCAACAAAAATGAAATGTTTTATACTGGTAAGCCCTGTTCCTCACAGATTAATCAGATCCCTCTCAAAGTTTGTCAGAAAAGCCTTAAGACGTTGATAATGCAACACGGTGAAGATTGTAAGAATCCGATGAAGGGCGGCGACTCGGAGCGTTGGCGAATATCGATCCTTCGCCATGAGCGAATAAACCGATGTAACTCGACTCCACATGATCAGATCCTTTCCAAATTTCACATGTATGATGAAACTCCAGGCTTGAAGACATGTACAGTCTAATTTTGAATCATAGTCAGAGCGCCACCTACTGGTAACTGGAAGTAAAAGTTTCTATACTTTGGCTTGGTTTTCTTAGTAGGTATCAGATCAACATCAAATTACTACCACACAAACGGAACACTTTTATAATGCCAGCCCACAAAGCGTTTGAGGTTTTGTGTAACGGCGTTGCCGTGGCGACCCCTCCTTCGCCGTCAACAACAAAGGTACTTTTGAGGGACTAAACATGGTTGAAATGTCACTAAACTTGGCACACACATTTAAAGTCATACATGTAGTTAAACTATGTGATTTTAATGCTTCAAAGTGGAATGTTGGCTCGATAGCGCCCTCTACCAAGTTTCAACGATGCAGCCCTCGCAGTACGTTTGACATAGATAGACAGAATTTAGTAGGCACATGTATCACATGTAGACTTAAACAAAAGTCTCTTGGGACCATGCTCTAAACCATACCGGAAGTGGGCCATTTTGATTTTTGTGTGATTTATTTGCTCATTTTTGTCTATTTCTAGGCGCTGTTCTGGAACGAACTCGTCCTAGGGAATTCATCAGATCCACTTCAAATTATGTCAGTACAATCTAAATACCTCAGTGATTACAAGTTATCAAAAGCTTGAGTTTCAAGGAACGCCGTGGACGTGGTGTGGCGGCTATTTTACATGGTTTGTGTTCATACATCAAGCTATTGTAACTCAACTGTACTTTGTCAAAACTCTCCCAAAGTAGACATGCTTGATGAGAATCACGGCTTGAAGACTTCCGCATGTCATTATTAACTCTTTAACCCTCCTGTTATGTTCGTTTCTCATGTACAGCAATGATGTTCCCGGGTCAATTTGACCCGGTGCATGTTTAATCATCCAAAAGTTGTCAGAAACCAAAAAATCCTAATAAATATAGTTTGTACCTCATCACCAACCCCATTACTAACACTTCAATCAGTATTTAGTGGAATGGAGTTATTCACCCCTCAGATCATAGTTCAATGAGGATAACTCACTCGTTTTCATGAAAAATACATGTTCAAACAATTTTGTAGGTACATTGGAAAAACCTAGATATAAATTGGATTACACCCCTTTTTTTGTGGCATTGTAATCTAGAATCATGGTTTCTCGTCCTCTCTGGTGCTGATTTCAGCATTTCTATGGAGAGTGTTCATGAGCACAACATTCTTTCTTTCTTTATAGACCCCAGCAAGTATAAGGAGATCCACATATGCATGTAAAGGCATTTCATCCAGCTCCTTCCACTTCTCCCTTAGACATCATTTCTAGAATTACTTTCTGTATTGAGTTTGGAATGACCAGCTCAAAAGCTGACTTGATGTCTGTGACACGAGTCACTGCCATCCTGGTGGGGCCTGGCACCGTCTTTAGAATATTTTCGGCAGACAGTCTTGGCTGATGTGTATTGGGTGAGGATGACCACTGTATTTCACAATTTTTCGACACGAATGTCTCGCTTGGAGGAACAGGTATATCACTTTCCTCATCTGATGGTTCATAATCAGTACCATTATAATCTGAATTGACCTCAAGATGGTCTTCATCTTTAGACACATCCTCCTCTATTTCACTGTCGTGATCAAGGAAGAGCTGCAGAGCCACCAGGGCTGTCGTCCTTTTGTTTCTGTTGCTCATGTTGTCCTACAGTAAGCTGCTGTGTTGTATGTATCTGCAGAGTGTAATGTTGGTAGGACTCCCAAGCAACCCGTTTGTATGTTTCACCCCTCCCCTGCTAAGTGTGGGCGGGGTTTTCCCGCGGGAAAATATAAGGTTCCCGTCAAAATAGTATCTGTATTTCTCGCACAGGTGGGGTGTGGGGGGGGAGGGGGGGGGGGAAGTAAGAAATGGTCTAAACTTGACACTTCTGACCCCTTATAGCCTCCACTTTCATTGCCGGGTCAAATTGACCCGAACATCATCTCTGTAATATAAACCTGCAGGGGGGGTGCATATACATATATATGAACCCTTTTTTTTTTTTACGTTGATTACACTAATTAAGGCAAGCAGAAGAAGTTTCATACAGAAAAAGTACTTGTTCTATATTGTCAAACTTTGAAACGGGTCAATTTGACCCTGAACATAACAGGAGGGTTAATACTCTTTAATTGATCTAACTTCAAGCCCCTGTAAAATTACTTGACGACGCTGCTGCTCCACGCGTGAAATACCCTCTAAGCCGCTTATGTAGTGTCTGATGGTTAAGCAAGTTCCGGGATGCGTCAACCGGCGTCCGGCAAGTAGCCTCGACATCGCCAGGGCCCGATCATCGCTGCTCGCAGCTTTAATTATTATTATTATTCCTATTATTATTATTATTAGGGTCTGAGCACCGACGAAGTCGGTCCGAGAGGACCCTATTGAAACTGGAATGTTTATTATTCCTATTATTATTATTATTATTATTATGCAATCTAACTGCCTTTTTGGGGGCTTTACCATATCTGAAAAGTTGCCAAAGTTGACATGCATATCAGGACGGGTGAAAAATTTGATATTTTAGGGGTCTCGCATTTGGGTAGAAAGAAATGTCTCTATAGCGCCCCCTAGAATTTTTTTTCTTTTGAAAGCCAATGAAATTCGCCCCCAATCACCAATTGACTTGAAATTCGACACACATGTCCGGTTCCGTCTGCTCTACAAAAAAGTTATATGGTAACATTAAGCTCCGCCTACTTAGATATTCCACCATTTTGAATTTTGTGAAAAACACATTATTTCAAAATCCTCCTAAACGCTGGTTCCGATTCTTACAACATGTTATGTGGTTCATTATTGGTTCAATGTCATCACAAGTTATCAAAAGCTTGTTGATATCTCATTGTGTTGAGAACAAAAAGGACCAATCAACTTCTAAGGGGCGTGTCTTAGTTTTCAATCCACGTAACATCCAAATCACTTGGCCTATCATCACCAAATGTGTAGCATATGTCCACATCGCTTCCTTTAACTTACTCTGTCATTTTCATTATATTCAAACACTAGGGGGCGATGCAGTAAATTGCCCAATTTCTGCATTTTAAGCCATTTTTCATCATTTTCAGAAGTTGTATGTGAACGAACTCCTCCTACAGAATTCATGCAATCAACTTCAAATTTGGTCAGAACGATCTGAAGACGTTGATGATGAAAAGTTATCAAAATGGCGAGTTGTCTTTGAACGGCCTTGACGTTGCGGGGCTCCAAGTATACGCCCATTTCTTGCGGTTCGCCACAAAAGTGGATGTTGCTGTAACTCCAAGGTACATTATCCAATTTGCCCCAACTTTATTGTGCATGATGGTAGTTAAGGCCTGAGCGCATTCCAATGCAAAACGCTTCACAATATCAGAGCGCCACCTACTGGCAAAAGAAAATGTTTTATACTCTGATCTATTCCTCCTAGCAAATTCACCAGATCCCTCTCAAATTTTGTCAGAAAAGCCTTAAGACTTTGCTAATGCTTCATTGTGAAGATTGAAAGAATTCGTTAAAGGGCGGAGATGTTGCGGCTCTGAGAACGTTGATCCTTCGCCGTGAACAAATAAACCGATGTAACTCAACTCCACATGATCAGATCCTTTCCAAATTTAACATGTTTGATGAGACTCCAGACTTGGAGACAAGTGCAGTCCAATTTTTAATCAAAGTCATAGCGCAATCTACTGGTAACAGGAAGTTAAAGCCTCTATGCTTTGGCCTGTTTCTCTTAGTACGTAAATTAGATCGATATCAAATTACTACTACACATATGTAAGAAGTTCATAATGCCAGCCCACAAAGCTTTTGAGCTTTCGTGTAACGCCGTTGCCGTGGCGACCCATTCTTCGCCGTCAACAACGAAGGGACTTTTGAGGGCCTAAACAAGCTTGAAACGTAACTAAACTTGGCACACACATTTAAAGTCATAAGTATAGTTACCTGACATGATTGTAATGCTTCAGAGTGGAAAGGTTGCTCGATAGCGCCCCCTACAAAGTTTTGACAAAGCAGCCCTCGCAGTACGTTTGACATAGATATAAGAAATTTCGTAGGCACATGTATCACACGTAGACTTAAAAAAAAGTCTCGTGGTACCATGCTCTAAACCGTACCGGAAGTCGGCCATTTTGATTTCTGTGGGATTTTTCCTTTCATTTTTGCCTATTTCTAGGGTCTTTATTTGAACGAACTCCTCCTAGGTAAATCATCAGATATACTTCAAATCTGGTCAGTACAATGTAAAAACCTTAGTGATTAAAAGTTATCAAAATATTGTTGTTTCGTTAAAGGCTATTGCCGTAGCAACTCCCTCTTCGACATGAAAAACAAATATGTTTTTGAGGGGCTAAACATGCTCAAAACAGATTAAAACATAGCACACACATTTAATGACCTAAATATAGTTATATGATATGTTTGGAATGCTTCAAAATTAAGAATCGGCTCGATAGCGCCCCCTACAAAATGTCAACAAATTTCCGCCAAAATTCGACAAATCAGCCCTCGCAGTACGTTTGACGAAAATATACAAAATTTGGTAGGCTTATGTAACACATGTAAACTTACAAATAAGTCTCTTGGGACCATGCTCCAAACCGTATCAGAAGCCGGCCATTTTGAGTTTTACATGAATTGCTCATGTTGTCGCGTTGTCCGATGGTCGCAGACATTCTCGGCCGCGTGAGCCGGCATCCCTCCAGCACCCCCGACGTTGCGCAAAGGTGCGAGGACCCGTACATCGCTGCTTGCAGCTTTAATATCTATTTGTTGTTGTGAAAACATCTTCAAACTGGATTTATTTAAGTTTCTCCCCAACACTACATTTTATGCGATTACATGTGAACACATCATAATAATGTTACAATTTACCTTCACCCAATACTCATTTTCACCGAACAGACACTGAACCCATCCTAATGGAACCTTCGTTAGTTCGTAGTTAGCGGTGCTTCCAACGTTACTAGCTCTCCTGTCAATTTTAACATGGACTGGTTGATTACAATGTAACATTATCAGAGATCGGGAACTAGAAAGTCATGAATGCCGATGTCCAGATTGCATATTTTACTGAATATTGGCGGATAACGATCGTCAGTAAAACTTTATTTTACACTGTGATGTTAACGTTAAACTGTGTCATTAAACCGCGGTTCACATGCATGTTGAAACATGAGGGGGGATCCGTACGGATCACGGATCGACAGTGGTCCATTACACCACGACTCCAAAGCCATCTAGAGAGAATTCAGTATCGGCAATTGTATCATCAAGCCAGTGTATCCCCATTGATATTTTCTGTTTGCCTGGAGTTCATCACGTTCATTTCGCAGCAATCTCACATTGGCAAGCATTATTAAGGGTAGCGGTGGGCATGTATGCTTAGTGTTTTGTTTTCTGGGACTTGCAGCGAGTGAACTGGGTGCTTTTGTATGTTGCACCGATTTAAAATGTGAACATCTTTGTATGTAGAATACAGTTTCAGAGATGTTGGTAGCTGCTGGCAATCAGGAGACACTCACCAGTGAATATTTTGGTTTAGTCAAGTTTAATCCATCCCTCACACAATCAGACACAAGTGACCTACTGAACAAAACATGCTTCAATAAAGCAACCCGCCACTATATTCATATGCAGGAGAGGCTCCACAGAAAGCTTTGCGGCCAGGAGAAAACAGAGCTGGTGCCCACTGCAGCCAGAGAATAGCTACCGGAAGCTGCGTAAATGGACCTGTACTTCTATAGCGCTTTTCTAGTCTTCAGACATTTTGGGGTTAAGTGTCTTGCCCAAGGACACATTGACATGGGCTAGCGGAGCCGGGGATCAAACCGCCAATCCTCTGATTGAAGGACAACCCTGCTCACCACTAAGCCAGAAATCAGTCTGTTAACCACGTGTCATCTCCTGTTGCGTTCACTTGAACTCGGACATCAGCCACAACTCCGACCTTTTTCTTTTTATAAATACATTTATATACACTAGGCGAGGATAATAATCTCATAAAAATGTTTTTCCTTTATCGCTTTTACTCTGAAATGATACTAGAAAATGTAGGTTTACTTACAATGGATTCAGGTTTCTTAGCTTCTTACCTTTCAAATGAGACCAGATACAGGAATAGTTCCGGAACCAAAAGGCTTTCATGCATGATTCATTTTGGGTTTGCTATGAACAGATTGAGATAATAAAGCAGATCTGAGTGTTTCCTGTACATCTTTAAGATGAACACATGGGATATACTAAACTATATTATTCTATAAAATCTATACTCATCACTGCAAATTGATTGCTGTCACAATGACAAGAAAAGTTACGCGTGGTTGATCCTTATCCAGCCTACTTTACTGACAGCCACTTCATGTTGTAAGTTAATGTATGTGTTTTGTGTATTTTCTGTGCCCAGATGCCAGTATGCTAGAAGCAGAGGGGTCAGTGGGTCATCCATGCAAGACGCTACCTCCACTGTCTACCCAAAATCAGAAGTTACCCTGTAAAGTGTATCTGTTGTAATCTTAGGGTTAGCCAATTAGTGCAGGAGGAGCTCTGTACTTCTCATGTTAAGCCCTCAAAAATTACCTTACTTTTTGCTCTACCCCTACTTCTCATGCAAAGGTCCGGAACTTCACAATAATGTCTAACTTCCGCTATGATTTAGTCCCATATATATTGAAGTAGCCTAGCAGTTGTCCTAACATCTGTATGTAGTCAACGACTGACAAATCAAACAAAAAAAGTTCAATTGAATAATATTTGTGGTCAGATTTCCTACTGATCTGGATGAATTATAAGTAATACATAATTTAAAAATAAATAATAAACCTTCTCATTTCAAGTAAAATAAGAGCTGCATTTAGCAATAAATTACATTATTTTTGTGTGGGGTGAATTAACCACGCTCTGCCTCAAAGCCCATGCCAGACAAATCTAAACCCATAACTCCTGTAGCTCAAAGTCTTAAGAGTGTATAAACTGTTGTTGAATTATCAGCATTTCCAGACTATCTTTTATTATGTGTTGGTGATAATTTATTTTTTTCCCCATTCTCGGCCGCCAGGTTTCTGGTTGGACAGGGCCTTGTGATCTACCCCGACATCGGGGACAAGCTGGACATCATCTGTCCCAAAGTGGACCAAGGCAGAGAGTATGAGTTCCAGGAGTTCAGCCCCAACTACATGGGCCTGAAGTTCAAGAGGAACGTCAACTACTACATCACCTGTAAGTTTGTGTTCAGAGACGATTTGCTGTTGATATTTAGCCTTTCAACCTCCATTTATAGGCAGAGGAGCAAAGAGTAATAATCTGCTTCACACTCTGTCACACAGTCACACCTGGGAGTTTTCTGGTAAAACTGTATTTTGTACCGTCTACTTCCTGGACAACTAGCTACTAGCCGGTGGTCTTTTGCTAGCCGGCGGCTACCGATGAGCCAGCCGGCTCCCTGCTGGATACTCCTGTCCATGCTCCTTGCTACTGCTCTGAGGTGGGTTGCCTGGATAGCCTCTCAACTGTCCTGCTCCGATCACCTGCCTGCTGTGGATTATCCTGAAATGCTTGTCCCTTCTCCAACTCTGGTCATTAAGTCTGTGGCTACCGACAAAAGACCTCAGGCTTTATCATGACATCCTCCCCGGCTGGCAATGGTTCTGCAATACTCCACCTCGCAACTCCTCAAACTCAACAACTTCTCTGCTCCTCCGTTCATCTCAGCCATCAAAACACTTGGACTCCTCCGTCGGCCCCGTTACATCCACAGACAATGGCACGATTGCAGTCGTTATTAGCAAAATGGTTTTAAGTAAATCAGAAAATGGATGAATATGTAGTAGATTACCTGGATGTGAATAATTAGCTGAATTATATATTAATCACATTTTACAAGACATCTTGACTGGAAATCACAGATAAGAAGAACGGTGAGCAGCTAAATGGGCATTTAGCTGACACACCACCACCAGTATATGCATGCTTCAGATGTGGGCAACCATGATTTTGGAGACTTTAGATGCGATATCGATATGGTAGCATGTAATAATAGTAGCAAAACTCCAGTTGAAACATAACTTACGAGGGATTTAAAGGCACACTAGCAGCAGTATGAGTCGAGCCTGAAGAATCAATTTGTCTATGCTTAGGCATGGAGAAGGTCAAGAGGAAATTCTATATGGAACGGACATGTATTCCCCACGATGCTGTTGCAACGTATGGGATTCCACTAGCAGATACCGAATGCTGCTGCTATGTATGCGATTCCACTAACCCGATGCTGCAACGTATGCGATTTCGCTAAAAGATACCCAATGATACAATTCTTTTTTTTATTTCTTTTTTTACTTATTTATAGTGCTAAAAAAAAAAAAAACTCAGGCACTAACATGGTAAAACGAAAAGCAATAACAATGTACCCACGAGAGATGACATAACAGTGACGAACAAAACAAAAATATACTTACTAGCATTGCAGGTTAAAGCAGATTAAAATAAGAGTTTTAAGTGCTGTTACCATGCTGCCGCCGCAACATATGCAATTCCACTAACGGATGCCCAATGCTGCTGCAACGTATGTGATTACGCTAGCAGATGCCCAATGCTGCTGCAACGTATGCGATTGCTCTAGGAGATGCCCCATGCTGCTGCAACGTATGCAATCCCGCTTGACCGATCAAGTACTGCTGCTGTATTGAATGCGATATCTATGACAGAATAAAGCCAAAAGGAGTATGATGCTATGACTGATGTTATAATAGGTCAAGATGCAATATATGTAAATAACCTTTATTGAACTAGGAAGACACGCACTGAGATTAACCTCTTTTACGGTGAGACCTAGCCAAGGCCAGGTCAAGTAGTAGCAGCCGACACATAACGGGACAACGGGAGGACGCATTAGACCATGATACATTAAAGGTGACCCACTTACCCACTGCGATTGAAACAGCTACAACGCAATCAGGCCAGGGTGTAAAGCTAGCTGGGATAATGCCCCAGCCGCCACTCTTACCCCTATACTCCTGACGGCCGTTCTCGGACTCCACACATCTTCAGGGAGGGAAGGGGAGAGAAAGAGGGGATGACTTTCAGCCAGGGCCTTGGTTCTAATTGAACCGGGGCTGCCAAGTCAAGATCCAGCTCACGTGGGAGAGCACTTTTTTTTCCTTCTTTCTTCCTCTCTCGATCCTACTATACCCTGAAAAGATTGTGACTGAATCTATGACCGTATTACTGTGACAATTCTGACCGCGGACGACATGCAGACAGACAGCAAAGTACTAAAGACCGCTACTATGGTAGTTCTGCTACACGAGTGCCTACGGGACAATAACTCCATGATTTCACACAATGTGAAACAATACCGGCCAGGCACTAATGTGACTGGGAATGAGTAGTTTGCCGAGACGTAATCGAGTATAATATTTCCAAAGCTTGATGATCTGAATGGTAGTGACCAGAAGGACGTGAATGAAATGTCGAAGTCAGCTATGACCGGAAATTATTATCTTTAATAAATCAAAAAGAGGATGTGAGCAGCAACGTAGCTCTGGAGCCAAAACTCCCACTAGCAGTTATATGCATATGTATATATCTAAGTGATCTGAGCAAGACACATTTACGGAGCGAGCAATTTCACTACCATGTGAAAGTTTGCGATAAGGATTTGTGTGACTGCTACTGTGTCACGCTATCGCATGAATCGTGAAGAGGAATTCACGCATTGAGAAATTCTGACAATGGTTTACTCATGAGTGAGCCGTTTGTGTTCCCGTTGCTGGCCCGAGAATGAAAGCTTCCGGTGAGGCATCATACGCAATGCGGATTATATTAAATCTGGAGTAGAGGGAGGCCAGAATCTGAGAACCACTGACCGTGATATCCTCAAAAGCCCGCCAATGGACACGAGAATACGCTGGTACCCAATGGAAGAGAGTTTGCCGTTATGCTGATGAGCTTATTGTGGTTTGTGATGACGTCAGCAATGACCGAGGCACTTGCTTGAATGAGGCGTGATCCTGCTCGCGGACCTCGTGGGCTGCACTGATATGGATAACTTCTGAGCATGTCATGAATAAAGTACCTTGTCATCGCTACTCCCTTTGTGTGATTAAATAATTGAACCATAAATATAATAAAACTTCATGTGTGCATTCCAACTGCGTGTGTCTCTAATACCCCTGCTTCAAAACTAGCCTTGTAGATGCCCTTATAGTAGAGAGGTTATTTGGGGCCCGCTGCTATTACAGACTTTACGGTAATATTTCTACTGACAGCAGTCTGACCATATTATCTGATGAGAAGACGACCCGGGTGCGAAATGCTGATTAATGCTTTACCTTTGATTGATGCGCGGCTTGGAATGAATGCGGAGCGCGCGAGGCCGCCGGCACGAGGAGCCGGCCGCAGGAACGCCGGCGCTGCAGAAGCTTACGGGTATCCGCCCTGAGGCGCATGGATGGTTGCTGGTTTAGACACTGCATGGTGTCGATCGGGTTGTTACCTGCACGGAGTGACCCGGATTAACCGTTGAGATTCCCCGGCAGGGAAACGAGAGGAAGAAATGCTTTCTCCTCTGCTGGTGGACTGGACGTCGGCTTGCTCCTAAAAACGAGACTGGAAAAAAGTCGTGTGGACGTTTGCCGATCGCGTCGGTTCTTGATGAGAACACGCGGACGCCGGGCTGATGGAGAACACGGATAATAGCAACATCGATCGTGCGTAACAGCAACATGAATGAACTGAAGGTAGAGAGACAGTCATATTTAAAAGAGACAGCAGCAAGATGATAAGCTAATCATGTGATTGTTTTGTTGTGCTTATTGGATAGAGGAGACCAGCTGATCTCGACAGCTGGCGTCTGATTGACGCCCCGAATAATGACAGCAAGTAAATGAGTGAGCATGCGTGAGAAGTGATTGGCAGATGTATGAGAAATAAATACAGGCTTGCAAGATATGGTCTTCTGACTGAACTTAAGCTAAAGCTACATTTCTGGTATTTAGTATTACAGCACAAGTACTCATATTCACAGAGTAGATTATGCAAAATGAACTTCAACATTATTC
Source organism: Ophiodon elongatus (assembly GCA_016806645.1). Taxonomy (NCBI): domain Eukaryota; kingdom Metazoa; phylum Chordata; class Actinopteri; order Perciformes; family Hexagrammidae; genus Ophiodon; species Ophiodon elongatus. Next base: position 177,295 of record JACSYO010001795.1, on the reverse strand, counting down.
ATAAAGCAGTGGAATTGTGTTTGTGGTTTATCACCTATTAATTTGGACTATTTATTATACGTAGGAATCCTCCTAAATGTCTTTCTACCTGTGTTCACTCTGCATTTAAGTAGAAAATCACTTGTGACTGTTAACATGGTAAAAGCTTGTCTTCAGTCCTAGAGATCTTTAGCAGCAGCACCAAAGCGTTAAATAGAGGAGTTCACTCGCACCCAAAGCAATAATAGCCACGTCATTCTCTCTCCAGCTCTCCCAGTCCCTGCTGCGCTCTCTTTCATTCAGCTTCCCCGACTTGTTCTTCCCGTCAAAAGCGGACTCCTGCCTCTTTTACATGGTTATTGGAGAAGGTCCAATGCTCTCCTCGAAGATTTCACATTTATCTTTCCTTCTACATTTTCACCTATTGGAGGACACCCAATATGATCTCTCTCTCTCTCTCTCTCTCTCTCTCTCTCTCTCTCTCTCTCTCTCTCTCTCTCTCTCTCTCTCTCTCTCTCTCTCTCTCTCTCTCTCTCTCTCTCTGCCCGGTGCACCTCCGGTTTTTAAGATCTCGGTACTCAGAGGGTGATTTCATCCTTCACTGGGCCATGAAAGCGCTTTATAAGTACATTGCCACCGCCAGCGCATTAATCGCCTCGGCCATATTGATTTGGCTGTTCTGTTGTGCAAGCCAGCATATGGAAGAGAGGGGGAGAAAGAAAGAAAGGGGGAAGAAGAGGAGGGAGTGCAGGGGGTGCTGGAGAGGGAGTAAGATCGGGGAAGGAAATAGTGAATGCATTAGGATCTAATTAGACTAATGAAATGGTTAGAAACTCAGGGTTAGAGGAATGAATACACGCATGTGACTTTGCTCTCGCACGTTTTGAATACAGCCGGCCTTGTACGGCAGAAATGCATTGCGTATATTGTGCTGCAGCGAGGGATGAAGTGGAGAAACTAAAGTTGTGTTGAAAAGATGACATTTTATCAACGTCAGGAATCGAGACATGCAAACGTAGGGAGCAAATTATTAAGATGTGTTCAAACAATGCTAAGCAAGTTTTAGCAGCTGTGTGATTTTGTACTAAGTCAATTCAAATATATTGTTCCAGGCTACGCACACTGAAGTGAAGTATCATTAAAGAGTAAATGGGACGTGAATATTATAATAAAACCGACAAAATAAATACCTAGAATTTTCTGAAATAAATAAATAAAAAAATATAAATGATATACGTCAAATTTAAAACTTAAATACCTCTGCCACGACAAATAAACAAGGAAGCAATATATCAAAAGTGTTAGGTTGTAATAAAATAAAATGACTTACACTGTAAATAAGGAATGTCTATGTATAAATTACGATACTTGAAAAGGATAATTAATAAGGAATAGTGAGCCTTATGGGAAGGAGTATGCGTGACATAGAAGACAGCCACATTGAGTTTTCTAACTTAGACTTTCAGGTATGCATGGAATGAGATAGAGAGAGAGGGGGATGGATACTACAGAAACAAAGAGCAATAAAACGACTCCACTAGGAAGGGGGATGCTTTGCTGAACTGTGGGAGGGGGAGTGATGACATCAGGAGCCATGGACCGGAGCGACCAATCGGAATGCTGATTATAGCCATGTGAAACTTTAGCCGCACCATATGTTGTAAAACTGAGCCAATGAGAGGCGACGATGCACATTTTTATTGAACTATATAATCGAATGTACTGGTCAGTTCTGAGTCTCTTGGGTCACCAGCACAGACAGTTAACTCTCTCAGAGGCCTGTGGAATGCAACTTGGCCAAAGATCTCATAGCTGAGAATTATGCACTGTATTACCAACTTTTATTAAATTGATTTTTATTATAACCAACTGAATCCAGAAATTATCTTCCAAGTCCGCCCAAAGATTTTGAATAAGATAACAAAAGCAATCAGTTGACAATTAAATAAATTAAATAATTAGGTTATTAAATATATATATTTATACTTATACATATATATATATATATGGGGCATTCTACCGAATTAGTTCAAAAGTGCAGTCCCACAACAAGAAAAACTATTTAACAAAACAATTAAGTATTCAGACATAGATATTTACTAAGAATATGTTATGGTCTATTTAAACCCAAGGTATTAAATTAGATAGTGATAAGCTAAATATATACAAAATCATCATTTATAGGGTACTTTCTATTGGGAAGTAGCTCTCCCAAACAGACATCTAAATTAAAAGATTTTGTTCAATGGTGTAATTTCAAAGATCTTTATGATTAAGTTTAAACAGAAGTTGTAAGATTTAGATTTATTGTGGGTTTAATTTTAAAATTAAAAAACTATACCCAAAAAATCATGTCCCCAGTTTTCATGTCACTACCGAAACAAGAGTTTTAGTCCATTGACTGAGCCTGGTTTTTAGCCACACCCCTGCCGTGACACTGCATCTAAATGGTAAACATGTAGATAATGCTGATTTCTATCTGATATTGTTCAGGGGAGAAAGAATCATAAGACACCAAAATGCTAAAAGGAATTAGAAAAAGTTGGGCAGAGAGACTGAGAAAAGACAGACAAAGAGTGAGGGATGACCCAGTGAAACACCAAGAATATTTAAGGAAGGAAAGAGAAAGAAATAAGAAACGAAAGGAAGAAGGAAAGTTGAAATGTATCAGCGATTTATCCAACAGGGAGCAAAGGAATGTCAGAAAATCATGGAGGAAAAGACAGCAAAAGCACAGGGTGTTGGTGAAAAGACAGAGTGAAATGGAGACATTTTGCAGGGCTTCCACACCACCTAGCACTTCTAGTGAGGCTGATTGGCCTGCAGACAAGAAAAGGAGAAGGGCAAAAATCTGTAACTACAGAAAATTACAGAAGCTAGAGCAGAAGGTCCAAGACATGCAGCGGAGGGAAGCAACATTTAAAAAAAGATGTCAGAGGTTAAGGTTGACATCTGACAAGTCAAATTGTTCCCCAAGAACGAAAACTCGGAAGGATGTACAGAAGCACAGAGTTCCTGCTCATATCAGAAAGACCCTTCTTTTTCACTATACACTTATGCACCAAATGAAAACAAAATACAAGTCTGTCAGCTATAAAGAGAAAAATGCATTCAGAAGAGCTGTCTCAGACAGGTTGCTCAGAAAATACAAACTTGTTAATTTGCTCAGAAAAACAGTAGGTATCTCCCACAAAGTCTACAACAAGACTGTAGACAAGCCACAGCCGAGGTTCACCTATCAGAGAACTGGTAATAAAAAGACCATGGACATAGTCAAAATGTTCTTAAGTCGAGATGACAATAGTCGGGCATCAGCGGGGAAGAATGAAACAATCACAAGATTCAGAAAGTAGAAACAAAAGAGGTTCCTCTCTGACACGACGCTGAATTTGCATCAGAAGTTGATGCTGGAGATGCCTCCTCTGAAGCTGTCCTATTCGCTTTTCTGCAGGACAAAACCTTTTTGGATTGTTTCCCCAAACATCAACAACAGGGAGACATGTGTCTGCAAACTGCATGACAATGTCCAAATGAAAGCAGACAGGCTCAAGCACCTTGGATTATTAACTCACCAAGCTTCAGCAAAGTCGCAGAGGAGTTGTGCTGTGACACTCAGGCTGAAGCTTGCATGTACAGGTAATGTCTCTCATGTAAGAACAAGTCTCTCACACACACCACAAGTACTGGTACATCAGGAACAGAAGCCACATGGTGGTACCAGTGGCTCACGAAAAAATAAGATTATGAAAAGGAGAAGGACAGAGAAAGAGAGAAGATCACTGTGACAAAAATGGTTAAACAGAGATGTGAGGGCAGCCCAGAGCCCCTTTTGGAAGATTTTGAGAGAAATGAAAGCCAAAGTGTGCAAGCACCTCTTCAACATCCATCACCAGTACACACAGCTACAATTCCTGCACAGATCTCCGAAAGAAGACGAAGCTATTCTTCACATTGACTATGCAGAAAACTGGCAGTGCAAATATGCAAAGGAGGTGCAGCAAGTCCATTTTGGAGCATCCCTCAGGCAGACTACACTGCACAATGCTGTTGTGTACACCACAGATTGTACACTGACATTCTGTGCCTTGTCACCTTCCATGAAGCATGATCCTCCTGCCATTTGGGCTCAGCTTGAACCAGTTCTTCAGTTCCTGAAGTAGAACAATCCGAGGATCCAAAAGCTCTTCTTCATCAGCGATGGGCCGACCATGCAATATAGAGGAAAGAAGAACTTCTATCTCTTGAGCACCAATCCTTTCCAGATGGGATTTACCTGTAAACTGGAGTTTCCTGGAAGCTGGTCACGGGAAAGGGCCTGCCGATGGCGTTGGAGCCACCATGAAGAGAACTGCTGATTCAGAGGTAGCCAGGGGTACTGACATACCCACAGCCAAAGCCCTCTATGACACACTCCTTCCTCTCACCAAAGTCAAGCTCCTCTACGTGGAGGAAGACCCGATAAACAGAGTAAGCACACTTCTTCCAAAAGAGCTGACCACCATCAAAGGTACACTGAGCATTCATCAAGTAATCTGCACTACGCTTGGCACGATCCATTATAGAGTGCTCAGCTGCTTCTGCAACAGAGAGGCCATCGGTCCCTGTTTCCACCCATCGTCCACCAACATTGCACCACAAGTACAGCCTGGAAGAGATGTAAGAACATCTGAACCAACAGCCCCCGAAGATGGAAGCCATTCCACCTCAAGCTCTGGGTGTGAAGGGACTCTCTGTCCAGTTGATGACTTCACTGAAGACCTTGTTGTAAAGTGGTGTGTCATCACATATGACGATGATCCATATCCTGGAATCATTGAAGACATAGAAGAAGGTGATTTGTACATCTTTTCTTTTTTCCATGATATTTCTCTCTTTCCATTCATTCTCACTTGGCCATCTTCCGTTCTCATATTTCCATTCTCTTTGAATCAAACTTTATTTCATAGTCTTATAAGATTCCAATACAAGCAATACTTATATCTCGCCCTATGTCCTTTTATTTTACCCGTTATCTGTCTGCGGGTGCCCTTGAGGTCAAAGTCAAGCACAACATTGGGCGAAACCGCTTTTATTGGCCACGACTAGAGGACAAGATCTGATACACAGTGGACGAGGTCGTGACCTTAATCCCTCCACCAGTCACACAGAGGCATGTCCAGATCAGCCCAAGAGTGTTCACCGCAGTATGTGAAAAACTAAATTTGTGAATGGATTTGTGATGTCTGACACTGAACCCCCTTAAACATACAGTACAACATAATATCAGTTATTTGTCAATGTTTTCTTGTTCTCTTTTACTGAACCCACTTGGGTAATTTTCCATTGATAAGTAATGTTTTTACTTTAAATGGTTCTGGATGAACAATTGTTATGTCTTAAAAAATAAAATGATTCTATTGACCACAAAACATTTGTGTTTGTAATATTCCCAACCTAAGGCATGTTATGAGTTAAGATTAAGCAATAAGGCTGAGGAAATATGATACAACCTTGCAAACAAATGTAGCACCCCACCACTCTAGTAGATCCAAGTCTCCTATTTAAACTGGAATGATGGGGTGTTTGGGTTCGTTTCTTAAGGTAGCTACCACGGGGGTTTACCTGTATTGGGTGGAATTTATATTACCCTGTTAATAATAAAGAAACTCGCCAATTTAGCTATGGCTCTATTTAATTAGACCACACTATACTTTAAATAACACTAGATGTTAAATGACTGACCACAGACAATGGCTTTTGGTTAAAAGGAATTAAGTTTACTGACTGAGTACTCAAATAATATTTACCCTTTCGGGGGACAATACACAAAATACAAATAACAGTCTTTGAACTAAGAAGCAGTACTTAATGACAAATAACAATAACAACACTTAATATAATACTCTAAATGGACCCACACACACACTCACGCATGCACACCAAGTCAGAAACATTGCAGGCCTGTGTAGCTTGGGTGCAGTGCTGCCTCCCGAATCCTCAGCAGAGTAAAAACCATAGAACGTCTGACTCACAGTTCGAAGGTTCGGTCGTTAGAGAAACCGTCTCAGTGAAGGTTGTTGAGAAATAGCATCCTTGCTACGAAGAATGTATCGCTCGAGGCGCACGACAGAGAGGCCGAGCCCCACTGAGGAATCCGCTAGTGAACAAAGCCGAATGGCGGTTCGAAGTTTAAGTAAAAAAGTATTTACTTTAAAATGAAAACAATTACACCTTAAATACATGATATGAAAAATAAGAAACATTTCCCATGGAACAGGATCACGCCGCAGGCCCTCGTCTCCCTCGTCCTGCCGCGTGACCCCAACGACTTCCGGTTCGCGCCGACGTGCGCGTGTCACGCCTCGCCGACGTCTGGCACAGCGATCCGTGCTGCCGTCTGTGCGCACCAGAAGTCTCGTCACATCCATCTGCGCGTCCTTTTATCCTCCGCGTTGCGGCGGGGTCCTCCCACCATCCCGTGTTGTCGCCGTTTTAGTACGTCATCCTGTTGCCCGTTTCGCTTCAGGTTTCAAAGGATCTCCCCCGATCGCACAATACATTGTATCCAACTTCCGTGGCATCATTTAAACACGGTAACCATAATACGATTTAAGCATACGGTAGTTTTAACACATGGTAATTATGAAATAGTCTAAACATACTGATTTTGAAATAGTCTAAACATACTGATTATGAAATAGTTACAAAATACCAATTATGAAATAGTTACTGAAGAATATTATGATTTTAAAGCGGTAAAATTGATAAAAGAAGTGTTTTTAGGATAATATTCTATTGAAGATTATTATGTTTTTGAAGCTATGTAATTAATAAAGAAATGTCTGCATGGAAATATTCCATTGCACCGCTATGATTTTGGGAACTATGTAATTAATAAAGAAATGTCTGCATGATAATATTGAATTGTACCGCCAGGATTTAGTGAGAGACACTCAATATGACCAGTTGCATTGAACGCACCTGAGAAGGTTACGTGCCTGGTGGTGGGGTCATAATGGCGTAGTGAGACACCGGAGACTTTTGTTTTTCTCGGATGCTAATGAAGACCCCCCAGTCCCCCCACAGACAGGGCGGGGAGTTTTTTGGCGCAACGAACTTTGCTCCTATCGCCAGGAAGGACGCTGCAGGGTGCCGGCTGTGCACCAATGGACATTACTTACTTTTTGAACCAATGGGAGAATTTCACACCTTTTCGGGTGCTATATATTCAATGTGCGTCTTTTGTTCAGGATTCGACGGCGGAAGCGAGAGACAGGTAACTGCGAGCAGACTGTGGATCGCGGAAGCCGGCGAATCCTCAGCTGAGATTTTTGTACTTTCTATCACAACGACTTTTTACTTTATTAAATGCACTTTATTGTAACTGTTCGATCCACGACGTCCTTTGTTCATCCGGAGCCTTTCTAAAACACGACATTACAAAATATCAATTATGAAAATGTTACATAATATTAATTATGGAAAAATTACAAAATAAAGGCATAAGATAGTTGCTTTAGGAGCTTTCTCTATTTAACCTTAACAAGGTGACAGCCTGAAGTCCTCATCCGTACACACACCAGCAGTCCGCAGTGACGTCCTCGGCATCCGCAACGCAGCAAACGTAGGTTCAATCACACACACCACACTAGACAAAACTCCTCAGGATTATCATAAAGGTGCCGTAATGTCCCGCTACAGTTTTTTCGTAGATCACAAAACTTTCAAAACAATATGGTTTAGAACCGTTTATTTACGTAACTAACGATTTACATCATACCTTATTTAGGACTAAATTATCTCTAATTTTACCACTTTTATTAAACTAAATTACTTTCTGTTTAATTACTTTACAGAGTTATTTTATATAACTAACTAGAAAACAACTTGTCCAACTTTTCCCACAGGGCTACACCCTCCCCCTTCTAGAATATTTGATGTCCTCAAACTAAAAGGTTTAGATAGCTTTAATCTGTGGCTGCCGATTACGGGGAGTCAAACTAAAACAATCTGGACACAATGCCATAGGGTGGCACCAGACGGTTTGGCATGGGTGGCGTCTTGAATCTCGGAATGTTCCCACAAACACACCGTGGCTTAGGCCAATCACCGTCTGGTTGGAGGGTGTTCCCAACTCATCATAACCCAGTCTAATCACGGGTTTCCTGATCCTCTTGGGGCATTCAACTGGAAGCTCATCTTCTTAAGCTACTTCCTCCTCATTCACCTCTGTTCCCCCTTCTGGATCTCCGTCTGCTTCTGGGTCAGTGGGGAGAGGCAGATCAACAGTCTTGTTTTATGTCAGCGTGTGCCAGTGAAACAGCTTGGACTTCATCTGGGACTTGACCTGGGTCTGATGAAAACCTCTGGCTGTGACAAAATATCTCTCCACTCCACTGCTAGTGGTTTTGGTGGGACCACATCCTCATAATCGGACTCTGAGGAGAGTTGAGTATCTTCACCAACAATCTGTGTTGCGCTTTGGTCCTGTCTCTGCTGTCTCCTTGTCACAGGTAATCTCACTAAATAGCCAATAGGTAACAAATGATTGCGGTGCCATGTTTTTACAATTCCTGTTCCACTTTCGGGTTTCACTTGGTAGACTGGAAGGTTTGGCATCTTTCCAACAACGATGTAGGGCGCGGACCTCCATTTATCTTTCAGCTTGTGCTTTCCAGTGACACCAAAGTTTTTCAGTAGCACCCGGTCTCCTTCTGCCAAGATTTGTTCCTTTACCAACTTGTCATGGGTTCTCTTGTTCCGCTGGTGATTGTTGTCAGCACCTTCCGTGGCAAGTTGGTAGGCTTTGCGGAGATCTGTTTTCAGCTTAGTAACATATTGCGGGTATGTTACCCTCTTGTCACTCTCCTCAATCACTCTGAAGCAAATATCCACAGGTAGGCGATCTTTCCTTCCGAACATCAGCAGATAAGGTGAGTAACCAGTTGCCTCGTTTCTCGTGCACCAAATGACTGATGTTCCGACTTGACTTCTGCTTTTGCCTCGGATCCAGAGTTCCAAGCATGGATGGTAGAGTGCGGTTGAACCTTTCAGGTTGGGGATCCCCCTGAGGATGGTATGGCGATGTTCTGGATTTACGGATACCCAACGTTTTCAGTAGGTCTCGGATCAGATGACTTTCAAAATCTCGCCCTTGATCAGATTGTATTCGTGCAGGGAGTCCATAATGCACAAAGTACCACTCACAGAGAATCTTCGCTACCGTTACCGCTTTTTGGTCTTTGGCCGGAAAAGCTTGGGCGTATCCAGTAAAATTATCGGTCACAACAAGGACATTTGCCACTCCCTGGGAATCAGGTTCAAGGGACAAAAAATCAATACACACCAGATCGAGTGGTCCCTTACTGGTTATCTGGTTTAAGGGTGCCGCTCTCTGAGGGAGTGTCTTCCGTGCAACACATCTGCAACAGTTTTTGACGTACTGCTCCACCTCTGCTCCCATCTTAGGCCAGTAAAACCGGTCTCTAATGAGTTGAACTGTCTTTTCCACTCCCAGATGCCCAGACTCATCGTGGAGGGATCTGAGTACCATGGAAACATACTCCTTGGGAAGGACAAGCTGGTGTACTTCGGTCCCCGGCGGTCTCTCAGTTACTCTGTAAAGCAGGTCATCAGCTACCAGCAACTTGGTTGCCTCTCTTTGCAACAGGGTGACTCTGGGATCCTCGCCCCTAACGAAGGGGGACGAGTGCCCTTCTCGGACCGCTTTCTTCACTGGAGAGATTACGGAGTCCGAATCTTGAGCTTTAATAAGGTTCTTCCGATTTATCTGAGTCAGACAACCAAAATCCAAATGTGTAGGAAACACATAATACTCCGGGATCGCATCAGGGGAAACCCCTAATGGCTCTGCACAGTTGAAAGATTCTCCAGCTGACTTCCCACACCTGATCTGCTCACAGAGGGCTTGGACACTTTCAGGGAGAATGTTTTGAAACTCCACATCATTAGCTGGTAGGGGGTTGCGTGACAAGGCATCAACGTCAATGTTGCTCCTACCTGGTCGGTACTGGAGGGTGAAGTTGTATGTCGAGAGCGCAGCCAGCCAACGATGACCAGTTGTATTTAGTTTGCCACTAGTGAGGATATATGTTAGGGGGTTGTTATCCGTCCTCACAGTGAAACTTGCTCCATACAGGTAGTCATGGAATTTATTTAGCTATATACTCACGGCCAGCCGGAATGACAAGGGGCCCAGGGCCGGACCACTTCACTTCAGCTACAGGGCGGTTATTTGGTTTGGGTTCCGGTGGCATGGTGACAGGTAAGGGTTGGGCTTTATGCTCTGGTTCACATACTCTCACTGATCGGATGTTACCTGGCTCTGCAACTCTCTCGCTCGACGTAAAGGGTCTGACCTTGCGGACATTGGTGCCAACCAGGATAGGAACGTTGTCTGAACAACGGGGATTTGGGTACACCAAGGCAAGAACAGGGACTGACGTGGAGTTGCCAGGTGCTTTTTCTGGGAGTTCTAATTCTACCTAAATGTAGCCTCTAAGGGGATAGCTACTCTCTGACTCACTAAGGCCCCAAATGTCTAAACCGCTGACTGGATGTACAGGTACATGAGACAGGTACTTGGCATACCAGCTATCAAAGATTATGGTCACTTGTGATCCGCTATCCAGAAGAGCCGTGCAGGGTTTTCCATCCACTTTTACCCAGGCAGTGGAGGGTGGCCCTATCAGTCCTTCAGGTAAATGGCTCGTCTGTATTTTCACAGCACTTCTCTTCACATTGACGTTCTCCGCAGCACTCCTCTCTCTCCGACAGTCTCAATTGTCGCTGGGCACGGAGTAGTTTTTGTATCACTTTCAGGTAGTTTTCGGGAGCCCGACATTGTGTGACAAAATGCGCATCCTCCCCACAACGGTAGCAGAAGAAATCACTGGCGTCTCTTGGCGGTGAAGCTCCCTCCCATCTATGGTTGAGCGTAGAATCTTGACTAGGTGGTGCTCTCTCCCATCGGTGGTTGGGCTGAGAATCTTGCCTAGGTGGTGCTCTTATGGGGCTTGGGGTAGGTCTGATGGACATAACTGCGACCTGTTTCCTCAACTCTCTAACCTCTTTCTTTAAGGCTTGGATGTATTTACCCTCCCCGGAAGAGTCAGTCTCAGAAGTGACTGCATGTTGTAGTACAGGTGGTGAGGGTGACAGGGCTGTAAGTTCGTTGACTCGGGATTTCAGTTCCTGTATCTCCGCTCTAAAATCTCTCATCTCCGCCCCTGCAGGTACAACAGTCCTCACATGCACCGATTTGGGTGGCGCTAACTTGCGGCGTGAGGCTTCGTACTCCTTCAGTGCAGATGTCGGTCAACAGCTGTAAAAAAGTGCTCCCTAAGCCTGAGGTTTAAAAGCATAATGTCGGATCTAGTGGCTCCTTTAATCAGTTGGTCCAGACGGGTAAAGAATAAAGTATATTGACTTATCAACTAAAATGTTATGATACTGATTGGTTTAATGTAAGTTCAATTTTATCAATCGTCAAATCTGGAATCAATATGATCAGTATTTTGCATTTTAAAAAGAAATATTGCATTTAGATTTTGATGAAATCTATAAATCGAACTTAGACATTTGGTAAAAATGTAATTTTTATTGATTTAATTGTGAAAACCTTCAAGAAATATTTGTAAAAATACTCTTCAGAGAAAGGAAGGAAACACAATCTTAACAGGTTAATAATAATACTTTTTTACTATGGTGTATTACTATGTTTCGGTAGTGACAATTTTTGGAGAGGAAAAACATTCCAACAGTCTGAAAATACAACATAAAAATTGACGGTTATTTTTCTAGATATGTGTACTTTAGATATGGTACAATATATAAAGTTTTGGGAATAAAACATACAAAATTTAAAAATATTTCCAACCTGACTTGGAACCAATTCGGTAGAATGGCCCATATATATATATTTAATAACCTAATTATTTATTTTGCTTACTAAATGCTTACTGTAGAACCCTATACAGCATGTTGATGTAGATCTGCAAAGCATCATGGTCAAATTCATTACCGGGTGAATCCTACTGTAAATAAATGTTGCTGTAAATCACAATACAGTAATTGTGAGTGGGATTTCATTTCAGCAGTACAAACATGAATCAGTTTTAATTATCTTGCATTATTTCCAACACAAATGTTAGTTTTTGCTAACACGCAGACAGACCATGCATTCATATATCGATGGACACGCTCAGTGCTACACAACTTCTGATCAGAATCCACCAGAATTCGGCAACGGCAAGGGGAAGCTCATTATTATTGCTTAGTATTTCCTCTTTGCCAACATTTTGCAACTGTACCTTAGCACAGTCTTCTCAAGTAAAGTTACCGTTACCTGTGTACATGACTTTAAGCGAGAAGTAGGGAGCTACTTTCCTGCACTAGTAAGCTAATGTTAGTGTGACTAATATTACCGTTACATTGTAATGTAAACCATTTGGCTTCATTTAGTTGATAACGGCATTAGTTGTCAATAGTTTAGTATAAGTTGAAAATTAATTGGAATAGTTTGTCTGACACTGTGGCTATGTACGTGTGTTGGTGCGCTAGAAGATTAAGGTTTGTCAATCTTTTCTCTCCTGCTAGCTAAAAAATAGAAAAGCAAGTATGGCTTGTATTAGTACTATGGATAAAAGTAGCTCTAAATTTTCTTTTTTTACTTCGTCATTCAAACATGTAAACTCGAGTACTCGTCTTTTATCTAATAGAGTACTCAACAACTAAATTATTTAAAATTCCCATTCCTTTTTTTCACATAATGTGTTTTACTGAAATATTGTATTTACATAGATGAGGTATGTGCTTCCCAGGTCCAGGTGAGCAGAAGGACTGGCAAGAAGGTCCAAAGAAAGAAAGTCTTTAAATCCACAACGAGTACAACTGGTAGAAAAACTGATACCAGGTGAGACTGTTAATTAATTTTACCTTTATATAGCTCTTATTCATTGTTACACAGAAAACAGGGCGGTGGGACGGTTGCCCTTGTATGTAATGTTATCAGTAGTAGAACTATATTGTAGTATTTCTTTTTTTTTTTTTTTTTTACAAATGTTTCTATTGTCTTTTCCAAAATACGCAAACAGAAGATAGAACAAGGCACATCAAAAAGTACATATAGGCACTTGGAGATATTTCAAATAGAGATATCAGTGGCATGTTTTGTTGTTGGGCGTTACTGACTGTTTCTCAGCAGAAAGAAAAATAAAAATAACAGTAGAGGGTGACAGATATGTACATGCACAGATAGATACATATTATACCCCACAAATAGAATGCTCCCACATTCACTAATGTGACCAGTGAGAGAAGAAAGAAAAAAAGGGGAAGGGAAACAAAAAAAAGGGGGAAACGGTAGACTACAGGGTTATAACAAAATCTTCCCCCTCCAGAAACTCCATAAATGAGCCCCAAATCTTTGCAAAGGTGTTATATTTCCCTTTAACTCCATATGTACGTTTCTCCAGGGCAAGGCACTGTAGCAGTCCCTCTATCCAATCTCGTTTGCTTGGCCTGTGAACAGATTTTCAAGCCATTGCAATTTAATGTTTAGCTTCAAGAAGACAAAATATGACCGTCTTCTTTTTGCTATTGTTAAGTGTACAGTTTGCTGGGAAACACCCAAAAAGACAGAGTTTTGGACATAATTGAAGTTGTTCGTTGATACAAATAGATACAATTGTAATAATCTCTTTGCAGACATCTTGAATGAGGGTGCATTCCCAGAGGCAATGAGACAAGCTACCTTTCTGTATACCACATTTAACAAAAGCATCATGTGTATTGGGGTAAATGCGATGCAGTAACTCTGGAGTAATGTATGTTCTCATCACCCATTTATACTGGAGAAGCTTGAACCTTGAGTTCATTGTTTGGACTTGACACTGTAGACATATGTCCTGCCACTCTTCTACAGTCTTCATTTAGGTCTGAACACCATGCTAGCCTTTTGTCATCTGAGGATTCTTTTGCTGCAGCTATGATAGTCTGATAAAACTTTGAGATCAGTCCAGCTGATCCATAATGGTTTAAATCTATCTTTTCTAAAGAATTTAGAGAGAGGAGATTTACAGAGTTCTGTGTCTTTGTTATGAAGCATCTTATCTGGAGATACTTGAAAAAATGTTTTGTAGCTATGCTAAACTTTTGCTTGATCTCATTAAAACTTAAAAGAGTATGAGTATCACAATCATACAAATCTGAAATCTTTCCGATACCTCTGTCTGCCCATAACTTAAAACCAGGGTCATTAATACCTGGCGTAAAGTTTCTGTTCCCCCAAATAGGGGAGTATTGGGATAGAGGAGTTTTTTCCCCGAGATAACTTAACACCTCATGCCATACTGTCAGCGTATTTTTATTAAGGGGTTTGCAGTGTGTTTCTTCAAAGTGGCTAAGTTTGCTGAATAAAGGTAGAGATATAAGGGGATTTTGGAAGTTTTGGTTTCCTCCATCCTTATCCAGTGCAGCGTTGACTGGTGTTCAAACCAATATGAGGCTGCTCGTACTTGGGCAGCCCAATAGTATCCCTGGAGGTGAGGAAGTTTTAACCCACCTCTGTCATATGAAGAGGGTCATGCGCAGTCTTGAGCGTCTATCGTTCCAAATGTAATTACAAAAAAGCTGTTTCATTTTAGTAAAGAAATTAGGAGGAGCAAGTGGGATGACAAAGGTACAGGAATTTAGGAAGAATATTCATCTTCAGAATATTAATATGCCCAATCATGGAAATTGGCAAAGATTTCCATCTATTAATAGATTAAACTACTGACTCAGTCACAGGGTTATAATTAGTAGGTACCATGAATTCTATTGTAGGCGTGACTTTAACACCGAGGTATGTAAAGCTGTCCACAATATTACTAAATGGTGTATTTAGTGGTGCAGTTAATCTCTCAGATCTTTTCAAAAATAGGATTGTAGACTTAGATGCATTAACCTTATAACCTGAGAAACTACCATATGTTCCTATTAAACTTAATAAAGAAGGTATAGATTGTTTCAAGTCTGTCAGAAAGAGCACTATATCATCAGCAAATAATCCTATTTTATTCTCAATATCATTATTTGTGATACCAGTTATCTCACTATTGCCTCTAATTGCAATTGCTAGAGGTTCAATGGCCAGGACAAAAAGAGGAGGAGACAAGGGAGATCCTTGTCTTTTGCCTCTACAAAGAGAGAGCTGTTTTTATACCATATAGTTGGTCATTACTGAAGCACTTGAGTCATGATGTAAGAGTTTGATCCAACTAAGGAAGTAGTTGCCTATTCCAAAACGGTTGAGCACTTCAAATAGGTATTCATGCTCGACCCTATCAAAGGCCTATCACAGCCACATCAGGTATTTCTTTCTTGGCAGATATAATGTTCATCAGTCTACGAATATTGTGAGAGCCCTGTCTTCCTTTAATAAATCCATTTGGATCTAAGGCCACAATAGATGGCAAATGTTTCTCCAACCTTCTGGCAAGCACTTTTGCTATTATTTTCACATCATTATTGATTAAGGAGATGGGGCGGTAGGATTCAGACTTTGTGGAGGGCTTACCTGGCTTTAATATTAAGGTTATAAGTGTGTTCCGCAGAGATGGGGGCAGCTCATAATTTTCAAGTGATTCTTCAAACATATTCAGTAAAGGAACAAGTAGCATGTCCTTGAATTTTTTGTAGATTTCAATAGGAACACCGTCGGGTCCTGGAGCTTTCCCTCCTTTCATACTGTCTTTGGCCTCTGACAACTCAGATATTACAATTGGGGAGTTGAGTTCCTGTTTTGCGCTCTCACCAAGGAAAGGTATTTCTATCTGACCTAGGAAGCTGTGGAGTGTGAGATGTGGCTGAACTTTCTGACGTGTACAATTTAGAATAAAATGTCTGGAAAGTGCTATTTATTTCTTGTGGGTTAGTAATTGTCGTCCCTTTCTCCGACTCAATTTCTAAAATTGATCTTTCGTTCTGCATTGACTTTAAACGCCAGGCCAAAAGTTTCCCTGCCCTTTCTCCTCGATCGTAGAATGTCTGTTTCAGTTTCATTACGCTTTATAATGCTTTATTTGTGGATAATTCATTATACTGTGCTCTAAGAATGGCCAGTCTCTGTCTAGTCTCATTTCTATCATTAAGGTTCATTTCTGTCTCAAGTTCTTTGATATCTTTTTCTAGCTCCATCAATTTTAGGTGCTGTTTATTAGATATGCTGCTTGTATAGCTGATTATTTGGCCTCGTATGTAGGCCTTGAATGCCTCCCATCTTGTAGACGCTGATGTTTGAGTAGTATTGACTTCGAAATAGACATCAATATTGGTTCCAACAAATTTGAAAAACTTGTTATCATGTAACCATCGTGGGCTCAATCGCCATATAGTGGGACCCTTATTGGCTGCTTTGACAGTGTAATTGACTAGTAGTAAAACATGATCTGAAATGACGATACTTTTATACAATGAGTCATTCACATTAGGTATCATAGACATAGAAATGAGGAAATAGTCTATGCGGGAGTAAGAATTATGTGTAGCAGAGTGACATGAATATTCCCGTCTGGTAGGGTTCTTATGTCTCCAGATATCACAAAGATTTAACTCGGACATAAAGTGTTGTATTACTTTCCTATTTTGCGTATGTGAGGTGTCCACACCTGATAATTTATCCAGTGTTGGATTAAGAGTACAGTTAAAGTCTCCTGCCATACAAATGTGACCATGCAATGTTGATAAAGTTAGGAACAGGTTATTATAAAACTGTGTATCATCGTTGTTAGGACCATATAGACATACTAAAGAGCCCTGGACAATACCAAATCTGCCTGCTGTGTCTTGTATGGTATCGTAAACTCGTAATGGAACAGATGAGTGAATAAGTATTGCTACCCGTCTTGCATGAGAGGAGAATGAGGCAGATATGACCTGACCTAGCCACCTCCTTTTCAAGGGGATGTATTCACTGGAAAGCAAATGGGTTTCTTGAATAAAAGCTATCTGTGTTTTTAGCTGCTTCAGTCTCGACATTACTTGTTTTAATTTCACTATCTTCATTAGACCCTTAACATTCCATGAAATAATATTTATTTTAGTGTCACCACTCATGATTAAGTCAGCAAACTAAGCTTACCTGCAACCAACTTTTTAACCATGCCATGTGATAAGATGAATAGTGTGCCTTCAAAATGAACAAACAAACAAACGGAACAAACAACAACAAGGGCCTCTCCCAACTGAGGCAACAACAGTAGGCCTAGCCTACAACCTGTGTGGATGAACACGCACATCTACCCTCCCTCCTGTCGTCCGGATCCCGATTAGACTGAGCCCTGATCCTCTGGAGGAGCAGTATAGCAACCAGCTCTTTGAAAACATTTTTTAAAAAAAATAAGTCGGGCGTACTCCGACGAAATGCATGTAATTACGGATGGAACAATGTTCGTTTGTGACCTTAATATAATAAAGTATCTTAGCAGTTAGCCTATCTGAATGGACATTAGCATAGTCAAAGTCTGTTCCTGTCCTATGTCAATAATAATCTTAACTCGCCATCAGTTCAAGCTTACCACAACAGACTCTCGGAATTCAACGGTGAATAGACCACCTCACCATTCAGCCAAAGTTCTCTGATATTCGTTACTCTTCAGGTGATGATCCCTGCTATGTATCACGATCGCTGTTGTTCCCCTTCTTAATCTTCCGGATGAATTCTTCAGCTTGGGATGGTGAAGTGAAGTGGTGCCAGGTTTTATCGTGTAGAATTTGCAGCTTTGCTGGGAACAAAAATCCATACACCATATGCATTTGGCGCAGGGTCTGTTTCGCTCCGTCAAAAGGTTTCCTCTGTCTTTGGACCTCAGTTGAAAAATCCGGGAAGAACATGACACGGCCACCGTCAACTTTGATTACATCTTTCAGACTTGCTGCTTTCATAACTCGGTCTCTGTCTCGGTAGGTCAGGAAGTTCACCAGGAGAATCCGTGGTCGTATTCTGTCTGGACCCTGCTGGTCCTGGGTCTGCAGTGGTATTCTCCCAGCCTGTAGGCTTGCTAGACAATTACCGGTTGTTCTTCTGCTTCTATGTTAAGAGACTTGTGCAGCCATACCGTTAAGAATGTACGCGCATGTCCGCTCTCCGCTCTCTCGGGTAATCCAACCAGTCTTAGATTGGAGCGACGTTGTAGGTTTTCCATCTCTTCCATCTGTGAGGTGAGCTTGTGGACTCTTTTCCAAGTGGTGTTGGCTTGCTTTGCTAGCGAAGTTATCTGGTCTTCCGCAGTGCTAATGCGAGTTTCTGCTTCTGTGAGTCAGAAAATGCCCCTACAGCTTCTTTTATCTCTCGGTTGGAGGAAATGACTTCATGTAGCTTAGTGGAAAAATTGTCCCTCGTGGACTGTATGGCCGATAGAATCTGGCTCTCATTGCTGCTCGTCTCCTCGTGAGTTAGCATATCGCTAGCTACCTCTTCCGTGTCTTCCTCAAGTAGAGTTTCAGTCTGTCTTTTTGTCGTCTTTAGGAGGTCGGCCTTTCCCTCGGTTTCTCGACATCGTGTGAAATGTTTTAGGTCACAAATAGCTCGATTTAGTTAGTAAAGTATATTAATTTCGCCGGCGCCCCGCTCCACACGTCTGCTCAGTTGCGCGTCATAACCGGAACCCTCACATTGTAGTATTTCTAATGGGAATCGGTAACAAATTCCTCTTTATCCTTTCACTGCAGAGGAGAAGACTCCAGTTCAGGGATAATAAAGTCAGTCTTTTTTTCACATTTTGTTGTTTCAAATTCTGCAGTTTTTGGAGTTCATAATTAATTAGTGTTTGTATACTTTCACCCAGATATTTTAGTTGCTTCCAGTGCTGGAATTTTCTGGTATACTGTCAAATTACTTGAAAACAGATTTACTTTGTCAGGGTAACTTAAAGAAAGAGGAGACATTTGTATGTTCAGGATGCCTTGAAAGCAGTGTTATTTTTTACAAAAACAAAACAAAATTTTTTACAAAATTTGTAAATAATATAAGTATTATTATAAATAATAAGTAAAATTTGTATTAAAATTCAAAATGTTTAACATGATCAAATTAATTTACTGTTGCTGTGATGACAAGTACATTACTGTGATTATTACTGTAAAAATAACTACAGTATTTTATAGGTACTGTGATTTTACAGTAAGCATACTGTGAAATGTACTACAGTAACTTACTTGCTAATTGCTGTCAGCCAGTTACTGTACATTTCACAGTATTCTTGTTACAGTGTACTATTAGAAATGACTTGCGTTGTTTATGGATATGTAGGTTATATAGGTATCCTTAAGGTAAATCCCCAGCACAAACAGAAATGAAAAGACGATGATAGACTTTTTTTTCAGAGGAGAGAACTTTCTACCCCGCTCCTCATATCTGCTTGAGGCCAAAGGCTAAATTAGCTGCTATTAGAATAACCCCCTGATCAAACTGTCTGCAGTCGAGTTGCATTGTGGGTGACGTAGGCGGCAGGATTTGACAAAGAAGCAGAATGCGTGGAATAAAAAAGACAATAGCTTTGCTTATGCTGGATCAATTTAGATACTTTTCTTTAACTGTCCCTCACAATGTTCTGAGTGCAAAGCTCAATGAGGGAGTGCTTTTTTAACCACCATACACTCTATGATTTTATCTCCAAACTGTCAACACCAACTGGTCCAGACTGGCTTGGACTCAGCCCGACTGAGTTCAGTCACTCTAGCTGCCTGAAGTATTTTTACATTTGGCACAACATTTTTAATGTGTCCCAGCCATTCGCAGAGTATGGAGCGACAGAGTGGGATGCTGACATTTTAAAACTGACAGTGCATTCCTTTACTATGCTGAAAATAAGACTGTGCAGGTATATTTGTCTCGCAGCTGGTCAAAGTTCAGGGGCAGTTGTTATTGCAGAGTTGACCCTTGTGGTAACTCTCCTCTCCTTTCATTTGGGGAAGAAATACGTTTTTTCTTTGACTGATACATGAAATAGGATCGTTCTAAAGTGGGGTTATGGCTTACGGCAAAGGGATTATGGTCAAGATGTCATTTCGTTACTGTGCTTGAGAAGAAAAAGAAGAAACATTGGTTTGATGGCCTGGGATTATTTAGCTTTATTCTTTCATCTAACCGAAATTAAAAAAGGAGATTTTAGAGTGATAGGGCAACATGATTAGATAATCATGGCTCTAAGGAAGGAGTTGATCTGACTTGAGATTTCTGAAGTCTTTCTTTAGGGAGTCCTTTTCATCCTAAACTTCCACAAATGTCACTAATGACATTTGTGGAGATTTACTAGCTGCCAGGAATGACCTCTTACACTGTAAAGGCTCTGTTAAATGCATGAGTGGGTAAAAGATCAATGAGGACAAAGCTTTTACCCTGATATTTTAGGATATTTCAACAGGATCACAGTTCATATATTGATTTCAAGACAGGAAGCTCCTGCAATAAAAATGTCCTTTCCCTCTGAAATCTTTTTTTTCCACATCACCTTCATCAACCAGAATTTAATAACTGAATTGACATTTTTTTCCGATAATTCACAAATATTTTGAGGACCAATTTCTGCCATCAGTTGTGATAATTGGCAGTTTACAGCTTGCCTGTACAGATCATGCAATAGGAGGGCAAATAAGCAAACTGGTCGAATAATGAAACCATTACAGCACATGTCAGGGAGTTTCAGCAAAGTGGAAAGAAGAGTTTAGAGATACTTGTTCACAAAGACCGCAACTCTCCCTGTCAAACGGTCTCTGCTTTAAAATGCAATATTGTTAATCTGCCACATTGATTCAACAGCGGCTGTCTGAAAATCCATATTTCATAGAGCAGAAGGCTCGGAGAGCGGGAGTCAGAGATTTAGCTCTATTTTGCTGTGGTGGCATTAAAAACTGCTGAACTGTTCACTTAAAGGGGAATGAGACTGAATGGAAGTTTTGAAATATGGTATTCCTTTACCCTTTATGTGGACATTACAGCTTAAATTACTCAACAGACTGTGTTTGCGGTAGCCAGAGGGAAGACTTTGTGCCATCAACCTCCAATTGAGGAACAATGAAACCGGAGACATAATCATATGTCTCCAGCAATACTGGACTATTCACTTAAATGCTTCAGCTCAACTGAGGAGGTCAAAAATGGCAGCAAATGAAAAGGTCAGATCTGTGTGGCCCCGATGAGACTGTAACCTTCCAGAAATGAATACATGAAACGAACAGAAATGCCATATTTCTGGTACGTTTTGACATTATTTGAGGTTGTCTTTCTGGTTCTCTTTTAATTACATCATCTGGCGACTTCTTCTTCTGCTAATCGTTTAATGGCACCCAAATAGAACATTTGTGTCCCCAGCTGTCTATGCACCCATCCTAGTATTCAAACACAGTAACAATACTGAATGCTAAGGCACATTCATTTGCATTTTCTGTATGGGAACATGGATAAAGGCCCTGCACATCCATGTTAACTCTCACAGGTGATTTTAATTACTGTGGCTGACCTCATCCTTGGACTGTGCAGGCATGTTCAGGCTGCCACTGGCTGGGTCCAACATCCATCTTCACTTACTACATATATCTACACATTTAAGATTTAAATGCACATGAAAGTTGGGGGCTTAACCTTCTTGTTTTAGCTAGTAAAGTTGAAAGCTAGCACAATACACCGCTACATTAACACTTGTATTAATTGTAGCAAGCTATGATACAAGCTAATCAGAAAAAAGTTCCCTCTGTCTTTAACACACTGTTTCAGTATTGAAAAACGTCAATACTGATGAACAATTTATTTAATTGTGGGTTATATGATGGGATTTATGGCTATTTTTCCATTCAAAATCTCTCACTGGTTGGCTATGCTACTATGATATGCTAGCTATGCTATTTTCTTTGTTTCCAAAAACTGAACTTATTGTTAAACCAATACATAGACGGGCAAATGCACAAAGAATGGATTGTGGCCGCTGATAGCACCATGAATTGTGCTTCTCTTGTAGCTGCCACGTCTCAGGGTCCAATTCACAACAAACAAAATTGATATTGATATTACAGTGGTAACACGCCCATAGAGTTTTGCAGCTCAGTGCAATTTGCCTTTTTTAAATCTGATTGCAATCATCCATGTGGCAAAGTATAAATGTCGTCTTTGCGCCGAGAACACATAGACCGAACAATGGCAGAGAATGTAATCGTTGGGGCGTGACACCCCTATTCATTTCACTGCAACTGTGTGGCATTTAGCGCTGGTCTTTGTGAACTGAACTGTTTTTGCAATGAGGCTCATTTGCGTAGAATCTTTGCAGCATATTTTGTGCATATTACTTAATTTTAATACATGCAAATCGAGCTTCAAGCGGCTATTTACTTGGCAGTGCACTTAGGGTTTGCTTTGAGGATAACTTGGTTTATTGTCTTATTTGTGCAAGTTTTGTAAATTCGCCCCAAAGTGTTTCCAATCCCTGTCAATGTTTCATGACAACCCATCATATAGATGTATACAATAAAATGCAAATTAAAAACAAATTAAGAGTTAGCTGGTTTAAGTATGTATCACTCAACTGCAAAGATTACTTAGATCAGGTTGAAATGCAGAAGGAGCAGCTTTTAAATGTTTTTGCAATGTCCTTTAGAACATCCCAGGAGACTTAGGTATCACAGTTCCCCGTGAATACTCTCTCAAATATCACAACACTACCGGCAGTGAAATCCAATAATGCTAACCTGTCACATCAATTCAGCATCAGCAAATCTATATTTTCCCACAACATCAGTTACGTCTGACGGACCAGTGCGCGGCTGAGCCAGTAACTCTCAGCCTGATGGAAATAGAGACTGTTGCAGCCTCACAGTGGTGCCTGGGTGCTTTATAGTGAGGCTGAAAACACAGAAGTGCAAATGCTAAAAGCAACGAGAACTGAATTTCGAGAAAATACATTTTTCCCATTATCATTTCTGGGGTAATGAGTGTGAGTATCTGATTTTCTGAGGAGATAACCTCATGAGAAATTCAAAGGTTTCACTTGTTGTTGCATAATGCTGCAGGAGGAAATGTGATGTGTTCACCCAAAATCAAAACTTCCTCTTGTTTTCATGCCAATCTGGCTATTAATTTTCCAGATATACAAATGAATGCATGGATGGAGAAAATCACATAACCTTTGCTTCTTGTCAGAGGGAAAGAAGAAACTGTAGAATATTTGAGACCAACATTCAGATCACAGGGCTGCACGGTGGTGTCGTGGCTAGAACTGTCACCTCACAGTAAAGGGGCCTGAGTTCAATCCCCAATCCCGGGGGGGGGTCCTTCTGTGTGGAGTTTGCACGTTCTCCTCGTGGCAGCGTGAGTTCTCTCCAGCTTCCTCCCACAGTCTAAAGACATGAAGCTTACGTCAATTGGAGACTCTAAAATTGAACGTGAAGGTGAATTTTGTCTAGATTTCTTAATATTTATTTAACATAATACAACATACAATAGTGGATGGGTCCTAGGTAGACCTTCTTATGATTAGTTAAGCAATTTAAGTTTAATTGAACCTTAAAACATATCTCTAATCGCCACCTGGCAGACCCAGACCAACCTGGGAACACTGCCTCAACAGAGCTAAGACAGCAATGAAAGGACTCCTGTTGTATCCCCACGCTGTGAATGCTGCCTGTATGAGTGAACACATGGCTGGATGTTGTAGGTGGTCCTCACCATGGTTCTGAATGTTGCCATTCGTTCTCTCAGACTCCTTGCCAATACGGTGCCTCGACTTGGCAGTGGATGCAGGCGCCGCTCGCGCCTCAGTGGACGGTGCCACTGCTTCGTGTTTCTCTGTCTCAATGTCACTCTTCATGGTACTGTTGGTTTTTGGATTCACCCTGGAACATATTGCTGGCTAAATCAAGGTGAGGGTTTTTTCTGGCTTACATCTGACTGGGCCTACCCAGTTTCTCCCAACCTCTTTTTTTATCAATTCAGTGTTTTTACCGGAGGAGTTTGTCATTTCGAGCAATACGCTGTAAGTGTGGATCGCTGAGGTACCTGTGAGAACATTGCTTGGTCATGTACACTTAGTAAATCTCCCATCATGCTTCACTTTGTCTTATATTGTGTTTAGTTTTCCTGTAATTTAGGTTGTTGAATGCCATATTACATTTGTTTCTAACATTGACTTCTATCAGTTCGATGCGTTAAGGTTCTTTTTATTTCTATGTAAAGTCAAATGAAAATCATGAATAGAAATTAAGTTATATAATATAAATAAAAGTTATACACATTTTTTTTATATATATATACATACATACATACATACACACACATACATACATATATATACACACACACACACATACATATATATATATATACATACACACACACACACACACACACACACATCATATTGTCTTCACTAAATGAATGATTCAACATTTTGGGAAATATGCTTATTCTCTCCAGAATTCAGAAGATGAGAAGCTCGATACCACTCTCATATCTGTGCACTGAGTATGGTACTAGAGTTTTGAGATTAGATTAGCATAAAGGCTGGAAGCAGCCTTTCAAAACTTCTAAATGTATCTTGTTTGTTCCATTCTTGACACAAACATGAACGCAAAAACATCAAGTTGGGTTTTAACCTTTTGTCATCACCGTCAGTTTGCCAGAGCAGTGGGAGACCCAAACGCTTCCCAAAATACCTTTTAAGAACAAGCACTGTAAATAAGGGAAATAGTGTTCAGCAAACATGCTGGTGGACATCTCAAAACGTGGGCATATAAACTATCCGTGTGTGCTTTTGTGTAACACACAAGATGCTTTAAACTGGCATTTTATCTTACATCACTTAAACTGCAGCAGCCTGGATATTTCCTTCAACTTGATCAACCCAGAGCCAGCTCATTTATGCTTTAGGCCTTAGTACTGCTCCCATCGCGCAGTATTGTCAGCATTTTAGCAACCTGTTGCCAATAGAAACATGCTGGATGGTAGATGGCACTTCTGTTACTATGTTAAAAATGATATGCAAAGCTCCAGTGTAATAATCTTCCATTCAAGATCTACCTCTAAACATGAGCTTTCGATTTCGCTTTATCTGACTCTCATGCCCAGCAAGGATTTTGACATTGAATAGATATTTACACGACTGCCTGCAGCTACTTTCAAAGCTGCTTGCTGCCAAAAGGGAAGCTGAGACAACTTTGTACCACACCATATTTTATTAAGAAAGTTGTTGAGCGTTTGGGTTGAATTTGACCGAGTGTTACTCCTCTCTACCAGGCAAAAGCTTGCAGAAATGTCTTCATGTGGGCTGCAGGGAGGAGCAGTGAAAGGAGCAGGGAGTAGTTTAAAGCCTCACTCTGATACTATTCTTTAAAAGCTGAAAAGGAATGAAAAGATTGCTGCAAACAAAGCAGAGTTCTACTAGCGTGAGCTCATGTCAGGTTATCTGGCTGGGAATGACCAGGCTTGTTTTTTCTTGCTTTACATAACTGCTGGTGTAAAAGGCCAAACAGGAGCTGTGATAGTGAGGGCGCTGAGTAAATGTCAGCCTACTCTACTGCATATCAATAACCTTTCAACAATTTTGCCGTCTGGTGTGTCGGTGGTGCGGAAAAGGCAAGGGATTTTCATATTCAAGTCCTGATACTTTATGTTGACACTTGTGTTTCATTCATTTGTAAGAGTCTACTGCCACGCTAGCATCTCTGTGAGGCTGTGATGCGTATTGTGAAGAAAAACAAAATAGTAACATGGATAAAAGTTAAGGTCCAAAGTTTGTTTTTGAGCTTCAACAGTGGTGGTGAAGTAAATGTAAATGTGGTAGTTGGTGCTTTATATTTATATACTTTCCCAAACTGTTTAACAACCTGTTGACATCTCTGTATATATGCAGTATTTCATCTCATTACACATATACATCTACTACATTCCTGTTTACATTCAGTTCGTTTGAATATATTGTATTTTATTATACATATTTCATGAGCATTGTTGACGCAAGCCTGATATCCAAGATTTTCATTGCCAACAACTGCTTCTCTGTAATTTGTGTGCGTACGACAATGAATAACTTGAAACCTGGTGTGCCGCCAAACTCACAAGGACAATATTTCCGTGTATATAGAGCAGGTCATACGGTGTGCGTTAATGTGTGATAGAAGTTTCACAATCAACTGTAAGCACTGTAAAAAGGCAGTAAGAGCACCTTTTGAGTTAGCGCACAATGATAGATTCAACAGGTCATATTTTAGCAGGTAATATGTAATGTGATTGTTGTCATCACGGGACAGAAACTCCACACCTAGGTCACATGATGAACCTAAGCCCCTTCAATTTGCTGAGTTCACACTATTTTGTCACACTGCTACTGAGGTGAAGAATGTCCCTCCACGCTCAAGTCACTAGGTGATGTTTGCCATGCTCACCATATGAAGCATACTAACATTTGCTGATATCCAAGGCAAGGCAAGTTTATTTGTACAGCACATTTCAACAACAAGGCAATTCAAAGTGCTTCACATAAAACCATTAAAAGCATCAAAACATAATGCAAAAAAAAAGAGGATTTAAAAACAACTAAGAACATTCATCTAAACATTAAAAACAGTCAGTAAAACATTAAAAAGCTAAAAATAGAATAAAAGCAAGTTATCAATAGAAACAGAGTGAAGCTGAGACAAATGGGTACGTCAACAGTTTTTGGTAATTAATTACATCAGGATATGCTGCCTTGGGCACAACAAATGTGTCTACCAAAATGTGTTGCAATCCATCCAATACTTGTGGACTTAGCAGCTAATGTTCCGTTCCTAGAGCCATGTTGTGGCTAAAAGAAAATCACTTTATTATTTATTATCTTTATATATCTTTATTATTACATGGCGATGTATTTCCCATCAAAAAATGGCCCAAACCGAGTCTATCCAGCCTCATGTGTTTCCCCAACCATACAATCTAGTTTGAAGTTGAAGTTTTCAATGAAGTCTCAACTATCTAAAACATTGTTAGTCACTGTTCGCCCTCATTACATTACAATCACAGAACAGGGAGAAATTGTCACATTTCCACCAACAGAAGCCTCAACAGTCCAGAATGCAATTCAATCACAACGTAATATGCAATTTAATGAGTTACTAATATGGTAATTTGACTAATATTATAAAAACATTTTTACTGATAATCTAATAGCTGATTACTATTGGAAATGTATTACATTATCTGGTGGGTAATTTTCTTAAAGTACCATTCCTAAGGGATTAGGGTTAAATTGTGTGGCATTTACAGCAGTTGTGTCAAAAGTATGAAATTGCAAACTATAAAGGAATCCAATGAAGAAGGTTGAGTAATGTGAGCACAGCAAAAGTATAACGACCTCATCATGGTACACGGTGACACCTGAAGAGCAACAATCAGCACACGCTGATGACTTCTAACATTACAAACCGGATATGAAGGTGGATTTGTCCTGAAGATGCAGAAGAAAGCAGCAACACAAACAACTACTTTGTAGTCTCCTTCTGCCCACGACCCTGGCTAGGTTAACGAGGAGCAGCAGACAGGGAATCGACTGTACAAGCAGCCGGACTCCGGCTATTAGCAGCTCCTGTGTCTGGAGCCAAATCAGAAATGCCTCCTGTTCCTAACATAGTCATTAACCTTGCTATTGTGTCTGCACACAGACAAACACTTACAGGATAAGACTGAGTCCTGCTCTTTACTCACGCACCCACTAGAGTGTTTTCTTAATGTATGATATGATGACAGAGGCCTACTCACGTAGTTGGAACATTCACACGCAACCTTTGATAGGCTTGTGGCCACTTTTCAATTTTTTAACCACACACACACACAGATGGCGTTTTGTGACGACGATGCAGCGAACCCACAGGGTCTGGCCAAACACACCAATCATACACAGATTTAGGTGTATGGATAGTCGTGAGTGAGCCATACACACAAATTCACATACAAACCAAGCATTTTGCATTTAAGACGCAGCAAGACGGACAAAATGTCACTGGTTTTTCTGAGAAGAGTTTGCCCCATGAGTAATGAAACGTACACATGCGTGCACAAATGCACTTGGATGCACTATAAGGTCATTGAGTAATACTGGAACAGACCTAAGGCCATGACCGCAAGTCTATTTGTGGCATTTTCTTACATAATATATATATTTTGGGAAAAGATTTCAGTCATGACAAGTATGAAGTATCGTCTACATTAATAACCACAATACATTTCAAGCCCATATGCTTGTCATTATCTGAGTGGAATATTCACAGTTGTTAGAGATCCGTCTTTTTGATCACTATATCCTCATCCCAGGCGCTGAACACCTGCACGGACACTTTACGCTCCGTAGCCTCGGCAGTCCTCCTCCGGCAGCATTTGTCTGCTTTGTGTCATGATTCACTAGCTTGAATACCAAGGTTCAGAACAGGGACAAGAGGCAGGAGAGAAAAGGTGTTGCTTTGTTTCATTGCCACATTTATTCTAGACTTGCTTTTGGTATAAAGGGGAAATGGTCACACATTCACCGCACGGCGATACCCCTTTTCCAATGCACCCATCCATCCATTCTCAACTGCTTATCAGGGGCAGCAGGCTGAGCAGGGTACTCCAGACGTCCCTCTCCACAGCAACGTTTTCTACATCTTCCTGGAGAACCCCAAGGTTTACCCAGGACAGATGAGATATATAATCCCTTCAGGGAGTTCTGGGTCTACCCGGTGCCCCTTACCTGTTGGGTGGGCCCAGAAGAACCTCTAATGGGAGGCATTCTGATCAGATGCCCCGAACAACCTCAGTTGGCCCCTTTTGACGCAAAGCAGCAGCTTCTCTACTCGAGTCCATCTTCATTCCGACCAAAAGAACGAGATCAAAGATACAAGCGGCCAAAATGAGTTTTGGGTGGCTGAGCTCGGCCTTAGAGATGAGGGTGAGGAACAATTTACCCTTCTAAGGGATGATATTGGATGAGGTGATTTTAATTACACAGCAACCTCCCTGTGCTTAATTTGTCCCCCATAAAATCAAGGGCATGATCAATACTGCTGTCTTGTCAGTCTGTGAAATGAGAACGTTTAACTCCTCTAAGCTAATGTTATTTGTAGCACAGCTGCCAAAGGAGAGACTGCAGCTGTCAACAGGATCAGTTCAGTGTACCACACAGCACTCACAAGTAAATGCAATTCCACTTTCTAATGTAAATATTAGGTAAATGGAAAAGTTATATAAATTGTCAAAATGAATTGGTTTGTACTTTAATTGCCATATTATTCATCCGTAGGATTATTTCCTTACTAGTGTTATTTGTTTATGTAATGAAAATGGGCACGTTACTTTCTTCATTATTGATTTTTTGTCACTATTTTGTCATGAAGGTTGCAAGACACACACACACACACACACACACACACACACACACACACACACACACACACACACACACACACACACACAGCTCCCTGGGTCAAACAATATCTCACCAAAGGTATTCACATTCATAAATGTAGTTCTTGCAGTGCCACTGTGCTTGATGCTGAGTGTACCAGCTGACTGCCCTGTGGAATACTTTGACGTGTGTTCCAAAAAAAGAAAATAACCCTCTGGAAATGAGGCATGCAAAAGTAGTTGCTTCCACACAGATGTGTTCTCTCACTCTAATTAAAATTTACATTTAGACATTTGGCAGATGCTTTTATCCAGAGCGACCTACCGTAAGTGCCAGAGTTAAGATTCCTCAAGCATCAGCTGGGTAAAGAGCCCAGTACTTCAGAGCGCCATGAGCAGCGACTTCTACATCAGTCAAGACGGTTAAATAGAAACATCTATCCTGTCAGCGGGATGAAAATATGGTATAACGGCAAGGACGCGAGGCTCTGTAGTGCGAGTAGGGGGAGAAGCAAGATGGGAGGCAAACAAAGAGGGAGGTACAGACAACGGGGGATGAGCGGAGTGTTTGTTCGAGCCCCAACGTGTGCTGTGAATAGAACAGGAGGACTGAACAGGGGCTGGGATGTGGGGCTTCTGGGATAGTTAGTTGGTGTGGTCGCAGGTCTGAGTGCTAAAACATTTAAAGGGACCCCATTTCATTAAAGTCAAATTGAAGTTTGTGTATGAATGTGTAGTTTTCCAATTTTCAAGTGGGGGATTAAAATATTTTGGACAGATTTGTGGAAACAATAGACTAGCTTCAACCCTCTCGGTGGGCGTTTGTTAAGGACGGCAGCTGGCTGACAGAGTTGTGTTGTCATGATACACCCCTAACTGCAGACACTTAAAACTGTGTTCCTACGGATGTTTATTTTAAAAAAATGTCCTATATAGTATTTTCTTTAAGTTGCCATTTAAGCATCCTGTCCTTTTAAAACATTCAGCAGATGCAAGGAAGCTAAGCTAACAAGCTTCCACTTGGAAAGTGGAAAACACTAGTTTCCCGAGCTTGCTAGTGTGTTAACATTCACACTAAATGTTACTTTACAACTGCTCAATGTTGCATTTCTTAAAAAAGAATGTGGATCTGGCTAGCATAAGCTGTCTTTCATGGGTCCAGGTATGATGATAACAAATGACCAGACTATCAAAGCTCAAAGGAAAGGGGGATTCAGTTACCTCCCGTAAATTGAACCACAGCATGTAAAATACCTTTGTGAATTCAGAGGAGAAAAAAAAAGAAGCTTTTTACAAAAACATCATGGTTGGGCTTGAAATAGCTACGCAAACTAAGGAAAATGTAAGCAATGTAACTTAAGTCTGGAAAACACGTCACAAACATCCCTTCATATAACTTCAAAATAACTTTAGGAAACGGACGTCGATCTCGAACACCCCTCTCCTGGTTAACCATCTCTCCCAGACACTGTGTTTTTTTCGGCCTTTAGTTTAAGTCCTCACACTCCCAAAGCATTTCATCTTATAGTGACGGAAACTACGAAACTACATTATAGTTATTTGAAAGCCCAGTGTGTCTCATACAGACGCACAAGGGTTAGGGTTAACCCTAACCCTTGTGCGTCGGTGTCAGACACCAATGGGATTTGACGCCCTGTGAATGAGAACAGGCTGTTGGAATTATTTTTGTAATAATAATAATACATTTTATTTCTATAGCGCTTTAGAAAAGGTACTCAAAGACACTTTACATTGTAAAAACATTTGGTATACAAATCTGACTCAATAAGTACACTTATAAGTCGGATAAGTTATAATAAAAACCAGGGAAATATACTGATTCCTTAGCAAAAATGATTTTTAACTCCCAGCTTGACTGTACTTTGTAATTTCAACTGAAATATTTGAGCTAAACGTGTGTCACTTTGAGAACCATGGGATTATGTGATGATCCCCCATGTGAAATCCAGAATCGGAGTCGGCTACAAAAGGGAATATATTCAGGCACAACTGACAAACATTTTGTGTAACGGAGTGCAGAAGCTGCAGCATCTGCTGGTACAAACACAACTTCACAGTGGAGAGAGGCCAGCTAGCTCTGCTGCCCTGTGGGCTGAATGTGTGTGGGAGTCCCTGGTCGAGCACAGCCCCCCCCACCCCAACTACATTATTTTACCATCTGGATGACTGGCTGAAATTACGGACGAGCTTCTCATCCCTGCTGGTGATTCTGGCGTCGTCTAGAGAGTTAGACGAATTAATTCACACCATGAAATGTACGAGTCTGAAATGCCTGTGAACATGTTTCTCTCTCTCTCTCTGTCTTTGCAAGCCTTTCTAGCATTTACTACCTTGACACCCTGAGAATAGCTGCTGTGTACAGTGTGTGCTAACCAAGCTGTTAGCGATTATCTTAATGCTTCTTCCATATTCAACTTGATTCGAGAATGAATGTTAATGCATCGCATTAATTCAGCGCTATCGCTGCATATTTAGAGTTTTCACCCGCTTGTGGATTTATTAGGTCCACCTTGCTCTAAAGTAATGCCGTCCAAGGCTATTTGTGAGGAATTACAGGATGAGGTCTGTAATAGATATAGACATTCAGCAGGGACAAAGCCAAAAGTGTCTCCGGGGGGAGGCGGGAGGCGCGGATGAGAGACGTGAGGCAAAGCTAATGCGTGAGGTGAATTTGAGTCCAAAAAGTGTCCTCCTTCTCAGAGTCAGAACTCTGGAAAACACAGATATGTTAATACCATTCGACGTGACCTTATGTTTAAACTGAGCTAGCAATATTTCAACAGCTACTAAAAAGGTTGGTTTCGTATCGCGTAACCGCGGGACGATGCTGGTGCTGTTACCATGCAGGAATGCGGTCGCTCCCTTAAATCTTTAATTCTTTTTACATTGCTGCTTTCCAGAGTTTCACAATGAGCACGATTCAACGGACGCCGCGATACAGACAGAGCAAGACATGATGACATGCTTTACAGGTGGAGAGTTGCCTTCTGCTCCTCCATTGCATCACTCGAGCCGAGCCAAAGCACCGCAGAGGAAATGAGACGGAGAGAAAGAGGCGGCTAGAAGGAGGAGGCGAGCGAGGGGCAATAAGAGGGCAAAACGAGATTAGCACGGGAGGAGAAAAATTGGAAAAGTAAGGTGTATACGACAAACACGGGAGAAAGGAAAGACATGAGACAGAACAAATTGGATTTCGGGAGTGGGAAGACATAGATTGAGGAAACAATGAGGACGCGGGAGACGGGTGAGGAGAGAGGGGAAAGAAAAGACATTATTACCTTTTGATTCGAAGCAGCGAGCAGTCAGAGCAATCCTCATTGGCTCTCGCCTGCACAACACACACATAAACGCACACGGTAATCAGGCCCAAGCACTGTGATGTTGTGTATTCACAGTAGCAGGTCTGGTCTAATGATACCCCTACTGATAGTGGGATAGTAGCCCAATACATCCTGTGTGTGTGTGTGTGTGTGTGTGTGTGTGTGTGTGTGTGTGTGTGTGTGTGTGTGTTCGCGCCTCAATGATGATTACCTCTCGTTGCATAGAGATACCGGACACACGTTCATGCTCACACGCTTTCTCTCATGTGCCTGGAAATGAAACAGCGTTGCATTACTTATGATTATGAGAAATAGGCAATTCACTGCTCGGTTGCACGACAGTCCTGGACACCTGCACAGCAGCCCCCCTACACAGGGCTCCTATAGTCTACATGTCGAAGATACAAGACTCACTTTTATTGTTTTTGATCATCTTTGACTTGGGATTTGAAATGTTTGAACAGTCAAAGAAATAGAAAAGTGTTCATCTTGGTCACAGTTTTGTCATAAAATCCTCGTGCAGGCAGCAAGAATCTGGTTCAAAAGCAGTTTAGCTGCCTTCACCAGCAGAGAGCGTCACACTGTCCTCCCTTTCCTTCACCTTTCTCTACTTCCAGCACAGTTGTTTGTAAAGATGTGTAGCCTGCTTATCCTACATTTCCCCCCCCCCCCCAAAGATTTCACTGACAGAATGAGGTTGGAGTGTGACTGGTGGATGGAACCACTGATGTTTTAGACATGTTCACAAAAGCATTTAAATAGAAACATTTAAAACACTGATCACAATCATTCCACTTGGGATGAATGGAATTAGCCACAATTTGTGGATTAGTTTGCAGTGGCACAGTTGGGGGAGGGTTTGCATACTTTGACCCATCAATTTGCACCTATGGACCAAATATGCTGACCTTATAGGGGCCAGAGAGCGTACACAATGGAAGAAGCAGTGTTCCACCAATAACTTTTATTGAATAAACTCCCGGCTGGCTAGCAAAGCAGAGACTGGCTGGACCAGATACAGCCGTTCACGAAGCAGTGAGAAGAGTGACTACATCACAACCTCCATGGTTTGATGCAATAATGACTTTTTCTAATATCAGTCCAAAACCGTTAAAGTGACTTTTTTAGCATGCCAGAACATCACAGTGTTATGATGTGTAACTTGGCTTCCACCTTTAAATCACAATCTGTGAAATCTTTGCTCAGAGAGCATGAAGAGTGCTTTGAAAATCAGATGCAAACAAAAGTCAAATACTCATAAACAAAACTGAAACAAAGACAATAAGCTACCACCAGAGAAAATAGAGGGTAAACAATAAAGTAACAGGAAAAATGGCCACGCATTAAGAGTGACGAAGCAACAAACTTTTAAGAAGTAATTTAAATGTTATTATGACATTATTATTTTTAGATAATTAGCCTACGCCCCCAAATGCAGGTTGTGCAAAGAAAAAACAGCAAAGCAGAAGGTGCTCATTCCTGACAGAACTTTGAAAGTGACTCCAGAGTTACGACCCACCTCCTGCCCCGCCGTTATGCAAGAAAGGTTTTATGAATTAGGAACAATGTAATGAAAAACTGATTGTTCACCGTAACTTTGCAAGTCATAGGGTCAAGTAGTTGCACAATGCTTCATACAGGAGGTAGATAGAAAATGTGTTGAAAAAGATAGATGAATACACATTACTGACTCTTTGAATCCAATAGAATTGTTTCTTTAAAGCTGAATAAATAAATATTCTTATATAACTAGAAAAAAGGCTGCTTGCATTGACAAATCCACAGATAATTACCACTAACTCTGCAGCTCTATGGGGCATTTTAGGACACTTCAGCTTATTCTTTTGGTTTTCCAGCCTGCTATTTCATTTTTGTGGTTCAACCTTCTATCAATCCCCATTTCCAGGTAGTTGGTTTTGAAAAAAAAAAAAAGCATCTGATAAACCAAAGTTGGAGACAAGCTGGTGAACAGATGGAGCATTTATTCACTCAACAACCAGGTATATCAATCAGGAGTTGGTGTAAACCAAAAACAGAGCTTAAAGGAAAGAGATTGCTGGCTAGGTGACCAGACTCCAAAATTGTTTGCTAACATGTCAGCCAAAACAAATGTACAATTTGAATCATTTGTTTACTGTACAGTAGGCCAAATGAAACAATAATTATTCTTTCACACACTTGCGTTGTATGTTAACATGAAACAAGTTGAGTGTGTTGTGTGAGCACGTACACTGAATTGAAGTGTCTTTTCTAACCACTGTTAAAATATATGTTAAAACATGGATTTAACAGGTTTTAAAATCCATGATAGTTTTGTAGCATTATGGTGGCATTAGAGCAAGCAGTCAGCAGGTCCACCACTTTGGTTTTGAGTCAAATATCTCAATAACAATTGGATTTAAATATCAAAATCGAGTCACAATTTAAGCAGTGAGTTATTTCAATATCTAGATGATACACTGGCACAAAATTGGCTACATTCTTTATCCCCACATGAAACATCCTTATGATTTGTATTGTCCCTGTGATCTAGGGCCACCTGGAGGTTGCCATTTTTGTTTTAGAGTTAAATGTCTCAGCAACTGCTGGATGGATTGCCATTAAATGTGGAGCAGATGTTGCAGTAGAGCGGTTCATTCAGTAGCAAAACAGTTGGTAAGTTTTGGACATTTTTAACTGAACCACTCCATTTACTTTGTTGCGTGTCATAGGAACAGTTCTAACCAGGCGTTTTTTAGCGTGCAAGCTGAAAAAAGTATGGAAAATAATAACGTGAGGTAATTGTATGCTAATGTGGGGGAAGGTGCCTGGAGGGTAAACAGGTACACAGCAGGAGAGTCAGGAGGTGAGTTCGGGAATCAGCGCCCATCTGCTGCAGCACTTTAGAGGCCGTGGACTTTAACACTGTGGACAAGAAAGGACAGGTGCTGGAGGTCAGAGACGGACAGCACGGAGCATCTGTATTTGTATCCAGAAAGAGTCCGTTTATTTGTGTTGGTGTATCTGCGTGTCAGAGGGACAGATGCTGGCGTAGCGGGGGCCGTCCCCTGACAGCTGACAACTCCAACGGCTTTGAAAACCTTCTGGCCAACGGACCGGGGTCACATTGTTAGTTAAATACTTTCTGATTCTCCAGGGCCGCTCACTTTAACCTGTCTGACGTGCCGTGGGGACACTATTAATTATGTTCTTCAGGAAGTGCTGCCAGCGCTTGCATAAAAGTCCACGATAAACAGCCGACATTTTGAGGTCTAAGAATCAGCCAGCCATGTCTAAGAATTTAGAATTTAGTACAAAGAAACCAAATGTGGTTACATGACTCCTACATCTTACTCCACTAGATTATAATATATGTAAGAGGGCCCACTGTCATGTAATTCAGCACTAATAATACATTTTATTTTATAAGTTTTTCAAAAAACTCAGACACTTTACTAAGGAGATATAATTGAGAGAAATATTTTACTATTTACTATAATCATGGAACTTTCTGACAGTTTTCACATGATGAAAATAAAAAAATGATATTTTTGGATATAAAAAAAACTCCGGAGAAAGAATATTCACATGAGTATAGTCAATGTGCTTTTTCTCAGGGAGCATTGAGGGATAATGAAGGAGGTTTTTCTTTTGAAAAAAATAAAGAGGAAGGAACAGGATGGGTGGGACCGCATGATATAAAAAATATTGACAATGTATATGGTTGAATATGATTAAGAATATCATAAAAATAAACCTATTTTTTATGTGTTTAGGTTGGTGACAGGTTTATCCTCATTTTGTGAGGATAACATCGGTGTCAATATCATTTAATCTCTCATTTGATATCCATCCAACTAGTCAGTCTTCATTCCCAGTCCTTGAAAAAGCATGGCCTTAGGCCAAACCGAAGGGCACGGTTGAAAAGGACGTGTAGACGCTTTCATCTCTCCCCAGGTTTGCTCGGAGTAAATGGATAAGTGCCCAAAATTTGACAGTAAATTCTTCTTTCACCTTGGCTGATGATCAGTGCAGAAAAGGTTTATCATGATATTGGAGCCGGTCCAGTGGGTGCCATTTCATCTAGCACCACTGCAAGAAAATTTGTCCCATAACAAGTTTGAGGTGGCTGGCACAGCACTCACACACCAATAATGTTTGCTCATTCAGTCGGTACGGTCGCAGTCGAGGCAGGCTGCGAAGCCAAAAAGGAGCCCAGGGCAGCCAATACTGAATGATAAACTACAGGGACAGTTATTTGCTTCGATATTATTTTAATCCTTGTACTGGGCTAAGATAGGGTACACACATTGCACCCAAGTGCAGTTAATCATTTTTGATCGCACTGCTTCTTTGACAGAAGATAGATGGATTAAAAAAAGCATCAGATTCTTTGGCTTTATTTTGTGAGTGAGAAGATCGATATCACCCTCATGTCTGTCCATTGACTATGAAGTGACAGCCAGCAGTCGGTTAGCTATGATTAGCATAAGGTTGGAAACAAAGGGAACCAGCTAGCTCTTTCTAAAGTCAACAAAGTCTGCCTACCAGTACCTCTAATGCTCACTTAACAGTTTAGGTTATATCCTACCACACAAAATGTAACGTGTAAAAATAAGTTGTTGTTTTACAAGGAGTTATGTTCTGGACCATTTATAGGCTGGGTGATGCTGTTTTGGTCTATTTCCAGATTGTGTGCTAAACTAAATCAAAATAGCATTCTTATAACTTGACTGAAGTGTGCACAGGGATATAAGATGAATCAAATAATTAGATAAAGAAATAACAATCTGTGATGTCAAACCCACCAAGAAAAGGCAATGTAAGGAAAGTGAAGCCAGGGTTTGTCACGTTTGCAACCGGCAGGTGGACCCAATCGCAGAGACAGCAACAGGCAGGGGACAGGAATTGAAGAATGAACCATTTACTTTCCAACTAGGAATGCAAAGTAGAAACTGGCAACACATGAACCAACAACGAACAGACAAGTATAAATATACAAAGAGCTAATCACCAGTGTAAATGTTTTAGTTTGGACATAATGTAAGAAGCCTTAAAAACCAAAACATATGAAAATCCCAAAGGAGTCCAATGGAAGAGTCCAACAGAACCATGACAAGGTTCATCAGCAGGACTAGGACAGCCAAGGCCAGGCAAGGGGGCCCGAGGCCAGATCTTCTTAGGTGGCTCCTCTTGCTTTGGGTGAGGCGGCACTGGGATAGCCCGTAAAGAAAAACTATGGCTTGTTTGATTTATTGTTGTAGCTCTGGCCATTAGTTCTATTGGTGATAATAACATCAAACTAATGAAAAAGATCTGGCAACATGATGTTGCCCCAAAAAGATAGTGTAGGTTAACAAACAAGTGACAAAAGAGTCAGACAATCAGGGAGGTTATGAACAACATCCAAGGTAAGTTTAATTTATTTGGAACAGAAAAGGACTGCAGCTGTAAAATGAAAACCCAAACTGTTTACAGACAGACTTCCTCGTCCATCTGTACATGACACAGTTGGGCACACTGGTTTCCTACGCAATGTTCAAAGATTTCATCATTTACTCTGGTGAGTACAACGTTATCATGATTGAACTGATCTTAAATAATCATATGAAAATAATACCTGGATTGTAATAAAACGTAGTTTCCCTTTAGAATGGCGAACCGCACATTTATGTGGGGGAATTGGATAGGGCAAATCTTCAGGGTCTGTAATGAGATGGAGCCTATTTTGCTCATGCCCGTAAAACTTACCCTACTGAAGTGAAAAATGTGTTAAATGATAGTAATTTGCATAAGATATTTTATAATGCACATTCCACCAAAGGAGTTCATGAATGGTCACCAGGTGAGCTGCTTGCGGTCCAGTGGCCACACTTTTATTTTAAGAAGCCTTTTCTGCAAATAGACTTTGGACTTTGGAAGTCTGAGGACAAACAAAATAAACTATAAATATACTTTTGCTGGGGCACTTTTGCCATTACCAACAATGGGAGATGAAGAAAAGAAAAGCCATAGTCCTGCTGGTGATCAGTGGATGTGTGATGGTCTGTGGATGGTCATGCTTTTGCATGTTTGTGTGGGTGTTTGTACGAGTGTATGAATCTTTGCCTGTTCCCTATTTGTATGCCCGTGTGTGTGTCTAAACATGTCCACACAAAGCCATGGTTCAGTAGCCCGTCTGTGTGAGTATACTGTAAAAGCAGAGAGATGTAGTGTGTGTGTGGGGGGGGGGGGGGGAGGGGGGGGGGGGTCATGACAGCTAATCTGTGAGCAGGTGTGGTTTTTGAACACGCACACACAGTAATTCAACTAAATCTTGCTGTCTGGATGATGCATGACGCCACTAGAGGCTCATCACTCACGCTGCCAGGTCATGTGTTTGAGACAGGCTCGCAGAGCTTTCTCCTTGTTTTGCCCTACAGATGACATGAGAGCTCTATGAACTTGCTCAGAGTGTTTGTTGTCCAATTTGAGGTTTTTTGGGGGGAACAAAAATGGAATGCCAAACCAAATGTCAAGCCAAATAAAGCCAGATTTTAATGCAGCGGAGTCATAAAAACGTTGCTCTATTGTAAAAACCTATTACAGCACCGATCTAATAAAGCCTTTGGACCTTTCTCACTATCTGCTCTGCTTAACACTGCTGTTGCTACACTGCTGACTGTAGCAAATGACTGCATCATCACTACTGCTGCTTTTATGTCGCAATTAATGGTCTCAGTTGGATGCACATTACATCACTTGGCTAACAGAGTGGCCCCTTATGTCAGAAGGAATTATTTCACTTTCAAGAAATAAAGAAATCTCTCTTGGAAAAAAAGGGAATGGCAGCAAGACAGTGCAGTGTTTAACTCGGACTTAACAGCAATACATTCCTGGGTTTGACTCTTTCAACCCCATGGTGGCACTAGAGGGAAAGTCACGGGATCATCTAGTAATATCTAAGATTTCTGGACAATAAGTCATGGCAAGCCATCAAGTAGATGTTTGGCCTGCTGGTGGCGCAAGAGGAAAGGTTAAGGGTCACTTAATTCATTAGAATTCATCCTCTGGATACCGTTAAATATCTTTATCAAATTCAATGGAAATCCATCCAAGTTGTTGAGTCATTTCAGTGTGCACCAAAGTGGTGGCCCAACAGACTACCAATGCCCTTTCTGCACGGCTAAAAATATATCTTTTCACCTCTGATAACCAATGTCAATTGGAAAAACCCTGCTGGATATGTGGCAGAATATAGGGCTAAGCCAGTCACCACATACTTTACTGTTACATGCCCCCCAAGGACAACTTATTAGCTCCAGTTCCAACAGTGGACAATACTACTGCTCAAATCTGTTTCAAAGAAACATATCATAGCAAGCACATTCAGCAGTCTAAGCTAATGTCATCTGTCCACAGCTTTGTAAGAACAAACAAAGTTGGGAAGCATCACATTTTTGTAAAATGTATTTCCACAATGGGATGGCTGCCTAACGTAGAGCTGGTTTGTGAAATACAATACGAGTTATAACTAAACAACTGTGATTATTTAGTTTCAGTTATTGTGAATCTATCCATCTACCTATTATTATTATGCATTTTCCCATCCAATTAAGATAGTCTTCTCAAAAGTTATGGCACCAAAATACTTTAAGAGTTACACTTAAAGAATAGTTTACCTCCTTAGTGTTTGCCTGTATCACAGTATCACGGTGCTCCTTGCTGTTACTGGACAAATAGTTCCCAACAAATGGATTATTTTCTCCTGAGTGCTACAAAACTACAGAGCCCTGCTGTCGTTGGCGTTTCAATGTTGACGTTTTTTTCTTTTTTTATAAGTAAACTATGTGACCGGTATTTAAAAATATAATGATTTAGGAGGTGGGGAAATGGGCTTGGGGCTGAGAGCAACAAGGAAGTCCAAAAGTTAGATTGACTGAAGCGCTGTTTTTTATCTTTCCATTTGAATTATTGTTAATAAGAAAAATATAGAACATACTTATTTTGTAAGAGTGTCAAACCTACTGTACATTCGCCATACACAAAGGATATTAAACACTTTTTTTAAGCATCCACAAACTATGTATTTCATCTTAACAACCCAAACATTCGTTTGAGTTCTGCGCTGGTTTTCTCAGTCTTCCGTGGTCTGTGCCCCCCCACCCCACCGATGCCCTAGCGTAAGGCGGCGAAGCTGTCAGTGTTAGACATGTTCTGAGGGTTATCAGTGCTGGAAGCTGCTGTCCAGGACAGGACGGGGTGACGGGGTGACAGGGTGACAGGTGTCAACTCTCCGGGATTCAGCCTGATCCAGACCTCTCACTCGCCACAGTGCTTCAGGAACAGGTGGCTCACGCTGATGTAGCACACACACAGATCCATGTTCACATTGAAACACACACACACACACACACACACACACACACACACACACACACACACACACACACACACACAGATCCATGTTCACATTGAAACACACACACACACACACACACAGATCCATGTTCACATTGAAACACACGCACGTGTATACAAGCGAGCGTGAGCACACAGGCGTTGAAAAGCCTCAGTAAGTACTGGTGTAACGGGAAAACGCGCTCATACCAGCAGAAATGTACACACATACATGGAATATAAGATGAACATACATTAAAGAACATTATATCCTTAAAATGAATCACATATCAAGGGCATAACTTTTACCACACGTTGCATGACACACATGCATGTCCTATGTTGCCAAAGTCCTATGTTCCCCAGCTTAATGGCATATAACGGGTGGGTGGTAAAAAAAAAGAAGCTGTTCCCCACCTCTGTATTGGCTTCATATGACATGGGCGAATATGGGAACTCGTCAGAGGTGTTTTCTGTTCCCAAGCACCGCCATAAGGCTCTCGACACTTGAGGGAACTAATCACATGGTTAGAGCCATGGAATCACCAAAGGTCATGGCTTAATGCTTCCCCTGGTTGAAGACCAGCCTAGTTTATCTATTATGCACAAACATTATTACAGATATTGTGAACTTATCATCAAATCAGAATGGGTGTTTGTACTTAGGCATTGTTCTGAGAACATAGCAAGGACTAAATAAAGGCTTCCTGTAAACAACCAGCACATAATATGATCAAATGTATTGGAAATATGTGACAAAACAAAGTGATGTATTGCTCAGTGATCATGAAGACTCTTGTTAAGGAGTGTAACAGCAGCAACCATTGTTTTGATCTCAGATACAGTAACATACACTTTACAAAGAAGAGTAAATCTGTACAAAGTTCTTTCTCAGTACTTTCCACCCTTGCAAAGCATTTTACTCATTTCCACGTCAAACACACCTTGGCATGCAATCACTCAATGCCTCTATGCACACAGACACATACACATGCAGTACTTTCATACCTTCTACAGTATTAACCAAATTCAATTAAACGCAAGCCGCATCCAAAAGTCACTCAAAGATAACCACCACTGTAATAAAATCACGCTCGCTGACTTCACTCAACGTCTGCTTGTGATGTTCAGTGTCAGTTGAGAAGAGGAAAGAAAATAAACAGCTCTCTGGAAGAGTCACCAGCTAAAAATAGAGCGGTAATTGGACAC
Organism: Ophiodon elongatus; assembly: GCA_016806645.1. NCBI lineage: Eukaryota > Metazoa > Chordata > Actinopteri > Perciformes > Hexagrammidae > Ophiodon > Ophiodon elongatus. The sequence goes on along the minus strand of JACSYO010001795.1, from coordinate 135,028 downwards.
AATCAAGTGGAAAGGGACAGGAGATAAATACAGGAGGGGCGGGAGGAGAGTGACGATGCAGGGGCGAGAGACATTCTGCAGTGGATAGAGAGAAACAGAGACATGCTCAATAATCAGTGGGAGTCGGTTCAGCTGCAGAAGGAGTATCTCCTTGTAACCTCCCTTTTTATTGACCTGCGTTTTGTCATCTATTCTGCAACAGGAGGGTTGTAGTAAGGCTGCAGAAGGTATGGCTCACACGGGGCGTGGAACAGCTGGAAAGCTTCTGGGCTTCAGAAGCTTAATCTACACTCTGCCTGTCTGTATATTTGAAAATATGTAAAGCAACAACATCTCCCTTATAGGAAACAGTAAAGACATTGAGAACAGAACAAATTGGTTTCATGCTTTTGTAAAAAAAAATTATTTGACATTTAATGTGTCTTATGTGAATTCAACTATTTAAATTAACCAACTGAAAAGCCATGTCACCCCAACAAGACAATTTTTTATGATAGATAAAAACTATAATGCATGTATAATACAGTTTTAAGTGTATTCAGTGCACTGCATTCTATAGAGATGATTGTTACTAATTTATGTTTATACATTTAATACTACGTGCCTTATTCAATTTAAATTGTTTTTAAGAGAGACTGAGAATGAATAATATATAACGCACATAACAGTCGAGAAAGTGTAATGTAGAAATATAGATGTGCCTCCAGTCTCAGTAGTGAGATAAGCACACTGCTCCATGCCGCGCTAATAGGCCCCATTCTTCTACCAAATACAGGATGGCACATTGCTCCCTCATAAAACACCAATTATGCCACTTTACTGAACAGTCTGCTAGAAGTCAGAGAGATCAAGATAACTGAAGCACAATATATGGATGATATGGATGAAACACCACTTTTTCAAAGGGAGACATACTGTTAGAAAAAAGTAAAGACTGGCACAGCACTGCCACACGGACGTTTCAGGCAAGACACCCTTCCTCCGCCTTTAACAGGCAGTAGACCTTTGACAGGCGGTAGACCTTTGACAGGCGGTAGACCTTTGACAGGCGGTAGACGTTTAACAGGCGGTAGACCTTTGACAGGCGGTAGACCTTTGACAGGCGGTAGACGTTTGACAGGCGGTAGACCTTTGACAGGCGGTAGACGTTTGACAGGCGGTAGACCTTTGACAGGCGGTAGACCTTTGACAGGCGTACAGTAGACGTTTGACAGGCGGTAGACGTTTGACAGGCGGTAGACGTTTGACAGGCGGTAGACGTTTAACAGGCGGTAGACCTTTGACAGGCGGTAGACCTTTGACAGGCGGTAGACCTTTGACAGGCGGTAGACGTTTGACAGGCGGTAGACGTTTGACAGGCGGTAGACCTTTGACAGGCGGTAGACCTTTGACAGGCGGTAGACCTTTGACAGGCGGTAGACCTTTAACAGGCGGTAGACGTTTAACAGGCGGTATACCTTTAACAGGCGGTAGACGTTTGACAGGCGGTAGACGTTTGACAGGCAGTAGACGTTTGACAGGCGGTAGACGTTTGACAGGCAGTACAGTAGACGTTTGAGAGGCGGTAGACGTTTGAGAGGCGGTAGACGTTTGACAGGCGGTAGACGTTTGACAGGCGGTAGACGTTTGACAGGCAGTACAGTAGACGTTTGAGAGGCGGTAGACGTTTGACAGGCGGTAGACGTTTGACAGGCGGTAGACGTTTAACAGGCGGTAGACCTTTGACAGGCGGTAGACCTTTGACAGGCGGTAGACCTTTGACAGGCGGTAGACCTTTAACAGGCGGTAGACATTTGACAGGCAGTACAGTAGACGTTTAACAGGCGGTAGACCTTTAACAGGCGGTAGACCTTTGACAGGAAGTACAGTAGACCTTTAACAGGCAGTACAGTAGACGTTTGACAGGAAGTACAGTAGACCTTTAACAGGCAGTACAGTAGACCTTTGACAGGAAGTACAGTAGACCTTTAACAGGCAGTACAGTAGACGTTTGACAGGCGGTAGACGTTTGACAGGCAGTAGACCTTTGACAGGCGGTAGACCTTTGACAGGCGGTAGACGTTTGACAGGCGGTAGACGTTTGACAGGCGGTAGACATAATGACTGTTTGCTATACTAGTACACTGTAACACTTTTATTGTAAAATTACAGACGAAACTGCTGCCAGTAATTTACTGCAAAATTTACAGTATCTCTACAGTATCAAAAGAATACAGCAAACTGCTGTATTCTTTTGATACTGTAATTTACTGTAATAATTAAAAATTACAGTAAATTACTGGCAACAGTTTCACCTGTAAGTTACTGTAATTTTACAGTATATTTACTATATCAAAAGAATACAGCAGCTTGCTGTATTCTTTTGATACTGTAATTTATTGTAGTTCAAAATTACTGTCAGCAGTTTTGCCTGTAAGTTACTGTAAAATATCTCTACAGTATCAAAAGAATACAGTAACTTGTTGGAATCAAAATGTAAAGTAATTTGCTAAATTAATTCCAAAAATAACAGTACTTTTAGTGTCAGCTCTTTACCCCAAAACATTTAGGAAACTAGTGGAAGCATCTGTAAAATTAACAAGCCTGAAAAATAACAATTTACAACAATAAACAGGACAAAAGGACATATTCATAATATTCTTGTTTATTAGTTTGACCAAAAATAACATCCAAATAACCGATTAAAATATTCAAGCGTGAGTGTGTTTTTCTTAGTGAGTGTTTGATTATCTGAGTGACAACATTTGTACTTAATCTGATTAAATACTGTTAATCTGTTTCAAAAGGAAAGAGCCTCCCCACTACGCTAGGGGTTTAACGTGACAGATCTATGCTGTTGAACAATATTGTGTGCTAACCCAATAGCCAACATCAATATTAAAAACAAACATAATGCCTGATTGGATATTGTTAAGATAATTAAATAAAAGCCTTTACAAATACAAATAGCAATATGGTCAGTAAGTGAGTGGGTGAGATATGAAGGATTTGTGTGTCTGTATATACTCATCTGAACTCTAAGGACAGAGTCAGGGTAGCACCCTGCTTCTTCTTCATGAGAGCACCCTGCTTCTTCTTCATGAGAGCACCCTGCTTCTTCTTCATGAGAGCACCCTGCTTCTTCTTCTTCATGAGAGCACCCTGCTTCTTCTTCATGAGAGCACCCTGCTTCTTCTTCTTCATGAGAGCACCCTGCTTCTTCTTCTTCATGAGAGCACCCTGCTTGCACCCTGCTTCTTCTTCATGAGAGCACCCTGCTTCTTCTTCTTCATGAGAGCACCCTGCTTCTTCTTCTTCATGAGAGCACCCTGCTTCTTCTTCATGAGAGCACCCTGCTTCTTCTTCATGAGAGCACCCTGCTTCTTCTTCTTCATGAGAGCACCCTGCTTCTTCTTCTTCATGAGAGCACCCTGCTTCTTCTTCTTCATGAGAGCACCCTGCTTCTTCTTCTTCATGAGAGCACCCTGCTTCTTCATGAGAGCACCCTGCTTCTTCTTCTTCATGAGAGCACCCTGCTTCTTCTTCATGAGCACCCTGCTTCTTCTTCTTCATGAGAGCACCCTGCTTCTTCTTCATGAGAGCACCCTGCTTCTTCTTCTTCATGAGAGCACCCTGCTTCTTCTTCATGAGAGCACCCTGCTTCTTCTTCATGAGAGCACCCTGCTTCTTCTTCATGAGAGCCTGCTTCTTCTTCTTCATGAGAGCACCCTGCTTCTTCTTCTTCATGAGAGCACCCTGCTTCTTCTTCTTCATGAGAGCACCCTGCTTCTTCTTCTTCATGAAAGCACCTTGCTTCTTCTTCTTCATGAGAGCACCCTGCTTCTTCTTCTTCATGAGAGCACCCTGCTTCTTCTTCATGAGAGCACCCTGCTTCTTCTTCATGAGAGCACCCTGCTTCTTCTTCTTCATGAGAGCACCCTGCTTCTTCTTCATGAGAGCACCCTGCTTCTTCTTCTTCATGAGAGCACCCTGCTCTTCTTCTTCATGAGAGCACCCTGCTTCTTCTTCTTCATGAGAGCACCCTGCTTCTTCTTCTTCATGAGAGCACCCTGCTTCTTCTTCATGAGAGCACCCTGCTTCTTCTTCTTCATGAGAGCACCCTGCTTCTTCTTCTTCATGAGAGCACCCTGCTTCTTCTTCTTCATGAGAGCACCCTGCTTCTTCTTCTTCATGAGAGCACCCTGCTTCTTCTTCATGAGAGCACCCTGCTTCTTCTTCATGAGAGCACCCTGCTTCTTCTTCATGAGAGCACCCTGCTTCTTCTTCTTCATGAGAGCACCCTGCTTCTTCTTCATGAGAGCACCCTGCTTCTTCTTCATGAGAGCACCCTGCTTCTTCTTCTTCATGAGAGCACCCTGCTTCTTCTTCATGAGAGCACCCTGCTTCTTCTTCTTCATGAGAGCACCCTGCTTTCTTCATGAGAGCACCCTGCTTCTTCTTCATGAGAGCACCCTGCTTCTTCTTCTTCATGAGAGCACCCTGCTTCTTCTTCATGAGAGCACCCTGCTTCTTCTTCATGAGAGCACCCTGCTTCTTCTTCTTCATAGCACCCTGCTTCTTCTTCTTCATGAGAGCACCCTGCTTCTTCTTCTTCATGAGAGCACCCTGCTTCTTCTTCTTCATGAGAGCACCCTGCTTCTTCATGAGAGCACCCTGCTTCTTCTTCTTCATGAGAGCACCCTGCTTCTTCATGAGAGCACCCTGCTTCTTTATGAGAGCACCCTGCTTCTTCTTCTTCATGAGAGCACCCTGCTTCTTCATGAGAACACCCTGCTTCTTCTTCTTCATGAGAGCACCCTGCTTCTTCTTCTTCTTCATGAGAGCACCCTGCTTCTTCTTCTTCATGAGAGCACCCTGCTTCTTCTTCTTTATGAGAGCACCCTGCTTCTTCTTCTTCATGAGAGCACCCTGCTTCTTCTTCTTCATGAGAGCACCCTGCTTCTTCTTCTTCATGAGCACCCTGCTTCTTCTTCTTCATGAGAGCACCCTGCTTCTTCTTCTTCATGAGCACCCTGCTTCTTCTTCTTCATGAGAGCACCCTGCTTCTTCTTCTTCATGAGAGCACCCTGCTTGCTCAACAGTATTCGAAAGTGGCATGACAATAAAACGTCTAACGTTAATGTCCTTATGGCAGTACATTCTACCCTCAATCTTGACTCCCTCTGACCTGGGTGATCTCTATATACATGACATTTTAAAGCCAAACCTTTGTCAAATGAACGGTTACAACCATGAAAAGCACATTTAAATTTGATATGGGGGGTGTTTTGGTGAACTTTCATATGCCTTACAAAAGGTATGTTTAGTAACACATGCATGCTCACAAAATTGACAACTGAAAATTATGGAAAAATAAGCTAGACTGCTGCCTTGTCTCTGTTACGGTTTGGTTTTCGGCTGGACCCAAGAGCGGACACGGATGCGGAAGGGTAGGTGTAGGAATGGTTTATTGGGGAGCCAGCTGGTGATCTGAAGGAGAGGTAGGGAGATGTGGTGTCGTGAGCGGCGTTGGCTGGGCTGCAGGGTCAGGAATCCCAGGCACAAGGAATATACATTAGTCACAAGTACCGTTAGTCGCAAGTACACAAATAGACAGCACAAGTAACTACTCTTTAGTCGAGGCTAAACCAAAGAGGGGTCGAGATTAAAGCTACCACTGAGATGGTGAAATAATCTGGCGACGAGCCTAGGAAGCCGGGGTATTTAACCCTAACCCTAATTGCAGACAGGTGTTGGAGATGAGCCCAGGTGCCGGTTGATGGAAGCCGCGCCCACGCCACACACACACACACAGAGAGAGGACAGACAGGGGACACTGAAGACAGGACACGGCAGAGCCGTGACAGTCTCCTTGTTATTTTTTTAGTTACCTGTTACTAATAGTATTTAAATGTTAACTAAGCTAGTTACGGCTAACAGCCGTAACTAGACCACATGGAGAAACATGTGCTAACTACATGTTAGCACAGATGTTAGAAAACTTTGCTTCAGTTGAAACTGGACTTATCTTGAGGTAGTTAGTTGGTAGTTAGCTAGTGTCCTTCTTGTGCTTTTCGTCTGGTCTGAAGATCACAAATGAAAAATAATAAAATCCACTTGACTTTCCCAAACTGGCAGGGTAAAATAAAATAAAAAAAACAGGCTTTTGGCGTTGTTTCTCTGAGAATTGCACCACTCATTAACCCTTTTCTTCCAGTTTGAGGCAAAAAAATTAACAAAATAAATTCACCGGACGGTCCAAAATAGGCGGTGGTGAAAAAAAAAAAAAAGTAAGGTGTTGTGTCTCCTCCACTTGGGGGAAATGAACGGGTGTCGGGTTACTGCTGCCGCAACGGGAGTGAACCGAGTACCTGACCTTGCACGCAACGGTGAAAACTCGAGAGAGAAAAAAATAGCCGCGACTTTTAAATGTTTTATCTTAATCTGGTAAAAACTAAAGTGATTTACGTATTAACACTGAATACATTATAATTGAAATAGAAAATGACAATATTTACAGAGGAATAGCAAAACTCAGCTCTGGCTATTCATTATTTAAGAGAACTTCAGAATGAATAGACGTTATTTTCTCGAGATTCTCAGCGGTAGGCAGTAAGTTACTGTAAAAAGAAACACTTGACCGTTAGGATCATGGAAGCAAGCGTTTTGACTCCCAGAATGCATTGCTTTTACAGCATTATACAGTATTAACACAATACAGTAGGTTACTGTTAGAATTTCACTGTAAATTTACATCAAAGTGTTACTTTTACTTATAGCACTTGGTAGTTTGGCTTTCTCGAGGAAATTGTACTTTCTTGATTCTTGTTGTTCTGAGTTTGTACTCATGGTTGAATGCACTTATTGAAAGTCGCTTTGGATGAAAGCGTCAGCTAAAAGAAATGTGATGTAATGTAAATGCCCCCATGGTGTAAGTCCTATGACTACGCCCTTTCAAATAACTGATATTTTCCTAATTTCAAAAGCAGTCATGTTGCTCATGGTGTACGCCCACTAAACTGTGTTCTTGTGGGCGTGCATCTCTACCCCATCCTTGCAAACTGTTGGCAATATGGTCTGTGCACAACGCACAGAGCTGACCGTTGACAGGCAAGAGGTCGTGTGTGGCAAACAGCGGGAATAACCCCATTTGAGACGCATATTCACATATATTGAAAATCAGTGTGCATGTAAACATAGTGATTCAAAGCCTTTGTAGAAATCTAGACTGCCCTCACACTGACTCTACGATAAATTGAAGTAAGAGAAAAAAATAGCTCAAAAAAGAAAAATAGATCAAGACAGAGTTTAAGGGCTGAGGAGGTGGTCCACCACTTTGGTCCAGATTGAAATAGCTCAACAGCTAGGCTATTGGATGGATTGCCATAAATGTATTAATGGTTCCCAGACATGAATGGTTTTGAGTGAATTGTCTTGTGGAAATGAGTAAAAATTAAAGTGTGCCATTCAAATAAAATGACAATAAACTTGCACTAGCTGGTGTCTTCACAATCGGCCCGGTATACATGGTCAAGACAGGGCTAATTATGTTTGCAGTCATCAGCTGGTCATTTATTACCCAGTGGTCTGTTTCTGATCTAAGTTTTGGGATTTTTCTTCTTAAAAGGTGTATAGGAAAAGTGGAAACAGACAGAAAACAGATTTCTGAGTTGATAGTGCGAGGAGGAGGTTGGCAGAAAAAAAAAAACTTCATGAGAACGAATGGATACTGTTCCTTGGATCATTTTAACGCATCATAAACTCTCCCCATCTCTCACTTTCCCTCCTACCTCTCCTTTTTTTCTGTCAGTGACTCTCGCGCTCTGGTTTCATTTGAAAGATGCATGCCTGAGAGGTTTGAGTTATATTCCCTACAGACTGTCAGATTTCATATGGAGGCAGCTTTTTCCTCTCGCTAACGCAGCATCCGACCATTGGCCTTTGTTAAAGGGAAGAGTGGCACCTCAAAGAGATGCAGTATTAATGGAAATCATCTTTGGACAGCAGAGACAAAAGAGTGGAGATCAATACAAAGTGTGAGATTGAACTCGCAAGCTGCACGGCGACTGTTTCTATTGCCTTCTTCTTTGAGTCCTGCTGATCAGTAAGTTTAACTTAGAGACGAGTTAAACTTCAGTCATGTTTTTGTCACTGGAGTCCCATTAATATCACCAAAGTATTCCGAAGGAAACTTTGTTGGTTTGCTTTTTTCTCATAGACACCCACAAATGTCAGATTTATGGCATTATCTACTCAGTATATAAACTTTGGTTTGATGCCTGGACAGTCAAACACTCACTGCCTAGAGTCAGAGTCAACTGTCACATAAAGTGTATAGTAGCTCCAAAAATACACTGTACATTTCAAAAAGTTAAAAGAAGTACGCAATGAGTCATATTTTTAGATTGGTATCCAAGAGTTATTTAATTATTCAGTACTGTCTTGAAAGGTTATCCGGGCCTGATGTTTACCTATTCCTTCAAGTGAAATAGATTAAAATAGACAATGTTTGTTCAGTTCAAGATAAAAATAAAACAAAGTAGTAAGCTCACAGATTTGGATAAAAAAAAGGGTGAAAAGCAGAAGTTCACTCCAATCAGGCACATCACATATTGATATGAAAGTCATGAAAGAGTTCTGAGCGACTTCCTTACTACCAACTAACAAAGAGGCCCTAATCAGTGTTTTTTAAATTAACAATTTATTGAATAAGGGTTAATAACACTCACACACTGCGATTCAGGCAAAGCAGCCCTCGGTAATGCTGAAGCCAGGTCATTTGAATATTTGAGTTTCCAAAGGGATATATCTCACATCTTTATGCAAATTGTGCCAGCCACTCTAACAAAACAAGTACAAACACCAGCTGCGTCTTCACTGCACCTTTTATTTACTTTTCACTTTCTGCACAATATGACACATTGTTTAAGTAAAACCTATCCTCACGTTGGTTTTTTTTGGCATTTAAAAGTAATCTCTGTTTGTGATCCTAAAGTAGTATACAGTAAATCATTTAGTTTGGTCTGACAGTGGCAAGGATTGGGGTGAGCAGAAGGTTGTACTGAAAAATTATAGCTCAGAGCAGCTCATTTAGAAAAAGAAAGTGAACGTGAATCAGTAAAATTTTTGGGACTGTGAACTTTATTCAGACAATGAAATATTCAGAAAGAAAACCACTAATTTATCCAAGATGCTACTTTTTTTAGGGTAAGTGTTTGTCAGACTTTAGATGGAGTTAATTTAAATACAGGGATACATTGCTATATGTCATGATCTCTTGGGCTTATCACAGTCCTGTGATAGCCACATATATTGGATTTATTTCTCTTTTTTTGTCAGATAATTTGATTTATTGATTGCGATCAGAATGTAATAAGAATTTCAACAAATATAACAATAAATGTTTACCAATCCTAGCTTTAAGATAAATGTGATAATAGATTGATGTGTATTTTAAGTCGTATCACTAAGCCCTTGTTACATGTACTGCAAGTGGGGTCTGCTCCTAATTCCATTCAATTCAATTTATTTTGAATAGCCCAAAATCACGAATCAGGTATAGTAAAACTGCTGGGTTCCATTTAGACTAGCAATATAGGTAAATTTGGGAGGTAATCCACAGTATCAGCTGAAGCCGTCATTGCTGTGCATTAGCCCCTTGTACTCTGACCATTCTTCTTAAACTGAGAGACACAGCAAAACATCAGAAAGACAGTGTAGGAGGATACGATGCATTAGCGCCTAACAGAGAAACCGAGGCAGAAAAGGAAACAGAGACGGACTGAGAGCCTGCAGAACCAGCCAGTAGTCAGTAATTTGGACTAAAAAGGTCAGAGCAGCTGATGGCTCCATCCATCTAAAATGGCAGCTGACCTGTGAGAGTGGGTTTTGGGTCACGATGGATAAGAGAGAGAGAGAGTGTGAGAGAGAGAGAGAGAGAGAGACATACCAGCTTCACAACAACCGACGTCTACTGTTGTAGCTCCGAGGCAGACTGTTACACAAGTACAGCTATTGTTTCTGCTGCATTCAAAGTCGACCCAAATGTGTGCAATTTCTTACAGATGGGTGTGTCTGTCTCCATTTTCTGTTTACATTTCATTAAGTCGATGACGTGCCCTAATACCTCTCCTTCATCTCATCTCCAGCGACAAATATGATGGCATAATCCATCTAACATGGCAGCTGACCCCTGTGAGTGTGCACCGCAACCGAGAGGTGCGAAGAAACAAGGAAACACAGATGTGTACCTCAAGTTAAAAGAAAGAGATATCGGATATAAAATATATTTGGTTTCACAGAAGAAAAAGTAGAGTAGAATTAATTCCAGTGGAAGAGGAAACTATTTTGGACTGAGATGTTCATTTAGATATTTGTTTTATTCTCCTCTACGTCATGTACCTCCATCATATCACACCCCTCTCCACCACAGGCCGTCTGCTGATGGCTTCATCCATCTAACATGACAACCAACCTCTGAGAATTGCTTTGGGGGTCATGATGGGTCAAAACAAGAGAGTGAAAGATAGAAATACAAAGAGAGAGAAAGAGAACGACGAGTGATTGAGTTCAATGCTCTTTGATACAGCGTTGAAGATGAACGATCTAATCAAGGATCAGAATCGACATTATGGGATTGTGTGAAAGCTGGCTAGAGTTAAAGAAACTCCTACCTTTTAAAAGAAGCCATACTGTCTACTATCTTGTAAATCACATGGGAAACTAGAGTGCTTGGGGCATTGGTTTAATCTTTAATGCCAACCATAACTGTCTCCTTAACTTGAACAGTAAACCTTCATGTGGATGTGCTCATTATGTTTGACGTCATGCTGGCCCATTGCAATTCCAATCCAATCATGGCCAGTCAAGGTCATTGAAATAATTATTCATGAACAGATTGAACACTCCATGTCATACAAGCCATACTATTTCATATTAATTACAGTCAGGTTTTAGACTGTATCACTCCACAAAAACTTGAATTTTGTGTCCAACTAGTCACATCAAGGAAGAAGGTTGCTATGTGGCAGGGTAATGTCATGACACGCACATAATATTTTCTAATCTTGGCATTTCGCTGTGTTAATTAAGAATAATCTGGTTTTGCAAAGAAGCCATCGAATGGTTTTGATTACATTTAATCGGTAGATTTAAAAAACAAACTTGCAGGGTTCCCCAGGGGAATGTCCTGGGGCCATTATTCTTTTTACCAGCCACGACTGTGACCCTGATATTGTTTTCCCCTTGTGGTGTCCCAACCATGCAAGATGCCGTCACAAAACTTTACAGGTGTGCGGTTGAGATTAAAATGAAGGCCAAGTTCGACGATGGCTGTGGTTCAATCAAGTGTGCCAAAAGTAGGGGGTAGCAAATGGGGAAGGGGCCATTTGCCCCCCACTTTGCGTGGTCCAAATTAGCGTTGCAGCTGGTGTGATCCCATCACAAGATGATCTCTAGTTATTATATACTAATGATTGGATTCGATGTGATCTCTTTCTTTTGTGTAGTTGCGTTGATAACATCACATAAAGACAAAGAACTCACATAAAGAACTGAGATAACAATAACCATAGGTTGTCAAATGTGGCCTTTATTTACCTCACTGGCAAAGAGAACCAGACTTTTTTTCTAATTACCCCTACTTCCTTGTTAAACTTTTTTTAAACTGAGTTTGAAAGCTGGAATTAATAGGTGGATAAAACAGTATTTCTGTTTAAAATTATGTGTTGAGTGTAATGTGACCACTGATAGAATTTGTGATATGGAACTCAACATTATGCTGAATTAATCATGTGAGCCATTGCTGTAGGCTACAAGTAATTTTCAAGATTTAATTTTCAAGCTTTTAAAGGAGAATTTATGGTATATGTAGTGCTGAACTGCAGAATATTTCAACGTCGCTCTAATTATAAACATGACTCTTATTTACAGTAAACTGAGACCATTCTTTTGGGAACTCAATGAAGAGGAAACCATGAATGAATTGTCAATTTGTCATTTGTCAAACTAATTTTAGTTAAGGAGCCACATACTGCCCACTTTGATCTCTAGTGGGCCAGACCAGTAAAATCATAGCATAATAACGCATACATAACAACAATATTTCTCTATGTTAAAATCATTGGTGAAGGTTTTTGAATGATAAACCCTATTTTAAGGTCTTTCTACAATAAACTAGAAACATAAAGACCAAAAACTCAGACATCAGCCCACAGTTTATCTACCTGGGCTCTCCTCTGCAGATCTGCTCGCTTTATGACGTCACAAAGCGAGCAGCGAGCGCTGCTGCCCGTGGCAACGAGCGCTGCTGACTTTTCTCAGGGTAATTTAGTTTTACTCACGGACCTCTCCACTGCATCAAAAACGTCTTGGTCTGCGATGGTGTTTCTTGACAAACTGACATTTTTAAAAGTCTGTATCTGGTCGGGGCACACCTGCTCACATACCTTTACATGGCACACCTGCTCACATACCTTTACATGGCACACCTGCTCACATACCTTTACATGGCACACCTGCTCACATACCTTTACATGCACTGTTTCAAAAATGCCCCTTCTGAAAAACACTTTGAAGCGGGGTGATTACTTCAGCCACAATAAAGCTAGCTTTCATAGCAGCATCATTTTTGGCTGTAGCTTTTGTGAAAATATTCTGCTGCGATTGCAGTCTGCCTTTTAATTCTTGGGCCATTTTATGTTTTTCTTGGAGGCTAAATTTAGCATACTTGGCTCCGTGTTTGGTGTAAAAATGCCGCCGTAAATTGTATTCTTTCATTATCGACTCTGCCTCAAAACACAGACGACATACCGTTTTTTCTCCTTGAAGCACAAACATATATTCACTTTCCCATCTTTCATTAAATTGCCTTCCCTCTGCATCAATTTTTCTTTTCTTGGACATCTCAATCTTTTTCAACTCAATCACTTGTTGGAAAACTGCTTTAGTTCAACGCCGATATGGAAAAACTGCTTTCTAGCGGTAGGATGCCGTTCATTCGCGGGTCACAAAATCAACATGCATTGTGGGAGATGTAGTTTATGGTCACTGTACATTGTAAAGCAGCATGGATTTTTATTTTAAGACAATCATATTCCTTTCAAGCTCTAGCAGGCCATATAAAATGATGTGGCGGGCCGCTAGACTGTATCTAACTTAAGTCTAATGATCAATCTTGAGTTTCTCAGGTTTGTTTATTTCAGTTGTGGGGTTTTGCCTATATTCATCTATCAAGGTAATTTTATTCTTTACAGTATATACCAAGCAAGTAAGCAACCATCATGACATACCACCCTTCATTATAAACAGGTCAAGGTGTTTTCCCTAAATTGAACTCCAAACAGCATGTGTGCATTTAAAAAACTAGACTTGTTTATGTCTCTCAGAGAACTTTCATCCAATTTTGTTTCAAGCCTCTTGCGCCAATTCTGACATTTTAATTATTGAAGATATCAATATACATCTAAATAATGTATCTTAGGGCTGTGTCATCATTTATCTACTCGTTTGTCTTCAATGAATTTGAACATGAAAAGACCCTCTTAAGGTGCGTTCATTCGCGTGGTGTGTTCAAACCAAAAGCTATTTGTGGTTATTTCGCTTTTTTGCACTCGACTCACCACCGGAGAGGGGGCGTGGCTTATCTCCGTGGAAATAGTTCCTTTCTGCCATCCACCGTGGAAGAAATAACCACTAGTTCTGCTTTGTACATGTTGTGGAAGTCCCACAAACGTTGGAACATCAAACGCCCTTGTGTCTGGGTTCATAACATTATATTATATAATATTATCCATAGCCGCTCACAGCTTCTCCAGGAGCTGCGTCTGGAGGACTTCCTCTTCCAGACTATCGACTTCTCCTTCATAGTTTCTGATCAGCAGCGGCAGGATGGCTGTGATGACGGGCGGAGCTTCTCAACGCTGATTGGCGTTCGCAACTCAGCGCCATGCGAATTTTTCGCCCGAGTTGAAATTTTTCAACTCGCGCGAATAAGCTAATTATTTGCGTCGCGTCATTTGCTCGAGTTCGCGCGATTTCGCGCCGTGCGATTCGCCGCCTGGTGAAAATTCGCTTTTTCACAACCATTTTGCATCTGTGCATTGACTTTGTATGTAATCTGATCGCGCGAAAAATTCGCGTTTCGTGTGAACATACCTTAACACCTTTGATCTGGTCCTGGCTCATTGCAATACTGTTTGAGATTAGAACAGTTTTGTCAGATCCTTCAGCTTTGCCTGATCATGTCTTTGTTATTTTTTTATTTGAACTACTATATCAACCGCCTAACCTGTTGGACACTACAACTGTTCTAGAAAAAAGACCTCGGCCCTGGGTTTTCCCTGAATAAATAAAGGTTAAATTAATACTAAATAAAACGTCTTCAGCCATGTTAGTGGCTATGTATGGCTGTATTTACACACAGCATTGCCTTGAGCTAATCATCAACATATTTATGATGGCAGGTTCAGCAGGTCTAATGTTTTTAACGTACACTATATAGCAGTAAACACACAACTGAGGATGATGGGAAAGGCATTAGTTTTGCAGGGCATGAACCAAAGTTCTGGACATAACACTTTGGACTTGGTGGTGTTTTGGTGATCCCTTCACGTTTCATCTGAGTCATAACAACTCATTGTAAGGGGGAATTAATCTCTTTCATCCAAATCTTGAATGAACTTGAATGAAGAAAGTTATTTGAGAAGGCTATAAGAGGAGATACAGTATGGCAAAGAAATTAAGGGTAAATAGTTTTTTTGGTGTTCCTATTATACCTTATAAATGATAAGTGACAAGAAAAAGATGAGAATGTATTTTAGTAAGTCCAGGATTAGACATTGCGTTTTATAAGGTTTGTTATCTCAGAAAAAAAGTTCAACGGTAGTTAAAATGATCCAAAAACGAATTAACTCCGGCAGGGGATGAGTGTACAACTTGTCTGTCTGATGCCGTTGAGGAAACAGAATCAGTAGACTACTCAAACATGTGACTTTCATCCTTGGGTATGGATTTTATTTCTATTTTTTGTATTTCAAATGACTTGGCTTGATTCCAAGGCACAGCTAATTATCGTTGCCTGGAATATAAAGCCTTGTAGGATCATGAAACAGCAGTGGGAAAGAGGTCCATAAACCTTAAATTACAAAAAGGGAAAATATGATCAAAGGCATATTTCCTTTTACCCTGGCTGTGTGGCATGAAGCAGAAGCAAAACCTGTGAAAAGCACTCTGGAGGTTCATGACCCCATCCTCTAAATAATGCCTTAAGCTCAGCTAATTTCATTAAAGTACTCCTATTTAATTGTTTTCAACAAGTGTCAGTATCTTAATAAATATGAATAAAAAACTGTACATCATGTCATGTTTCAAAACTAAACTTGGAGTCACGTGAAACTGCAAATAATAATATTTTTTGAGTATCTTTGGTTTCCCTGTCACTTTGTTTGAAGGCATTATGTGTAGAATTTGTCTCACTCAAACACCCCCTGTAGCAGCATCAAAAAGACAATGTGCGTGTTTCAATATTGTTTCTTTTGAAACATGCAGTTTAATGTAGGCAAGGCTACCATGAGCATTGATTTAGCACACCAGCATTTGAAATTTTAAGCTGTCATCACAGTGCAGATTTTTAAGGGAACGGAGAGCCCAAAATGGAGGAAGCTATCGTAGCTTATTAGTTTTGTTAAGCACTGCACTTAAAATGACTCTCCTTTGGGATCGGCTGTGGCTCAGAAGTAGAGCGGGTGGTCCTTGAATCGGAAGATGGGACATTCTGAGAGAAAGATTTATTTTAGTCCTGATGATGGCAGGTGGCACATTGAATGGTAGCCCCTGCCATCAGTGTATGAATGTGTGTGAATAGGTGAATGATGACATGTAGTGTCAAGTGCCTTGGATGGTCGGAAGACTAGAAAGGCACTATACAAATGCAGGTTCATTTACCATTTTACCATTCCTCTGTCGAAGCATTAACCGACATAGACGTTGTCCCATTAGCGAACCCAGCTGGATAGCTAGATGAGTCAGCTCTATAGTTCCAAGACCTTTCTTTAAAAACACTTTGAATGAAGTGATAACTAAATCTAACTTAATGAAAAGTAAATGCTAGGGGGGAGTAAGTAACACAGTACAAAGAAGATGGAAACGATCTCGGG
Organism: Ophiodon elongatus; assembly: GCA_016806645.1. Classification (NCBI taxonomy): domain Eukaryota; kingdom Metazoa; phylum Chordata; class Actinopteri; order Perciformes; family Hexagrammidae; genus Ophiodon; species Ophiodon elongatus. Next base: position 118,895 of record JACSYO010001795.1, on the reverse strand, counting down.
AAAGCTTTTATGACGCGAGCATGTTCCCTGATAGCGGGTTAGCGGTTAGCTCTGACGCCACATGTTTTGCGAAGACCCACAGATGAATTTTGCTGTGCCACTGTCTGGTGTGATGAAGGTAGCGTCATTTAACTGTTGAACAGACCTGTAATTGAGGTGTCCCAGTACGTGCCTTTAATGCACACCTGCCAGCCAATTAAAAAACACTATTTCAGATCTGCCCTTGTTTAACTAGGAAACACCTTTTCTATCTATTCTAATTATGCAGTGTACACCCTTGGCAATATGACCAAATGGTTGGTGTGAGTTACTGTTGACATCACCATATGCCTGTGAGCCACTCAGGGAGAGGATGGGACACACACACACACACACACACACACACACACACACACACACACACAAAACATGGAGAGATAAAGCTCCTTCGGAACGAAAAAAGCATCAAGTTACAATTAGAAATTGTGTGTCGAGTTTTCACTATGTTCATGATCCTGTGAGGCTGATAAATGACACTTATCAACACATTCCTATGAGTTTTCACACTAATGTAACACATCTGGCATGTATCGAGCATCTGATGTATTTTTGGGGAAAGGGCAGAATTTTCATATGCTAGCGCAATGCCCGTTCAGGGAGTGCTGCCTGCAGCGTTCTTGAGAATTGTCCATTAATCGTTGACTGCAGACTTGAAGAAGAGTTTAGCCGTAACGTTAGTATACCCAGCACCCAGGGGGGGAGTTTGGGGGGGGGGGGGGGTTACTTTGCCGTCCCAGGAGAGTGCGGGGGGCTGGGAGGACACGACAGACATCTTGGAAGAGCGTTTTCATTCCGTATGTTGCCTGTCAGGCGACAAAGCTTCGCCCTGTTGCACCCGCACCCAGGAGAACGGAGGTTTATGACGGAGCTGCTCTAAACATGGAGAGCACGCTTACACACAGATTGACAGGCTCACACACTTACGCATGGAAACACTGCGCACACAGGAGAGGAGGGATTTACAACTGAAATGCTGTTAACATGTGGCCCCCTGTGGAACACACACACACACACATACACACACACACAGACACACACAGCTGATTTGAAATCCAGAGTGCTAAGACCTTTGTTCTGTGTAAAAACTGTGTTTTCAGCCACCGCGTGCCATCGAGTAAAACATTTCACTCTTAATGTAACAAGAGGGGTTTTAGTATCCTGGGACCATGAAGGCACGTGGTTTTGCACAACTGTGTGATTTATCCAGAGAATACAAGATGAGATGAGGAGGCCACTCAATCATGACAGCATCCCTTTGCTTCACACACACCTTGGAGATATCCTTAATTGGAACATATGTCCAATAATACTGAGCTGGAATCTGTCTCCCTTTTTTTTTACCCTTCTTTTGTTCCAAAGCCCACAGCTAAAATAGATATTTTATGTATGTTAATGGCAACCAGACTAGCTTCAGTGTTAACTCGTGAAAAATATCAAACGTGCAAGTACACAAGGAGGATTGTGGGATTAAAAAAATATATATGGACAGAATGTTACACATGAAATACTTTGACTTGAAAGCAACGCTGCCCCACACTGTGCAAAAAAAGCAAATAATTGCAGGCCTAGCAGAGGGCAGACGCAAACAATTTGACAGGAAAATAAATTGGGAATTGATGTGATACATTCAAACAAGATTTAATATCCTTTAGGTTGCCCTGCTGAAACGATAAAGGCAATGGCAATCTTTTACAAGATTAATGATTTAAAAAAAAAAAAGATGATTAATGCTGAAAATGCAAGTGTTGTTCGTGCTTGATGTCTGGTCTTTTCTTTTTTTTCAATTCAAAAGCATTAACTCGGCGTGAATGAGTCATCATTTTGAATGTGATTCTGTGAGTCGGCCAAACAACAAAAAGGAAACTCTTGGCTTCTGTCTGAGGGCGACTGTGGATCAGTGGTGAGCAGGGTTGTCCTTCAATCAGAGGATCGGCGGTTCGAGCTCCGCTAGTCCATGTCGACGTGTCCTTGGACAACACACTTAACCCTGATGTCTCCTGTAGCTATGCCTACAGTGTGTGAATGTTAGCTACTCCTGATGGGCAGGTGGACCCTTAGCTCCTCCCATCAGTGTGTGAATGTTAGCTACTCCTGATGGGCAGGTGGACCCTTATCTCCTCCCATCAGTGTGTGAATGATGTCATGTAGTGTTAAAGAGCTTTGAGTGATCGGAAGACTAGAAAAGCGCTGTACAAGTACAGGTCCATTTAATGAACTCTCTGAGCATCTCACCCAAAGATGGTTTAAAGTTTCCACAAGGAACTTTCCTTTTGTGTGGATTTTGGAGGTCCTGGTGGAGAAAAGTGGAAGTGTTTCTGAGCACCAGAGTCCCTTTTAGAATCCCGCTCCTTTTACTGAATCAGGGGTCTGATCAGTCCTGGATCTAGTTCTCCTGTGCCTCCCTCCCGTTCAAGCGGGTCCAGGACCATGGCCTGGGGTTCCAGCTGCGTGGGGTCGGCGTTGGCTCCCAGCAGGGCCTCGAAACGAAGCTCTGCTCCTGGCTGCAGTAGAAGCCGTATGTGGCTATGTATCTATCTATGTAGGTCATGAAGAGGCATCGGTTTGAAATGCAGACTGTTGCGTAACCTGTTCAAAGTTCCTCACAGTAACTATAGATGACACAGCATTCTGTGCAACTTGGATGGTTGAAAAGACGGGCAGTGGGCAATGTTTGTTGTTGCTCAAAAGCACCAAGAGAGTGGTAAGGCTTGTAGATCAGGGGTAATTAATTTAAATGCAAAGTCCCCATAACATTTAAATCTGCATCCTATATGTTACACCCTTCGAATAAAAATCAACTGCAGGCATTTCCTTGTCATCTCAACATTACAATTTCAATTTGTCAAAGAAAGATACATTTGACAAAGAAACAAATTGTGTGTAAAGAAAATGGCTCTTTACCATGAATACAATTAGTTCTAGCACAATTAATTTAAGAACTACATAAAAAAAAGATAGAATCTTATAAATAAAATAAATAAAAGATAAACAGAGCTATGATTAGTCTTTTTTCTTTATATAACATTTTTACGCTTCCTTTTGTTAAGTATTATCATAAATTTAAAGCTATTGTTAGGTTGTAATAATATAATATGACTTACACCAGTAAGTAAGGAATGTGATAGCGAGAGAGGGGATTTCAGGAGACTGAGGCCACTACTAGGCCCCAATAAAACTGATAAGCAACTCCCCTGGAGGGGGGTTGTTCTGCTGAACTCTACGAGAAGGTGGAGAGATGACTTCAAGAGCCATAAAGCCTAGAGGAGGCGATGCACCGACGTGACCAATTCGAATGCTGATTCTAGCCATGTGAAACTTTAGCCGAATATATGTTGTAAAACTGAGCCAATGAGAGGCGACGATGCACATTTTTATTGGACTATATAATCAAATGTACTGGTCAGTTCGAGGCTCTCTTAGGTCAATGGGCACAGACAGATAACTCTCGCAGGCTGCTTTTACAGGCAACTGTTGAGGGGCTGTGGCCTGCCATTGGCCTATGAACCCTCAGCTGAGATTTTTACTCTGTTATCACAACGCTTGTCACTTTATTAAATATGCTTTATTATAACTTTCGTTCCAAGAAGTCCTTCGTCTCCCCGGAACTTTTCAATACAATACTTTCCTCGAAATAGAAATGGGCCTGTGGTCATTAACATGTGTAGGTGCTCACTGGTGAGCCTGGACCAGTGCTTGGTGTTGATTATGTTCACGGCAGAGAAAGCTGACTCACAGCTGTAAGTCGACATGACAAAATCTTACAGCTATATCTTTCAGCATAGCCTCATTTTTAAAGGGATGGTTTGCTACTCATTTGCTTTCTTACTCAGAGGATTCAGAGTGCTTCCCTGCACCCCTTTCCCTGAGTGGTATCCATCTCCTCATGCAACTTTCACCAGAGTGAAAGTTTCCAAAAATGTCAAAATGTCATCACCCTGAAAGCTCTTAATCCATCTTTGTCTGTAAAGCTAACTTTATTAAAAAAACTGTAATAGAAAGGTAGCCAAGTTTACTCAGACATAGATTTTTCTATGACTCGTTTTAGCTCTGGGAGAACACAACTAACACGTGCATAATTGTATCTGGTTTACCGCACAAGATACATTTGAGAGCTTTGACCAAACTATGTTGTAGCCTTTACAGTAAAAAAAACAAAAAAACATTACAATTCCACATTTTCCTCAAATCGTTAAGCACCAACATTTACATATGTAATTTGTTTTATACTCAACAGACCTGAAAATCTAAACAGAAAATGACCTCAAATGTGTATGTGTGTGTGTGTGTGTGTGTGTGTGTGTGTGTGTGAGTGAGTGAATGAGAGAGACAGTACATGTTGCACACGCAAACCCTTTAACCACACAGCTTAGCTCTCTTCTCTGCATTAATTGGTGGTTTGCGTGGTGATTAAAGTGTAAAGTTCGCCTGGGAACGCCTGAATCCGGTAAAAAAAAAAAATTAAATCCAAAGATGAGCTGTCAAAGCTTTCTTTTCATCCCTTAACCGTGAATCATGTAACGCAGCTATAGGCTTTAAGTTTGCTGCAGTAAAATTAAACGGTTGCACTAATTAGACTACTTATACTAATAATAGTGTGTAATATTACATGAACAGGGTCATAAATTTAATTACACTGGCCCCCACTGAAGAACAGAGCCTTCAGACATAAATCCTATTAAACATGAAATATCTTTTAAATCGCCTGGGAACCTTCAGCCTCCTTTCGCTTTAACAATGAAGAATAATACTGTTGCAATCCGCAGTAATTGTCAACCGAACCGCGAGCCATTAAGCTGCAAGTCAAGGAAAATAGAAAACCAACAAATGCTGAATTTAGAATATAGAGGGAGGGCAGGAAGTGTAGAAATAACATAAAAATATGGTTAACGATCAAGCACTCTCAATATACAAGAGGAGAGAGAGAAGAGAGTAAACCGACATACTCTCTGGCACACACACACACACGCACACACACACACACACACACACACACACACACACACACCTCGGCTCTAATATAGGGATTATTAATTGACAAAATGAGTTTGACGCCGGTTTGATAGATGTGCAGAACAAAGCAGACGGTAGACCTAATCACTCCGGCCCTAAATGGATTCATTATGAGGACCGGCCTGACATGCTGCTGCAATGCAGAGAGGGAGAGAGGGAGAGGGCAGGGAGGAGAGAGGCGGAGAGGGAGAGGGGGAGAGAGGGAGAGGGGGAGAGAGGGAGAGGGCAGGGAGGGAGAGAGGCGGAGAGGGAGAGGGGGAGAGAGGGAGAGAGGGAGAGGGCAGGGAGGGAGAGAGGCAGAGAGGGAGAGGGGGAGAGAGGGAGAGGGCAGGAGGGAGAGAGGGAGAGGGCAGGGAGGGAGAGAGGCAGAGAGGGAGAGGGGGAGAGAGGGAGAGGGCAGGGAGGGAGAGAGGCAGAGAGGGAGAGGGGGAGAGAGGGAGAGGGCAGGGAGGGAGAGAGGCAGAGAGGGAGAGGGGGAGAGAGGGAGAGGGCAGGGAGGGAGAGAGGCAGAGAGGGAGAGGGGGAGAGAGGGAGAGGGCAGGGAGGGAGAGAGGCAGAGAGGGAGAGGGGCAGAGAGGCAGGGAGGGAGAGGGGGAGAGGGAGAGGCAGGGAGGGAGAGGGAGAGGGGCAGAGAGGGAGAGGGGAAGAGAGGGAGAGGGGGAGAGAGGCAGAGAGGGAGAGGGGAAGAGAGGGAGAGAGGGAAAGGGGGAGAGAGGCAGAGAGGGAGAGGGGCAGGAAGGGAGAGAGGCAGAGAGGGAGAGGGGCAGAGAGGGAGAGGGGCAGAGAGGAAGAGAGGAAGAGAGGGAGAGGGGCAGGGAGGGAGAGGGGCAGAGAGGGAGAGGGGCAGAGAGGGAGAGGGGCAGAGAGGGAGAGAGGCAGGGAGGGAGAAGGCAGAGAGGGAGAGAGGGAGAGAGGGAGAGGGGGAGAGAGGCAGAGAGGGAGAGGGGCAGGAAGGGAGAGAGGGAGAGGGGCAGAGAGGAAGAGAGGGAGAGGGGCAGAGAGGGAGAGGGGCAGGGAGGCAGAGAGGGAGAGAGGGAGAAGGCAGAGAGGGAGAGGGGGAGAGAGGGAGAGAGGCAGAGAGGGAGAGAGAGAGAGAGGGGCAGAGAGGGAGAGGGGGAGAGAGGCAGGAAGGGAGAGAGGCAGAGAGGGAGAGGGGCAGAGAGGGAGAGAGGCAGGAAGGGAGAGAGGGAGAGGGGCAGAGAGGGAGAGAGGCAGAGGGTGAGGCGGTGGGAGTTGACTAGATGCCGAGTACAATACAATGGCAGCGATTAAATCAGCTTTGTGCTTTACGACAGGACATTACGCTGAGCTGAGAGCGCTGTACAGTGGGGGAAAGACAGTGAGTACAGGTTTTATAAAGTCCCGTAGGGCGTTTCATGATGGTGGAATATTGAGCCAATTCATTATCTGAATGTGATTTCTGGTCCCTAGTTCATCGTGTAGCCCAGAAAGCCCCAGAATGTTCAAGCCACATGCACATGAGTGTGTTCACATGTGACACCATGCACACACCCTTTATATGGGAGATTTGACTCATAAACACAGGATGGAATCAGCTGATCGGTGATCAGGATAACAAAGTCTGTTCCTGAATTGCATTTGACATAAGGTTCCCAGTTCTTTGCCCTGCCCTTAATTGGCTATTCTAATTGGCTTTTTTTTATTCCCACCTGTAAGGTTACCGACATGTTATGATCGACTTTTTTTCCCCCATTAAAATGATTTTTTAAAGCGAATTTTTCCGTATCTAACGCAAGAGTCCAAGGATAGCGGATATTGTATGCTGTACAGATTGTAAAGCCCTCTGAGGTGAATGTGGTGATTGGGCTGTACAAATAACATTGAATTGAATCATGAACATAATTGGGCAAGAAATGCTCGCGCTTGAACAACAGAATAGGTTGTTTGCCAATGACTCCCAGAACAGTATATATGACCATCAGAGAGCACGTTGTGAAATGGTCTCCATTTTAAACACTTGGGTAGCATAATTACTTGGTTGGATTAGGAATAGATCATGTTTTGGGTTTAAATTAGTATGTTTGTTGCTGAACTTAAGTTAAGTATGTTAAGTTCTGTGTATGTTAAGTAGGTCACGTAAGTTAATATACATAAGTCAACACGGGACACAAACAGTCTCCTTGGTGAAAGTAAAGTGTGTTTGTTTGACCCATCATCCACCCCGACCTCCTCCCTACGCAGACTTTGGCACTCTTTACACGACATCACATGACTTCCTCTTTTGCTCCCGTCATAATTACTACAGCCGCTGGAGGTTGCCACGTACCAATAAATGTAAATATCGGTCGTAATAAGCTGCTTGCACAGACAACCTACATGGACGTTTTTCCGGTTAGCATACTTGAAAGATGGTTGAGGCAACCCAGTGTCCTAGAAATTACATTTATATAAAACTATTTGTTATCCCTAAGAAGGAAGTACTGAACAATGAAGCCTGTCTTAAAGAACATGCATAGACCAATGGTTTTGGAAGATGACAAGCACAGCTGTGGTGTAACATTTTAGTCACTTTTCCTTTATTTGATATATTACCAGGACTCCCATGGGATGTATGATACTGTTTGTACATAATTTCTTTAGCAACATACGAAGTTGAGATAAAATAGTAAATACTTAAATATATGGCTGACCCAGACTTAAAGGCTCAGTTTAGCCAAATTACTACAAATGTTCTCACTTCCATCTAATTGTACCTGGCTAAGCAGATAGTTTAGTTTTATTATCAAAGTTTTGTTCAATCTGTCTCTGGGATGTATGCCCCCTTGCAATGTACTGCTGTGGATATCAATCGAAGTATGCTTTTTCATAATTTGAATGAACTGACCTTTTCATACACGCACACAAAATAAAAATAAAAAACTTGTCAAAGCCTAGGGGTGGTATCTGATCACCTATCTAGTCTGACCAATCAGGTTCAGTTTCAGGCTCACAGCTCAAGATCCAGCTGAGGTGGCTCTCATAGATCATTGTGTCTTAAAAAGTGTGCAGCACAGACTTTGGCATGGAGTTAGCGAAAGTAGAGGCATGAAACAGAGAAAGGAGATGGCTAAAGAGAGGGGGAGTGAGACAGTAGCAGTCAGTCAGTCAGTAAGTAGAGGGCTTGTTTTTGGAGCATCAGCTCTGGGAACAGCTTCTTACACTAAGACATCCGCTCAACAGTATGTGAGTATATTTGTGTGTGTGTGTGTGTGTAAAAATTGTAAGTTTCATATTCACTCAAGGCGCCGTCAAGACAGGACAGGTTTAAAAGTCAATGACCTGAGTTTGACACCTCCCACTCTCTAGCTGTTTCAGTTGTTCTAGAAGACACATCATATTTACAGTGTGCTGGCTATGTCTGTGCCTTTACATCACAGGGAAGTACGTTTACTTGTTTGCCTTGCAGGATTATATCTGTGTCAGAGTTTGACATTATGGCCCTAAATGTTGGAGTTAGTAAAAATCTAATCCCAAAGTGGAATGAGTGTGTTCAATTTTGAAGGACTGAGTTATGCATAATAGTACATAAGGCAAGGCAAGGCATAAGGGTTATAAGCAAAAACAAATGAGGCTTTCACAGCAGAAAAGTTGACAATTCAGCAGAAGGTCCTCCATGCCATGACCCTCGTCATTTTATGAGACAAGAAATATTTCAGTGTACCCTGGTTTAAGTGATTAACTACCCTTGGTTTTTGGCCATTACCATCTTGGTTCTTGGATGTTGCCACCTTTGGTTTTTTGCAACTAGAAGTGACACAGAAGAGAGCTAAGGACAACCGAAAGCTGAATAGTACATTTTTAGGCTACCTAAATGCACAGTTAATACACTTAACTTTCAGCAACTATAAACACACTGTGAAGGGGTTCAAGTTCTAAAACAAAAACACTTGACAACTCCCAGAGTGGAAAACACTGTGGTAGCACTTGTCAATCTCAAGGTAGCCCCGCCCTAAAACATACTCTTCTTTATGGCATTTTTTTTACTCTAAATGGGACCATAATCTACAAAATGAACATCATGCTGTATTGAAGAAGACTTGAAACTAGCGACAGACACCCTAAAGGGGTGGCTGTGGCTCATAGGTAGAGTGGTCATCCTGCAACCGCAAGGTAGCAGGTTCAATCCCCAGTCTCCACATAGTTCACATGTAGAAGTGTCCTTGAGCAAGACACTGAACCCCTGGGCACCTTACAGCAGCCCACTGCTCCTAAATTGCTACAGATTGGATGAAATGCAGAGGCCAAATTTCATCTATGTAATTAAGTTTAGCAAAGTCTAGATGGATGATTATTTTGACTAAATTTGTTTAACTGCTCACAGCACATATGCAATCTATGACAAGAGGTCTCCTAACGGAGCGGCAAAGCCTGTTCCATGTTAACAGCTCCTATAAATGCAGCCCTCTTCTGCCCAAATTCAGACACTCTGCCACTGCATCATTAGCAGCTCTCAGTATTTCACAATCCAGAGGGCTCCAGGGTGCGGCCCTTGAATTTGGACTCAGCTAAGGACATAAACAGCTGCTTGGGGCCCCGGATGTTTGTCTCGGCCATGTAAGTGCCAGTTCATTGTCATACTTATCGTGAAGTATCAGAAGTGGCATTTGCAAATGGCCTGAGAGGTAGCACTTCCAGAGAGGTCCTTTCCCAAACGGGTCGCTCCCCAATCACCCCCTCACTTCACAGTATCACTCCACATGAAGTCACACTCACAGCTGTGGAGAGCTCCGAGTAAATTGATGCTTGCAATGGAGAGCACAAGTGCGTCCCGCCGCTTACCAAACATCACCATGGATACGCTTGCTTGGCGAGCTGCTTTGACGCATTTCTCCACAATACAATCAAAAGCATTTCCAAAACTCAGCGCTTATGTGTCACAATGAAATGCCAAACAGTTTAAACTATTTCAGGGAGTAATGGAACAGTCAGGGGCAGCCACACTGAGCTGTTCGAGCTCCAGCTCCTCAACAGAAAATCCACTTCACAGTGTTCCGCTGTCGTGTGGAAAACTACACGTGCCACGTACGGCATAAAATCAGATTGCGGTTGCTTATAGCGTGATGAGAAAAAGGCTAATTATCGGCTGACATACTTATTTAAAAAAAAAAGTTTGCTTGGATGCATTGCAAACAGATACATCAGTTGTTCTTTTGTTGTATTTCTGACAAAGTAGCTGCGCCAAAAACTGCTTTTACCAACATTAACCATGGGTGTGGCCAAATCAACGATAGCTAAAAACTATATAGGATACTCTGCACTCCTATAATGTTGTTGGACTCACGATAAACAGTTGAAAAAGATTTTAAAAAGTGAATCAGCAATCAATGCAGTAGAATCAGATATTGTCTGTTTTATTCCACACACTCTTCTTCCTTGTTCAAAACCTGGCGCCTACATTACCCATGTTGCAACTCGACCATGTATGGTTAGGTTGGAGATTTGATTGTCTCGTGATAGTAAAATGGTAAATGGACTGTACTTGTACAGCTGTTCTAGTTTTCCGATCACTCAAAGCAATTTAACACCACATGTCATCATTCACCCATTCATACACTGATGGAAGGGGCTACCATGCAAGGTACCACCTGCCCATCAGAACTATCTACGGGAGCAATTTGGGGTTAAGTGTCTTGCCCAAGGACACTTTGACATGGACTAGTGGAGCCGGGGATCAAACCTCCAATCCTCTGATCTACCATTGAGCCACAATAGCCGCTAGCCCCGAACCGCTAGCATCAATCAGATGAGGAGCGGGCCACGGAGGTCTGGTAAGCTCACTATTTTTCTAAGTCTACTTGCCCAGATCTTTTTCATTTAAAAATAAACCCAATCGTTGCTGACTCAAGTGACATCACTTGAGGACAATAAACATATCTCACACAGCCCTCTCTGGAGACACTGAAGGCTTTATATTACTTTTTTCACAAATGCAGTTGTTCTCCCCTACGTGACGTGTAAAATCAATGGAATTCCCCTTAAAGGATTCTAACTTTAAGAGCCATATTAAAATTTTGTGTTTCTCATCTGCAGTATAACTTCACAACACAATCTGGTATTTCAATTCAACGTGAAAAAGTAATGTAAGAAAACAACATTAAACAAAGCAGCAGGACAGAGGGTAAAGCTACATTGATCAATATATTAATTATGTGTCACAGTCACTTTCGGGATATTATAAAGAGCCCTCAATAGTTGATGAAGGCAAAAACATAGGAAAAAGGAGAGTGAATGCAGGAGTAACATTAACCAGGTTGACCAAAAACATGAAAATAAGCGGGTAAATAAAGTGTAAATGGCACCAATACCATTGCCTACTTGACAGGGTGCAGATAGGTCCATGTTTCAACTTATTCTGCTGCCCCCAAGTGGTTAGTAAGATAAATGCAGCTTTAAATTTAAGCCATATCTTGCTTCCTTGTTTTAGTCTAGTGGTAAATTGTAAATCAGCATCAGTGCACATTCAAGGTCAGAAGGTTTGTATCTAGCTGGCTTTGGATAGGTGAACCCTGAATGTGCAAACAGAGGCATAGTGGATAAAGCAAGTGTGAATTAGCCTGAGCCAAAGACCCCTTTGCAATCAGACACATTCTAGTTTGGCAGAAAACTACCCAATCTGGCAACACAACCTCGCCTCTTTCCCTCGTTTTGTAAATGTGTTGCTCTGTCCTGTGCAATATATCAATGTTGTATCTCAGCTAATGGAGTATGAAGTAATTAAGTCTCAGCTCTGTCAGCAGAAATTCACCAAAGTTATTATTTTCTGGTGTCCCCCCCCCATTCCAATCATAAATACAACATTGATTGCAATCAAATGGACTGCTTATCCAAACTGACCATTGTGCGCATTTCATTATTCGTTCAACTGATCAAATAAAATGCTATCAACATGCTAATTATTGTCGCTCTCTCCTCACTAATTACACAGCATCGTACTCGACTGTTTGGCTCGCTGGGCAACAATTAGAGGCTTCACAATTGCACTACGTTCAGGCACATTTCATTATTATCCCTGGATCAGAGCCCTCTATTTTCCAAAGGCTAATAACCATTGTTCTAGTAGCCGTGCGGCTGCGTTTCATGGATGTTTATACATTTATCTAACTGGGTGTTTTTATCATATCAACTCTTTTTCAGCCGGTTCAGTCGGTGGTGGTGGACTGAATGCAATATTACTCATTTAGCCCGGTCCTAGAGTCATGGAAGATAAATTTCAGCAGTTGATTAGGGAAAAGACCATTAATAGTTTTTTATTCACACAGCACTTTTCAAGAGAAATAAAACCAGAGCTCATAAAAGCAGGCAAATGCGAGTCTAGTGTCATGAAAATCGGGCAAGTAGTTTTTCTATAATCCTGCAGACAAACAACCAAACCAAACTGAAAATAAACCTCCTTGGCGGAGGTAATGAGACAATAAAAGTATGTGTATATTAACCGATGTTGTGCAAAATAAGAGAAGGGATACTCCAACTGGATGATGAACTTAGACTCTGCTATAAAAGCAGTTGATCAGATGTAACAGCTGGCACTGTATTCTGTTTGTGTGTAGTCAGGTCCAGTCTCTCTTCCTACAAAAAAACACTACAAGCACATGGGCTGCAGTCGAATTGTCAGAAATATTTTGTCCTATATCCTTTTCCTAACCACTTTTCTTTTACCTCGATGGAAGCGTAATGACGTCAAGGAAAGATGTGAAGGAGAATTCATAAGAATTTAGGACAAAACAACCACGGTGCTCAGATAATCTGACTGCACTGACACTAGGGTACGGATGTTTGTTTTGTTTTTCAAGCAACTTTATTTATAACACTTAAAAATGTGTACAGTGACTAACTCGATGCCATCCATCCATTTTCATCCGCTTATCCGGGGTCGGGTCGCGGTGGCAGCAGGCCTAGCAGGCCGACCCAGGCTTCCCTCTCACCCGCAACACATTCCAGCTTGTTCTGGGGGATCCCGAGGCGTTCCTAGGCCAGCTGGGAGATATAATCCCTCCAGCGTGTCCTGCGTCTTCCCCGGGGCCTCCTACCAGTTGGGCGTGCTTGGAAAACCTCTAACGGGAGGCGTCCAGGAGGCATCTGATTAGATGCCCGAACCACCTCAGCTGACTCCTTTCGATACGAAGGAGTAGCGCCTCAACTCCAAGTTCCCTCCTGATGTCCGAGCTCCTTACCCTATCGCTAAGGCTGAGCCCGGCCTCCCTACGGCGAAAACTCATCTCCTTACCCTATCTCTAAGGCTGAGCCCGGCACCCTACAGAGGAAACTCATCTCCTTACCCTATCTCTAAGGCTGAGTCCGGCCACCCTACAGAGGAAACTCATCTCCTTACCCTATCTCTAAGGCTGAGCCCGGCCACCCTACGGAGAAAACTAATTTCGGCCGCTTGTATCCGAGACCTCGTTCTTTCGGTCACGACCCAGAGTTCGTGACCATAGGTGAGGGTCGGAGCGTAGACTGCCCGGTAAATTGAGAGCTTTGCCTTCCGGCTCAGCTCCCTCTTCACCAAGACGGTCCGGTGCAGTATGCAAGACGCCACCTGGAGAGAGCACATCACCCACCATGACCAGAGACACCAGAATGCAGAAACCGCTGACCAAGAAGACATGAAAACACTGTCACAACAGCTGTTGAAACACCAAATATCCGAAGCAGACTCTGACGTTCATAGGAAGAAACAGGCCAAAAAGCAGATGGCAGGAGTAGAGACCCCAGTACCCCCAACAAGCCCAATACACCCCGGCAGCAGCACCAGAACTATCATATCAGACTCATCCAATGGTCCCTGCTCTGCAAGGGTTTTACGAACCACCCCCTCCACACAGCAGAGGACATGGATACAACAGAGGACGAGGATTCCCACAAAATAATTATGTATGACAGACTTATCCATTCAGCAGAGATGAGTGCCATCAATGCGGTATGAAGGGACACTGGGCAAGAGAATGTACCATGGGAGGAGGAGGAAGAAGAATTGCAGTCACAGCAACCTCCATTCCATCCACAATACCAACAGGACTCAAGGCCAGGCCCTACAGGACCACCTGTGCAACCCCCAACTGCGCACCCCCTCATGAGACCTTCACAGCACCAGATGACAATGCAGGTCCAAGAACCACGGTATAGTGCGGATCCACAAGAGCAATACCGAGGAGGCCCAGAAGATAGTGGCCTACCTGGATGCACAGGCATTTTCACTGACTGCAGTAAGAGGAGCTAGGTTGTCAGAAACATTAACACAGCCACATATAACATATACTTCTGAGGGAACGAACATGACAACAGGGGTTCCACAAGATGAAGGCACTCATGTTTGTGCAGGGAGAGGACAGATTTAATGGGAGAGAAAAATCCACAAGCTGACATTTTTTTTGCGATGGTTGTTGCTACTGGGGCCCTGAGGGTAACATAGCCTCGTATGGTGTGGTGGGAGTAAGAGGTAATGATGCTGCGGACATCTCTGCTAAAAGAGCGGGAGGGTACGTTGCTAGAACCTCACAAATGCTGATGTTGAGTGTGAATGAAACAACAGCAATGCCGACAGCCTGCGATCTTATGGATCTGCAAGAAAAAGCAGGAGTGTATGAACACTCACAATGGTTGGCTCATGGTGCAACTTGTGTGGGAGGACTGTGGAGAGCCCATGATGGATGCATGGTGGCCCCTTCTGGGCTGATGTACATGTTAATGATTGAGGCACATGGCCCGTCCCACGAGTCTAAAAAACGGACATGCATGACTTTAGAAAAACAATGGTGGCACCCATATGCTAAAGAAATGGTGGAAAACTTTGTTACAGACTGTGTATCCTGTAATGGCTTTAACAATAAACCAGTGTATAAATACCCAATGGGGAGGTACCCGGTGCCCGCCCCCAAGTGCTGCCTCCTCTCTAGAGGACATGTTGGCCGGGTTTAGAAGTTCCTCAAAGTGCTCTTTCCACCGCCCGACGATGTCCCCCGTCCGGGTCAGCAGTTCCCACCCACTCCCCCCGTACTGAGTACAGCCAGGGGTAAGCCCTGCTTTCCCTTCCTGAGCCGTCGGATGGTTTGCCAGAACCTCCTTGAGGCCAACTGTAAGTCCTTCTCCATGGCCTCCCCGAACTTCTCCCATGCCCGAGTTTTAGCATCCGCGACCACCGCAGCTGCAGCCCTTCTGGCCTGCCGGTACCTCTCAGCAGCTTCAGGAGACCCCCGAGCCAACCAGGCCCGAAAGGCCTCCTTCTTCAGCTTGACGGCTTCCCTCAACCCCGGTATCCACCACCGGGTTCTTGGGTTACCACGACAGGCACCGGTGACCTTCCGACCACAGCTCCTAACGGCCGCGTCGACAATAGAGGCTTTGAACATGGTCCACTCGGATTCCATGTCCCCAGCCTCACTTGGAATGTGTGAGAAGTTCTTCCGGAGGTGGGAGTTGAAGACCTCCCGGACAGGATCCTCCGCCAGACATTCCCAGTTCACCCTCACTACACGTTTGGGCTTGCCGGGTCTTTCCACCCGATTCCCCTGCCATCTGATCCAACCCACCACTAGGTGGTGATCAGTTGACAGTCTGCTCCTCTCTTCACCCGAGTGTCCAAGACATACGGCCGCAGATCAGATGAAACGATTACAAGTCAATCATTGATCTACGGCCTCAGGTGTTCTGGTACCAGGTACACTTATGAGCCACCCTATGTTCGAACATGGTGTTCGTTATGGACAAACCGTGGCTAGTACAGAAGTCCAACAGTGAGAGACCACTCGGGTTCAGATCGGGCAAGCCGTTCCTCCCAATCACCCTCCGCCAGGTTCCTCTGTCATTGCCCAAGTGAGCGTTGAAGTCTCCCAGGAGAACTATGGAGTCAGCAGGAGGCGCCCTTTCCAGGACCCCTCCTACCGACTCCAAGAAGGCCAGCTGCTCCGAGCTGCTGTTCGGTGCATAGGCACAAACAATAGTCAGAGCCTTACTCCCCGCAACCCGCAGGCGCAGGGAGGCGACCCTCTCGTTCTCCGGGGAGAACTCCAACACGGCGGCTCGTGAGTATCCCCACTCCCGCCCGGTGCCTCTCACCCTGGGCAACTCCAGAAAAGGACAAAGTCCAACCCTTCTCCAGGAGCTTGGTTCCA
Organism: Ophiodon elongatus; assembly: GCA_016806645.1. NCBI lineage: Eukaryota > Metazoa > Chordata > Actinopteri > Perciformes > Hexagrammidae > Ophiodon > Ophiodon elongatus. The sequence goes on along the minus strand of JACSYO010001795.1, from coordinate 102,738 downwards.
GAGCCAGTGCTGTGCGTGGAGATGAGGCCAACTATATCTAGCTGGTACCGCTCCATCTCCTGCGCCAGCTCTTTCCCCGCTAGCGAGGTGACGTTCCACGTCCCTAGAGCTCGTCTATGCTGCCGGCGATCGGCTCGCCCAGGCCCCCTGCCCGGGCCGCCGCCCGGTCTACATAGCATCCGACCCCGATGCTTATCCCGTGGTGGGTCCACAGGATGGCTGCTCCATGGTGTTTCTTCGGGCTGAGCCCGTCCGGGCCCCATGGGCGAAGGCCCGGCCACCAGACGCTGGCCTACGAGCTCCCCTCCTGGGTCTGGCTTCGGGAGGGTGCCCCGGTTTCCCTGGTCCGGGCGAGGTGGCTGAAGACCGTGGGCTGCTTTTCATCGGAGTTTATTGAACCGCTCTTAGTCTTGCCTTTGGAGACCCTACCAGGGGCTGATGCCCCGGACAACATAGCTCCCAGGATCACTGAGCCACTCAAACTCCTCCACCACGTTAAGGTGGCGATTCACAGAGGAGTCACACTTACCAAGACGAATAATTTCAGTTTATCCATAATGTACAATTAAATAGCAGCTGCAAATGTTATTGACGGATGAATGGTGTGTTGCTTTACATGTCGCTGTTGCAAAGAATTGTGAGACAGCATTATCTTCTTTAGCAATTAGGTAATGCGACCAGCTCTTATCATGGCTGTTACTTAAAACGTCTGTTTCATTTCACTCCATTAGGAACCTTTCTAAGCAAAAAAGATCTTTTAACCGCATCCAAGATGTTCCATCAATTCTTCTTTTATATACTTTTTAGTTAAAACTGAATTACCTTTATATTGTCTCTGTTTTATGGCATTTTGGTGTTTTGGTGTGAGACATTACAACGAAGATAATTCAAGGAACAAATTTGCTGCTTTTGCATCATTCCTGTGCTCAAAAGTAGCTGCAGGTAAGATGCATAAAATAGGGACAGACCTGAATACACACAGTATATGTATATATATTTTTTGTGAGGTGATTGTAGATACATTTTTTAAAGACACAAGGCACCTCTCCGTTTTGCTTATATTCATGTTTAATGCAGAAGCAAAACCATGACAATTTTTGGTACGCATACAGCGTTCTAACAAAACCCAGATCTCAAAATACCCTGAGCGATTTAAAAGACTGCTACTGTAGATTATGCATCAGATAATTATTACACTATTGGATTTGAAATGTAACACAGGAGCAGCCAAATGATATCTATTTTTATCCACATCATTTAAATTTGTAACTGTGTGTGTGCAGCAAAGTCCTGAGCATTATTAGCCTGTGATGAGTCAAACACACACACACACACACACACACACACACACAGTATATCAAGACATCAACAGTGACAACACAGACCGATAAGTGGAGTAAGAAACAACACTGTATCTCAACTTCTGAAACATGCAGACAACCATTGTGAACTCCCCCCTCTCCCCCCCAAAAAAAGAATTCCCCAATTTAACAAGAAACACAGATCTTGTAACTCGTAATTCCCGGTTATCAGCATGCATGATTTGATTTGTCAACACATTTCTTTTTTTCAGCCATCTCCATTAATGCTCACGCAGCCGCGCTAATGACTTATGGGGTCCTCGCAGTGGAGCGGAGCCATTTCTCTGGTGAAATGCACCGATAAAATTTACAAAGTGAGCAATAATGGATGAGTAGTTTTTACTGGGTGATTAGGCTAATGTACTTTTAATTGGCGGGAGGGAGCTTCTTTTGTTAAGGTATGCAGAATTAGTGCAGTCGAGTAGACAGGAGGTGTTGAGCACCAAGCCTTTCAAACGAATAATGAAAAGACGACACGCAGAGGATGCCGGTAAACTTATCATTCCAATGAGACTTTGGAAAGCCATTCTTTTTTTATGTTATTTCTTTCTCGAAGAATTCTCTCAGCATCCTCTACATTACCTGAAAATGTCCTTCACACCTGCTTTCATTAATTTGTGTACACCAAGCATAATTCTTCCTCCATAGAGTTTGGATTAAAGATGAGTGGCACCAGTTTAATATGCACTTTACCTATTCAGCTGTCCTGATTCGAATAGCTCCGAAACTGGAAGTGAAACCCAAACATACAAGGATCGATGCTACTGACATGGTCAGCTATGCAATAATAAAAAAACTTTAAAATTGTGGTGGCAGTCTGCATTCCACAGGAGTTAACCCTCTGGGGTCTAAGAGCATTTTCCCGATTTTTACATATTTTCTTAAATTCACATTGAACTCTCTGGGATCGATGCATGCATCGGCGCATTTTCACGGTATCTACTCGATGTTTAAATTAATTGCTCCGCAATAATATGGCACAGAGATCTGGTTAAGATGTCTACAGAACCGTATACTCTCGACTTCCGTGTCCTAGTTCTCACGAGATCGTACGTGACTCACACAGCGCGCCGGGAGCTCATGTGATTTGTGGGTGTCGAGCTCCGCCTCTCACCGTCATTTGTGGATTCATGTGTCCATCAACATTTTAGTATGAAACTAACCAATGGACACTCAGTAAATCACTAAGGACCTACCCACCACCTTATGCTACTGAAACACTTCTGCGTCACCAATTCTCCAGTCAGGTGCCATTGAATGATTGCAGACGAAGAGGGCACAAATAGATGACGTAATAAAAGAGCACCAGCAAACCTCAAAAGATGGAAAACCATGTAGAAAAGATGATAATTGTTTAATGTATTCATTTGAGGAAGGCTACAGTCTCCTCGTCGCTGCACACAGATCTGATGTGTTCCAAAGCCGCTTTCCTTCGTCTCCTCAGTGGAGCGGAAGCTTCAGTGCATGTTCAAGTCACATGCTTCATAGATTTATTTGCCGAGTTGGAGAGTTTTACTCACCAACTTAATATTAAATCTATGAATGTGGCAAAATCGCTAGAAAGACACCATGAAAGAAAAGCAGTCACGATCAGACGAGTTTGTCAAAAAAAAATTAAAAAACAGAAAAGAATATTACCTCAACTATCTGTAGTAAATGTGACAGTCAAAGGAGTAAATCTGTGGAATAGTTTTCAAAAGGAAATTAAAATCTGCAATGCATATAGATTTAAAAATGAAATGAACAAATATAAAATGGAGGTATGAATATGTTTAAGTATATACAATAGACATATATTTATGTCTATTTTTTTTTTTACTTTTATTTTCACTATGCAAAATAATTAATATAAAATGGGTAGGTGTAATAAGCTACCTTTTTGGTCAGCATGGCTTTGGTTTGCCACTATTTCAAAAGTAATGACTTAATTTATATATATATATGTGTATATATATATATATATATATATTTTGTATGATAATTTGAGTTGTATACGGTGAAACGACCCCCCCCCAAAAAGAAAAAACAGCCACCTCAGTTTACTGACTGACGTTTAAATTTGACCTTCTGTACATGCCATTTAATAGAGGATTATTACCCATGTTAAGTACTGACTTTGCGTTTAATTCCACATAAAGTGTGTTCAGATAATCTGGATAAATTATCAACTAGTTTACAACGTAGTCCGATCATCTGACCAATCGAGTTTCTTGCCTCGTCTGACTTCTTTTTAGCAATGCAAGCGTGTTCCCAGCCTGCCAGGACGTCCCTTTTCTGATCAAATGCCCAAACTAAGCATGAGTGGATGAGTCATTTTTACTGGGTGATTGGACTAATGTTACTTAAACTGGCAGAGGGGAGCTGTTACTGTGAAGTTATGCAGATTTGAAAGGTAAAGGCAGAGGAAAGTAAATCTCTAGAGGGTCACCACATCAATATTTCTAGGCAAGCTGAGATCATTTGAGAATGGGATTCCAGAAGTGTGAGATGGGAGTGTGGGTTGATGTGTGACATTGTTAAGCCAACTGGCCTGCAGTGGTGAACAGGGAGCTGGACTTCAAGACAAAGCTCTCAGTTTGGCAGTAGATTTACATTCCAGCCCTCACCAGAAGTCATAAGCATTTGGTTATGACAGAAATAACCAGATCAGTTTGAGATCAGATCGGCGGTAGAGAGAGCAAATGAGAGAAATAAAATTGTGTTTGTTGATTGACTGGCGGTTAAATTCTAAAGCAGAAATGTACAGCCATCACTCAGCAGATGGTCTACTGTGGAGACACACTGTGTGTGGTAGTTTTTGGTCTCATTCAGAGACACGCAACAGTAAATACAAACAACAACTGGATGACTCTGTTGTGTCTAAAGTGTCTGTCAACATTTTTGAAAACCGCCATGGATCTAATTCGTGGTGGAAACGCAAACAGGATTGCACAAATCGGACTGATATTATTTGCTCAGGCTCCATAATTGCTAGAATATTTTGGTTGAAAAAAGGTTTGAAATTTCTTTCTCAGGGTGTTAGTTTTAGGATGAGGAGCTTTAGCACCAGGAAGGTGTTCCAAGTTGAATGCTGCTTCGGAGTGAAAGGAATGATCCACCTGGGAGGAGACACCAGAGATAATCAAAAACACTGGATTGCATAAATCATCTGACTTGGATAGTTTGCCTGGCTTGCAACCATTGTGATTGGCTTTACTAAGGCCTAATTCAGACCGACTTCAGCTCTGCATGACAAAAAAACAGACTGTATATAAGAAGTGGACATATCGCCGTGTCGTTCTCCATTGGTTTGTGCACTACGGTTTTGAAGCCTCAAGTTTGGCCTTTTTGGCCGTCGCCATCTTGTTTTTTTGCAACCAGAAGTGACACGAGAAGGTGGAATTAAGTACAACCGAACACTGAATAAGATTTTTAGGCAACCAAAAATATTACAATTTACTTTCCTCATCTGAAAACCCATTGTGAGAAAGTTAAAGTTCGAAGACAAAAACATGGACAACTCCCAGACCGGACAACACCATGGGAGCAACCCAATCGCAAAACTAGCCTCGCCCTACCCTGCATAATGGTCTATTTTACTCTACATGGCATCATTATTTACTAAATGGACATGCTGTATTGAAGAAGACTTGAAAATAGCAATTGAGACCATAAACTCATAAATAAAAATATTTTTTACAATGTTTACTGAGGTAATAAATCAAGTGAGAAGTAGGTTCATTCTCTCATTGACTTATTTTTGCAATCAGAGGAGTTGTCCCCTGATGGCCATTAGAAACATTGCAAGTTTGAGGCGCTTCACTTTTCAGAACTGGAGGTTTCCAGGCCTGGAAAAAAACACGACCCTCTCAAGTATTTCAATAAAGTCAGGCCGTTGGCGCAGTGGGGGTGCCGACACTCAGGTGCTTTGAGCTGAATGCTTCCGTCAGCATGGCAACATGCACGCAATGACAACGTTACCACTTCATGTTTAGCAAGTGTCGGTTTTACCACGTTTAGCGGGTTTGCATGGGAAAAGTACTAATTACCACTAAACTCGATGTACAGCGGCTGACTGGAAGTGTCACTAGTTTTCGTTGTAAACCAAAGACGTGGAAAAATTTAAATAATGACCTGGCACCGAATGAAAAGTGAAGCTCACCAAATTACTCTTCATCATGAGGGGAATGTGAAAGCCAAATTCCATGACGCAACATTTTATTCTGATCCAAAAAGGTAAATGAGGTAAAGTCAGGAGGATATATCCTCTGGTGATTATAAAAGTCTGTATAAAACCAAAATATCCAACAGATGTGAAGATAGTTCAATCAGTGTTAGTCAGTCCACTACTTTTGTGCTGTTATCCCTCGAGACGCATGGAGATTTTGGCTAAAAATGAATACTATAGGCAGACTTGGGTATCACAGCCCAAGATGACCACTGTGTCTGTGTTTGTAGTGATGCAACTCCTCTACTGAAGCCAACAAAGTTTAATTCTCAATAAAGAACATTCAATCAAGCGGCTAAAAAGTTCATCAATTTAGGGATATCTTTAAAAAAAATAATGTTCATTGTTTTATTTCACTGGTTCCCTTTTATACAGTTCATAAAATAATCTGCTATAGATATCTGACATGAAAGCACACAGCAAACTGGTGCCTTCACTACAAACAACTCAGAAGATGAAAAGTCGGTGTTCTGGCATGAGGGCATTGCAGAGAGCAACGCAACAGAATCACGTCCCAGCCTTGGACACGCAGACGGACACAGAGCACACCATCCTCTGAATGGACCACTGCACCTCACATAACAGGAGGTGTCACGACAGCACTATCAGGGAGGGCATCAAACCAAAAGTCATTGAAGCAGGTCACAGCTTCATGGTGAGAAGACAGCCGTCACCCGGGGGCTGACCAGGAGAGGCGGCTCCGTCCTGGTGGAAACATTTACAACTTGGTAGATTCTGTCGGCGCGGGTGGCGGAGACATTGAGATCAAGATCCCAGATGTTTTTCCGTGTGAAAAAATGTGCCCAGCAGGCAGTTGATACTGTGGAAAAGCAGGTCAGGAAAGGCTCAACACACGTCGTTCAAGCTTTCTTGTACATGCCACAGAGTCCTCCATGCTTGCTCCAACCACAGGTCCCCTGATGAGGACAGCTGCATGCTCCTTATGAACTCCCACAGACTCACTCTGCAACAGGAAGCTGAGGCTGCTACACACAGACACGCACACGCACGCACACACACACACAATTTCATCCACAAACATGTGTGTGAGGTTGTATTACTCATGTTGTGGGGACATGAATCTGTTTACATCACATTTTCTGACAGTTAAATTGTGGAGACTCGCCTTCCCAAATGCAAGTCCCCATAACATAAATCATTACATTATAAGGTAAAGATGGTTAAGGTTAAGGTCAGGATTAGGCTGAAAGCTGTTAAAGTTAGGATTAGGGCAAGTCTCCACGAAATGAATGTGAGTCAATATAATGTCCTCTGAAGTAATGGAAACCGTAAGACATTATTTGGCAAGTAGTTATTTTAACCCAAACTATTTTCCCAAACCTAACCAAGTATATTGTTGCCCGAACCTTAAATCATATTTGTGGTGGCAGCGCGTGTATTTCTAGTTTCATGGTAGTTTGTGCGTGGGCCTCAGCTTGCTGTTGCGTTATTTGATAACATAGCTAGAGTTTTATGTACATGTGTTGGTTGTTTGTGATCCAAACTAAATTATTATAACATGTATTATCTCTTTTTTGTAACTTTTATTGCAGTAAAAGGTTAAAGTATACATCAAAAGAGTAGTCCATCAATTCAGTATTGCACTCCTCTCACATGTCAAACTAATGATGAACGGTTAAAAATTGATGCTCACTCCTTTCTAACTCCACGCCCACAGATTTTATTTTTTTATTTTCAAATGTGTAGTCTTCAGCAACAACCGACGTAAGTGACATCACTTGAGGACATTAACCAGACTTCACAAACTTCCCTCTGGAGACACGAGAGGCTTGATACTATTTGTTTCAAGTAGTACACCCCAACACCTGTTAACAGAGGGAAACTCTAATTTTACACGTATAAAGTCTAAGGTTTAAACCTGTAGTACACATAAAGTCTGAAGTGAAAGGTAACTATTTATTCTTTGATGACATCACCCTGACCTGCATCAGTACTACATGGATCATATCCATATCCAACCAAATCCAATTCTGTTGACTGACAGCAGGACATGCAGCACTTTTATCTTGCGTCTGCTTCCTCTCTGGTGTCACAGAGATATCATTGATTAATGAGTATTATTAGCTAAGACCTCGTACATCATAAATAATGAGACAGGAGGTCTTGTACAGTAATAATGCTCCCTTCATAATGATAAACTGCTAAAATGCAACACGCCTAAAGTATGTTTTAACTCCTTTCCATGTGTAGGACAAAATCCCTGCACTCACGTGCTGATGCATGTTCGTTTATTTACAGACAGGTGTTAGTTTATTATGACCTCTACACAATTTTGGGTTGGGTGTGTGTTTTCTTTCTCGCCTCTAACCCACAACACAAAAGGACCCCCCTTTTCACATGGTCTCCTTCTAGTTGTTTGGTGGTGATGTTCTTATGAGGGATTGCTTATTTGAAAACAAATTTACTGATTGCATGAATTGCAAATTATAAAGTCCTGTTACTTGTTACAACAAAAAAGTAATCTGAGTACTTGTTACGACACGGCTCATTCAAGGAAAGTGTTTTAAGGATTTCAAAGTTATTTATTTGAAAAAAAGTGAAAGATTAAATAACCACAGAGCATCGCCGTGGGGACCCTACAGGAAGGATGCACCCGCCTGAGGAGAGCCAAGAGGAGGAGTCTCCAACCTCTTTACTTCCCTCACCAGCACCTACTTCCACCCCCCAGACACCATCCAGGTCCTCCCCCTCCTTCTCCACCCCACCTCCATCCTCCCCCCACCTGGACTTCACTGACCACATGAAAGAGCTGGTCACTGCTGGAACCAAATTCACTCCCCGCCGCACTCCCCTTTTCCCTCTTAAACTCCGTGGTGTCCTTGATAACTCTGATCTGACTCAGCATGTAACAGGACCCACCCACAACAAGGGGCACACTCTGGACCTAATCATCACCAAAGGTCTAAAAATTTCCAAGGTTGCTGTGACTGATGTTGACTCTCTGATCATGTCTGTGTTTTCTTTGAGAGAACAATCTCCTTGCACACAAATGTCATAACCGAGGTTGTGACGAAGAGTTACATCTGAAAACACCAGTGAACTATTTATTCAGAAGTTCTCCTCCACACCAGCCCTCTCTTGCATCTCAGTCAATGAGCTTGTAGATAACTTAAATTCAATTAAATTCTAAAAATGTTATTGATGCGATTGCACCCACTAAAGTGAAGGTTGTCTGAGGTAAGCAAAGATCTCCTTGGAGAAATGCCACGCCGGTCAGAATAGAGAAGAGAGAGTGTCGGAAAACTAATCTCCAGGTTCACTGTGACATCTATAAAGAGAGACTTGGCAATTATAATTTGGAACTTAGAAATGCAAGTCAGTCCTTCTTCTCTAACATTATAACCAAAAACAATGACAATGCCTTATTTGCTACCGTCGACAGGCTAACAAACCCTCCAGTGTCAGTAACTGCTGAGCTCCAATCCACCTGGGCATTAATCAATTTGCTTCCTTTTTTACTGACAAAATTCAGAAAATTAGACAAGCAGTCGGTGCCTCCACATCAACCACAGGACATGTGTTGTCTCCATCTTTAAATAACATCCATTTAAATATCATGACACAATTTCATTCAATCACCCAAAGTAACCTAGAAGACATTACACAACATCTGAAATCATCCTCCTGCTGTTTAGCCGACACACTTTTTCAAAAATATTTCACACTGCATGACGACTGATCTTCTACAAATTGTAAACACCTCGCTCCTCTCAGGTGTTTTCCCACAAGCCCTAAAAACTGCAGTTATTAAACCACTCCTAAAGAAGGCTAGTTTAGACCCCGCAATAATGAAAAATTATAGGCCAATATCAAACCTCCCATTTTTAAGTAAAATAATTGAAAAAGTGTTTTTCAACATCTGAACAACTTCTTAGCCGTAAATAACTGTTTTGATGTCTTCTAGTCCGGCTTTCGACAGCACCACAGTACTGAAACTGCTCTTGTTAAGGTTTTCAATGACATCCACTTAAACACAGACAGTGGCAGAATCTCAGTCTTAGTATTACTGGATCTCAGTGCTGCATTCGACACGGTCGACCATGACATACTCGTAGACAGACTAAAGGTCTATGTAGGTCTCTCTGGAGCAGCACTTAAGTGGTTTGAGTCCTACTTGAAGGGCCGAGAATACTTTGTGTCTGTAGCTAATTACACACCAGATCTGATTAGGGTGACATGTGGTGTTCCCCAAGGTTCAATACTGGGGCCTCTTCTGTTCAACATCTACATGCTTCCACTGGCTCAGATTATGGAAAAACAACAAAGTGTATTATCATAATTATGCAGACGACACACAAATCTACATAACTATAATCACCAGAGGACTATAATCCCATACAAGGGCTGAGTAAATGCATTGAACAAATCAACAACTGGATGTGCCAGAATTTCCTTCAATTAAATGAAGATAAAACAGAAGTAATTGTTTTTGGTAGCAAGGATGAACGATTGAAAGTCAGCGCTCAGCTTCAATCACTGATGTTAAAAACCACAAACCAAGCCAGAAACCTAGATGTAGTTATGGATTCAGACCTCAACCTGAACAGCCATATCAAGACAATTACAAAATCAGCCTACTATCACCTGAAGAATATCTCAAGGATTAGAGGATTTATGTCTCAACAGGATTTGGAAAAACTTGTCCACGCTTTTATCTTCAGTAGACTCGACTACTGTAACGGTGTGTTTACAGGTCTCTGTAAAAAGTCAGTCAGAAAGCTGCAGCTGATTCAGAACGCTGCAGCTCGAATCCTCACTAAGACCAAGAACGTGGATCACATCACTCCAGTTCCAGAGGTCTTTGCACTGGCTTCCTGTCCAACAAAGAATTGACTTTACTAACCCTAACCCTAACCCTTTATAAAGCACAGAATAGTTTAGGGCCTAAATATATTTAGGGCCTAAATATATTTCTGATATGCTGCTACCTTATGAACCATCCCGACCCCTGAGGTCGTCTGGGACTGGTCTACTTCCTGTTCCAAGAGTCAGAACTAAACATGGAGAAGCAGCCTTCAGTTCTTCTGCTCCACATATCTGGAACAAGGTCCCTGAAAGCTGCAGTTCTGCGGAGACCCTCAGAGACCCTCAGAGAGCCTCAGCTCCTTTAAATCCAGATTGAAGACTCTTCTGTTTGCTGTTGCCTTTAATTGAACCAGATTCAAGGATCTTAATCAATTTCTGCATCTCACTGCTGTATTTTATTTCTTAAACAGCACTGCAACTTTTATTCTATTTTTTAGCTTTTTAATGTTTTACTAACTGTTTTTAATATTGTTTTCAATGTTTAAATGAATGTTCTTAATTGTTTTTAAATCTTTTTTTTTTTTTTTTGCATTATGTTTTGATGCTTAATGGTTTTATGTGAAGCACTTTGAATTGCCTTGTTGTTGAAAAGTGCAAATACAAAGTACAGCAGTACAAATAAACTTGCCTTGCCTTATCTGAAACAAAATCTAATGAAAATGAAAGATTTTCTACTCTACTCCTTAAACCAAAAGTACAAAAAAACAACACCACCTGCTCCTAGTGCTTCCTAACATCAAACTCCTGAAATGTGTGCGTGAAATCAGTGTTATACAATCTGCAACTAACCTGGCCAGGGTTTTACTAGTACCGTGTACAAATTTACTACAAAGACGATTCAAAGTCAGAAAGCGAGGTACGTGGCGTGCTTGAAAAACAACATCCGCGTCTCGAGTGACGCTTCGGTCCAGCTTTTATACTCCCCGGAAAAAGCCTTCTCTTGATCTTAACTGATTGGACTGGGTTTGTGCACCGATCAGGCTCCTGGATGGAGGAGCACCTGGACTAATCAGCCTGAATCTAAATTAGCCTAATTAGACTAATTTACGTGAAAAGGCATCACACAACCACAAGGACAGAGCACAGACGCGGAGAGGCTGTCGCCGTAACATTACTCTAACGCGTTACTCAACACCGCCTGGGACACAGCAATAAAATCATGAAACTGAGACAAATGCAGTCATCCATGGTCACAATATTTAACTCAAACAGTGAGTGCTAATGTAAATTGTGGAACTTTAGGTTCCTCTTTTGAATTACTAAGATGAGCCTGAACGTTAATATCAGTGGTTGTTTACTTATTTGTCTATCATTTATAACAAGAATGTAAATAAAAAGGACAAACACAGAAATGAGGCTGATATGAAGTGTTCTTGTGTTTGTTTTTTTACCCACAGTAAAGCACAGAGCTCATAGCACTGTACTGTAGAAATAACCTGTTGATCACACAAGCCCAGAGGCACAAAGCAATAATAAGATAAACATCGACTGACTTGGAGAGGACAAGACAAACAGGAGATGGAGACAGAGAGGAAAGAGGGGCATGGAAAGGCACAGCGGACTTCAGCCCGATGTTGATTTTTTAAAGGCTGGTTTTTTTTTTTAACTAAAGATTTAGGTAGCTGTTGTTTCCATTGACTAGAGCAGTGCCCCGTTCACGAGGTACCTGTTTGGAACGGGACCAATTGCTTGGCCTCTGGTGTTGCTGCATTCTCGAGAACCGCCCATCCAAACAACGTCACACTCGACATTGCGCTTCCTTGGGTCCTGAGCATATGTGTCATTTGTGCAAACAGGGTTTTTTCATATGTAATATGTATTACAATGGTTTTAAAAAGGAAACTCCAAGACTACAGACCGATGCTCCCCGTGTGCCCGTTCCCCTTGTGACATTCCTTGTTCCCCTTGTCCACCCTTGTGAATGCCACGTTTTTAGCTTAACCTTGCCAATGCCTAGGGGACGAGTTCTTTTATCCACCCCTACAAATTCCCTTAACACATTAAACACAAACCTATTTTTTAGGCCTCCGCTCGAAGATTGCATACCCATACTAAAAAGAGTATATCTCTGCAACCACGCTAGTTGAATAATTTTTTGTTATAATAAAGGGAACACTTGTGATATTTGTTCAGATGTGTAAATATAAGTATATATGTTTCTGGTTAAGAGTAAATGAAGATGGCACACAGCACAAATGAAAAAGTTTCAGGTTCGCCTAAAAATGTTAAGTCTCCCTGCAAAGGTTGACTTTGTTAACGTGAAGCGTAAAAAAATGTGAGAGTTTTTGGTATAGACAGTTCAGGCGAGGTCTCCAAAATGTCCATTTTGGCACCATGTGTGCCATTTGAAGTTTTTCATGTACCAAACTATATTTCACTTGTATATCACTAACGGTGTTCAATACATCCAAATACAGCAGTAACATATGCGATGCCAAACCAAACTAAGCTGCTGAACTGCAATTTGCTCTGTTCCGAAAATATTCTTTTTCTTTTTCTTCGCCAGCTGCATGTGATTACGCCAGGCTGTATATCCGCAACAGATTGGTCGATTTTAGTGAATGACACCTCATTTGAATCGTTAGAGCCTATAGAATTGAGCTAAACCCACCAATATGAGATTTACAGCACTGTTAGCCAATCAGAATCAGCAAGGCGCAGTCCTCTTTCAAACGCTCGCTCCAATTTGCTGAAATTCTCTCCCACCCCACGTGGCTAAGCTGACACTAAACGAGCCAGGAATGATTTTCTACGCAACACAGGAAGTACGTCAACCTTTTGCAATGCAGATGTACCGAGAGAAACGTATATATCTCCGCTTATGAGCTGAAGTAGGTAACATTTTTCAACAATCGTTTGCAAAATAATTTTTGGATGCTTGGCTTCGTTGGCTGATATCTCGCTGATGCTGTGTGGGAGAGAGATTCGATGGATATCTTGTGAATCTGTGGATTGTCTGCGTTCTATAGAGCTACAGTGTTTGTTTTTAGCACAAAGCTAACTAGAACACGAGTCACAAAGCTGGCGCCCCCTTACACACACACAATCCATCATTAGTCAGGAACATAAACATATTATTAAATCACCAGGTAACAGCAAACACATAGTCCTCAAACCAGCAGACAAAGGGGGAAAATTATTTTACAGGACAAAAATAATTACGTTTTGGAAGCTAACAGACAGTTAAAAAAACAACATTTACTACAAACTAGTCACACGCTCATTCCAGCTAGAAACACAACAACTAATAAGAACCATCACACATACCTTATATCATAACAAATACATCAATGCAAAACAAAAAAAATATCTGGACGGTCTCGCCCCTTCTACCTCCTCCCCAAGATCCATAAGCCACCTGGGAATTGGACGGTCCCCTCTGTTGTTACGGCTGGCCGTCCCATTGTCAGCGACTGTGGTTCAGAATCATATAGAATAACGGAATACATAGTCCACTTCATTAATCCACTTTCCAAACTCCATCCCAGCTACCTCAAAGACACATATGCATTTGTAAAAAAAATACAAAAACCTTCAGGTACCCCGTCACACTTTCCTTTTTTCAATAGACATAAACTCCTTATACACCAACATAGAAACAACACTTGGCCTTGCAGCCATTCAAAACATTTTCAATAAACATCCAGATCCATCCAGACCAGACCGTCAAATATTACAGCTGCTTCAAATTACACTCACCAGAAACAACTTCAAATTGAACAATATCTCCATGGGCCATACATACTCCCCATCCTATGCAGATATCTACTTGGCCCATTGGGAGGAAACAGCTTTAAAAAAACACGACATAAACCCCTCCTGTATTTCCGGTACTTGGACGACATCTTCGGCCTCTAGAACAACTCAAAACAGGATTTTGAAAAGAAATTGGACATTTTTCACTCACACCAACCCAGAATTAAACTCAAACATAACCAACAAAAACACACGGTGCATGTGTGTTGACATGAAAAGTGACCTTAGGGTTGGTGTCGTGTATCTGTTCATCTTTTCTCCACATTATATAAATAAATTATATAAATGCATGATCTTAGCTTGCAAGATTTTAATTTATTAAAAGAAAACACAAACACACAATTGCCACTGTGTGTTCCTCTATCCACTCCACAGTCCAAAACTCAAAACGTCTCGAAAGAAGATTGATGTATTCATTTCCAAAATTCACAAAATGTTTTAATCTAACAAAATATCCTGCTTCTAACATATTTGTTGGCGTTTAGCAATTCAAAACTGCTTTTGCTCTCCCGCTTGCTGCCGATCACATACAAAAGGAGGTTCACAACTGTATTAAATTCAAGGCTTCCTTTCTATGCACTTTGTTTGTTTGTTTCATTCAAAAAGCCTTTTTACAACTCTATCCATCAAACTGATGGACAACGATAAAGTCTAATGTAACCACTGATTTAATGCACAAGATAGGACATGTTAAGTTATGAACAGTAAACCAAAGTAAACCATAATGAGGTGTTTTAGCGGCCTTTATCGGACACCGCAGACCAGAGGAAGAGGTCTGTGATGGAAATGGAAAGGTAGCAATGCACAGAATGAGATTTAAAAAAGTGTGCTTGTCTGTGTGTGACAGAGTCTTATGGGACAGGGCCTGAAGTGATGACGGTGGTAAGGGATTAGTAAATGACCCTGTCTCTCTCTTGCTGGCAGAAGAATAACTACTACAACTCTGACTTTCACCACACAGCCATAGCAGGGTGTGTGTGTGTGTGTGTGTGTGTGTGTGTGTGTGTGTGTGTGTGTGTGTCCGTCTGTCCTACAGGGCTATCAAGAGGAGTAATGGGATTTCTGCCTTTGTGTCTGCTGAGAAAAAGACCAATTGTGTGGATTTGCCCTTTACTGCCACTGCTGCTGCACTTCTTGGTGGTTGAAATATTGCTGTGTGGGGAAAAGAGAGGTGTGTGTATGAGAGAGAGACATAACACATCTGTCTGGGTATAAAAATCATGATCTGTGTGTGTGTTTTTGTGTGTTAGCCTTTGTATGTGTGTGCTACATGTCAGTTGCATAATAAATAAACACACACACACAAAAAAACGTGTGTATATACAAACACAGCACATGGAACACCGCTCGTGACCACATGTCCGAATACACACACATTTAAGCACACAATAAAATACTACGTGCTGTCTGAACAGCCAGCTTGCAGCTGGTGATAACATCACCTGATTTTAATTACATATCAGAACCTACAGGAGGCATTTGAGGTATTTCTTTAATATTTTTAGTAATTAGTAAGTTCTGTTGTCCTTGAGCACTGAACCAAACCTAGCCTGTTTCACCCTCGGCCTGTGGTACACCTTGTTAACCCTTTTAGTACTGTAATGTTAACAGTCCGCCTGGTCCTTTTTGTCTTTTGTCAATAAAAGTGACAGAAAAACTCCTTTTTGTAAACTTCTTTGCTCTTTTTTTCAGGAGACATTAAACTTTCAAAATCTGGCAAGTATTTGTCATTATTACATGTTATAATAGCTTAAAACAGTGTGTAATAACCAAAAAGTAAACAAACGCATTTCAATTTATCAGGTTTATCTTCATAAACAATTGTAATGATTATGAACAAAACTTTTGAGATTACAAAAATGAACCTTAACCTGTTTTACATCCTCTCAAACAGTTGTGTTTGCCTAGAGCTTTCAGTGTCCATGTTACAGGTTGTTATGTGTCCGTGTCCAGGCAGATTTTAGCTGCAGTGGTAGTTCCTAAAGAAGTTCCTGTCCAGCTGAAGACAGAGCCCAACCTGACACTCCTCACTCATCCAGGGAGTGATGTCATGGCAGAGAGTACACCTCCCACACCTCCCCCACCTTCCTCTCCAGGCTGGCCTTTTGTCTTTTGCCAGTGTTTGCTTGTGGGGACAGGAGACTGGCCTTAGTGGCACACCGAGCAGCTTTGCACACAGGCTCCTGCTGCTGCCTCATGCTGAGCTCCTTGTGCACAATAAAGGTGCTGAAAAACTTATGGGCCATGTCTTTGTTTTCTATGCACAGAGTTGGTTCCCAGCATCTGGTCAGAGGTGTCCATTCCCCCCATGTACTTGTTATCCTCACCCACAGCTGTGGGTCTGGGGACAGGGACCCTCTGACTGTGCCCATCACTGGTCTTCTCTCACTGCAGGACAGTCTCCTCTGTGTCTACAGGATGGACAGTTGTGCAGATGGAGACCTCCCTGGCCTGACCTAACCCTAACCCTCATTATGAAACGCTGTAGAAAAAAATTAATTCTGCTGCTGCTGCACTGAAATAGGTGCGAAGGAGGCTTCTACTGAAAAAACAAAGCAAAGGAAGCTTCTTTGACTGACCGTTTACATATGGGGGGATGGTAACCGCCTATCCTATCGCCCAATCACATTATCATCTGCTTGGCCTGACTGACTCTTATTGGATAACAGTGCTGTCTATCTCATTTTGGCCAGTTCCCCTGTATACTCCTATCTGTGACTGTTAACAGGAGGTCTCACTCTGCTCTGTGAGACGTTCACAAAAAAAAAAACAGACCCTGGTACTTCCAGAACTCTGATTTTGAGAAAAGAAATATGCATTTTATAGAGATTTCAGAGCAAAAAACATTATTTTGGTTTGGCATTGTGTATGTTAACGCTGTATATGGATGTATTAAACATAATAAGTGAAAAAAGAAGTGAAATACATAGCTTTGGTAAAAAAAGAAAAAAGATTCAATAAATCCTAATTTTCAGAGGATTGTTCTGACCTCTGTACTAAAAACTCTTTTGTTGTTTTCTGCTTCACTTTATTCAAAGTCACACTGTGCAGAGAGAGTGTTCACATATTGTGATATGATATAAAAAAGGTTTAAACCTGCAACTGCATTATTCTAAAGTGATGATCATCCTGAAAGTGCTTTTTTCTTTTATAGGCGAACCTGAAATCTTTTCATTTTTTCTGTGTTCCATCTTCATTTACTTTTAACCAGTAACATATATACTGATATTTACACATTATTCACAAATCTCACAGTTGTTACTTTTATAAGAACACCAACATTATTCAAATAGACCTTGTGGTTGCAGAGTCGTACTCATTTTAGTATGGGCATGCTTTTTTCGTGTGGAGGCCTCAAAAATAGGCTAGCATTAGAGTAGTTGTAAACGTTGTTTCTAATGTCATTTTTTGTATTATTATTCAAAGCTTCGAGGTTTACAAATTAAGCTTGTCTTAATTTTTTTTTATGTTGTCACCCTAAACTTTTTTTTACTTTTGAACAAAGGACAGACAATAATAAGTAATAGGTGACGACAGAGCGCCGCGTTGCTTGCTTGGTGTGTGATAGTGACAGAGAGAGAAGGTTGACTACTGCATATAATCTTTCTGTAAGTTATTAATTAATAATAAAAATAATGTGAATGTCAACATCATGAATGAAGCTTCGAAGATTCAAACTTCTTGGTACATCCCTAGTTATAGATATGAATCGCGATATCAAAGATAATGTAATAGCCTAATATTAAACGGAACACGATTGTATGACATTGTCGCACCAAGCAAAGACAGACTTTTATAAAGGGGGCTGTTGTTAGAATAGAGGTGAAAGTGCTATTAAATATTTTGTTATGTTAAAATATGCAAATAAAATCTATAAATATACATTTTTAGTCACATAACCTTTACTGTAATGCTTGCAAAAAGCTTAAAAGTTCTATCATTTCAAAGCTCCTTCAGGCTGATGGAAGTGGTCGATGGTTTCTTAGCACAGTAGCATAGCTGCTTATTGGGTGTCAGGCCTATAAAACGGACGAAAAAAGTGTTCTGTAAAATATCTGTCTGTTCAATGCATATCCCCCTTGCCCAAATGGGTGTCTTGAAATTATGGGCCCAATGCTTTCCATGGACCATGCTTTTTTGGAGGGTTTGGCTCCAGCCATTATCGTGTTAAAGTCTCAACCTTGAACAACCTTTTGAGACAATTTGTGGCTGAATACCAAACTCAAGCGCAGGCCTGATTTTTTTCTGTTTCTATACACAAGAAGAGGTCTTCCCTGCATCCCTACTTTCTTCCTGTCGTCCTTCCTCTGCAGTTCTTATTTATCACTCTTAGGCATCAACAATAAATAATTTCCTTCCCTCCTTCCCTTTGGGCCCTGCTGGCTGGGTTGTGGGTTACCTCACACAACTCTCTGAGAGCAATTACTAAGCCTTGGTAGCTGCACCCGGGATCAGCCTTTGGCGTGTGTGTGTGTGTGTGTGTGTGTGTGTTGTTCAGCTTTCACACCAGGTCTTGCCAGATAGGTTAAGGCAACAAAAATATTATGGTTGTGCCTAAAATAAGCAGTAAACTAGGTGAAATGTGTGCGGAAATAATTTAACAGGAAAACACATTGCAAATGTCATGAAGGCAACTCAAAATAAAACAATACTTTGGGACACCAGTCTTAAACACGGGTCTCCTGGTTGCCAGTCCTGTTTTTGTTTGAAACAATCACCACCCTACAAGCATGGCATGCAAATGACATGCAAAAAGAAAGAAAGTCTTTCTTATTGTGCGCAACATTACTTACAAATTGTTGTCATTCATACGCCAATTGGCTGGTATAGATGTGGTAAAGATATATATTTGGGAAATTAGTAGATCCTCAGTGCATTTGCTCTTATAATACTAACATTTACTGACTAAAAACACTTCCAATAAATCAGTCACTTTTTGAGTGATGCATCTTCTTGGCCTTATTTTTTTGTGCCAAGCTTTTACAGTTTCATTGCTCCCCGTGTTACAGGAGGGCATCCGCCCAAATCAACTGCCTCATCATTCATTTGAATAGAGCCAATCAAGTGGTGAAGCAGGGGTGTCAACGTGTGGTCCTCTAGCAAAAGATGCTTGGATGTCTGGCATAAAGGTTGAATCAGGCTCAATGTTTTCTGCAACACATCATGAACCTGGCATGTAAAATGTAAATATCATGTTACATCTTCTGTCAAAAACCTAAGAACCACTTCCAAAAGTGCCATCATTGACCTGGTACAGCAGCAAGGCCACCGACATTTCTGCAAAGTATTGGCCTACATTGTAACACCACATGTCAGCCAGAAAAGCCTCAAACTTCGGAAGGTACACTAGTTCAGGACTGCTGGTAAAAGTACGTGACTACTTGTATCATGGTGTTAGTCCAGATTTTGATCTAGTCAATCATTGCAGCTTTAGGAGGGCTGATGGCAACAATTGTGTGTCTCTGGAATGAGTTTGTGACTATCACAAATAGGCAGTAGTTGTTGAGGTTTTCAATTGTTATCAGTCTAACTTACTGGTTCATGACATGACTAATGAAGCAAAAAACATACATTTTACCCCAAACAATTTGATCTGGTTAGTAGGTGTGGTGATATTTTGTGGTGGTATTTTATTTATTTATTACTGTCAACAAATGCCATGAAAATGGCAGAAAAACAATAGTATGTTAACCCATCTCACAATACTTTCAGATTTCCTTACCAATGTATGTGGCTCTCAACCTAAAGTCTATTGGTTCTAACTGAAGACATACCATCTTAAAAAATAGCTCACAAATACATACTTTAATTAAAAAAAAAGGTTCAATAAAGCGGTTGGATGCTGTAGTTTCTTAGCAAAAGCTACACAAACAGGAGGAAATGCTACTATGTTCAGTGCCAGATTAATACATGCTCCAGAAAGTATTTACAGCAACATTGTGGCTCAAAATATAACCCCAGTGCGTGTGTTCTTGTCACCCATTGTAACATCGTAGCTTATTGATGTGTTTATAATATGATCGGCTGGTAAATTCATAATCCTACAAGGGCAACTTCCTGGATTTACGTAGCTGCAGCGCTGGGACGACATGAAGATTTACCAAAGCTGTCCCCGGTGAGTCTTATACGGAGCTTCATTCATGCTGTCCAGTTTCCTGCCTGAGGTCTGCAGCCGACTCCGGTTCTGTCTCGCAGCATTATTTCTTTGGGCACCAAGTAATTTCTGAGCACTCTCGTTGTGCTTATGCCCTTTCCTGACTTGCTGGCAGCAAAACTTGATGATATTACAGTCACATTTACTTGTGTATTGGCCAAGTCTGCGCAAGCAACTTCAGACAGTGGCTTGCTTCATTTAACTCTTCATCCAGCTGTGTGAACTGAGTTCCCCAAAGCCAATATATCCCCCAACTGGAAGGGAGAATGTCCATACTCAAAACCAGGAGAATGAGATGCTCTTCCACACCCTCTTATTGTTGCACAGGAAAACTGCCGACAAAGAACTGGATTTTACGGATACCTCACTAACCAGCCTGGTCTCAGTCCCAGGGCGTCAAATTCTGACACTTGGGCAGTAGCCCTCTGCGTCTTGATACCATTGTACATGGCACCTGTAGCTTCTGTATTAGACGAACAGGGCTGTCAGCTTACTCCAATGTAAAACCATCTGCGTTATTATTAGACGCTCAGAGCAACGGTCGAAGTATTAAAAGCGGGAAATCCTATAATGGTGGGAGAGGGGTGGTGGATGGGGAAAACAAACCGGACCCTCACAGGCAACCGCCATTGGTGTCACGTGCAAAAACAAAAGTTGAGTCATTTTTGACTGACGCTTTGTCACGTGGCATTATGACATGTGGCATAACGTCACGTGACGCAATGTCACAGAGTCACATGATATTACATCCGTAGCTCGGGTAACGTTACAAGCTTGATTCTTTTTAAAAAAACATGACGATGGATGAGATTCTGTTGGACCAACCGAAGCAATGAACTGCAGTTGGCAAACAAGAGAAAGGTGTTGCTTCCCCCCCCCACCCCCCCACTCCTGTTGAAGGTATACTATTGCCAAACAGATTTGATCTACAGCAAGATATCACCAGACTTATCCGTTTGTTTTTTATTCCCTTCTAAATGTGTTTCAAGAAAAGGCAATATCACAGTACAATTAAAAACAATCAACCTGTATGGGCTTCACCTGTTTTCCCTTTCAGTATCATTTTCACGCCAATAGACATGACATTTGAGTAGAGTTTATGAGTACCTCCAGGGTTGTAGCACTGACCTGATCTGTCCAGACACCTGTAACTGCCTGCGACTGGTGTCGCACCTTGATTTACACCCAGGGAGTGATGCTTCAAGTCAAGCGCTTGCTCCGAGGGAAATAAAACTGGAAATAAAACTGGAAATAAAACTGAGCTGTTGAAGGAGCAGAATAGGCTTGACTATTTTGTCATGAGCTGAACAGGATCTGTTGCATGATAAATTTCCAAACTGGAAATGAGATGAGGAAACAAATAATTGTAGAGACAGAAGTAATTTGGATCCCTATTATTTTGGTGACTAGTGTAGTATATTTTGCTCTTATAAGGCATGAAGATAGCATACGTGAAGGGGCCCGGGACTTTGGAATGTCGGATCCACTGTTGATGTTACACATCTGATACTCGCTAAGTAACCCCTCGGGGGAATGTTCTTGGCCTGGAGGATGGAGGAGTATGTATACATATGTCCGAAACATATATTTCATTGGGGGCCCTGTTTATGACGTCATTTTATCCTCAAGTCTGGGGCGTAAACAACATCTATATATAAGTGATCGGGAGAGACCCGACGGGTGGAGTTCTGTTCGACTTTGGGACTCTCCGGGTGTTCATGACGCCCGTCTTGACATATGTTGCTTGTTTGTAATAAACTTCATTATACCAGCAAGAACAGTGTCCGCGGAGATTCCTTCATCATTACTCCAACATCACTGTCGCTTGAAATATACGACACTAGGCTTGCTAAAAGTTATAGTTTTGTTCGAAGGCAGCTGCAGCAGTAAAATCAAGTACACTATGCTTTCACTGTGTTCTCTACTAAAGTGTTAGAAAATACAAATTAGCTTAATTAGCAGGTGCTTGTCCACCTGTTTCAGCAAGTTGTTGCTCCCAATGGAAAAAGAGCATAACAACCAACACTAAATTATAAATAGTTTCAAATTCTTAAATCCAGCATTACTCATGTACAATACCTGGAGATTTTATGCGTCAGATCGAGAAAAGTTAGTTAATTCCAGTGCAGAAGAACCATCCACCAAATTACAGAAAACAACATTGATTCCATATTGTTCTTTGGAAAATCTGGGTTTTCTTCACCTTCACCACAGGGTTGACACTGAACTGTCAGCTGGTTAACCGCTGATGAGCGTCCCAGATGGACACTGTATTGACAGTTCATTAGTCCATCAGTCTGTCTTTCTCACTGTCCTGAGATGGTACTGTATGTACTCAATCTTTCTTGGCAACAGCACATCTTTACCAATTGGCCCAGCTGTCACTCATTCGGTAGTATAGTGTCAGCGTGGGTGAGAGGTGAGGGGCCGTCTTGTTATATACAGAGTTTTCAGACTGTAGCTCATATACATAAATACATCTTCAATCAACACACATTGTAATTATATTGGAGTAGACGTCAAATTGGCAATGCAGATTAAGGGTTGTGGTGACATGAGCAGGTTTGTCCACTATGAGTGGGTTGGACACATTTTCTCCTGTGTATACGACATACAGTTAAAACTAAAGTAAGTTGATGCAACTTTAGTTAAGGATTATTTTGACTATGGATAAATAAATATAAGTCTTAATACAGTCTTTGATTTTAACCACTGCTTTTTTTCTACTCTGTAATTCTGTCTCAGTCATCGCCCTGTTGCTCTCAATCCCTTTCAATAATACGTTTGTGCTGTAAAAGAACTAACTTCACATAGCACTTGTGTTTAACAAACAAATGCCTTAGAAATTAATTAATTGAGCGTTTATCTCGTTGGTTGCGGTATGTTTGGGCAGGTGTGAACACAGCAATGGCACTCGGGTGCGGACCAAAACAACCGGACCTAGACCTTGTTGAAGAGGTGGTCTACGTCCGGTTACAAACTAACTCTGGTATGGTATGCTTTGATTGCGGTGAGAACATGATCCGACCTCGATCTGGACCCAACTGGGAGACGCATTTCTCCTTTTTTGGATTCAACCAGCTACCGCAGAGCGCTGCGCTGTGTACGTTGTGGGTATTTTCCAGCCACGCCAAATCTCATTTTCAAACTGTATCATTTCCCTGAAGTGATAATACCAAACCGCGTAATAACTGGTGGCCAGGGAGCTTAGTTGTCCCTCTGTTGTGAAATTGGAAAGTCGCCCGTTAATCTTTTGCTGGAACAAAATAGAATCTGTTCTTTGGTCTCTTTGGTTGCTTTGTTTACTTCCAATTTGAGGTCAGTTTTCTTGCGCATCACGCACTTAAGGCAATATTCGACAGTTTGTTGGCTCTGGTACAAAACAAGGATCAATTTGTTACGATAAGTGTGATAATGCCTAAAAAAAGTTAATAGAATCATTATTACTTAATATTTAGTCAAAACAGCACTGCTTTACAAAAGAAGAAAAGAGAAGACAGACGAGACAATGCATAAAATGATGGATAGAACTGATAAACAGCAACATATAGAGCCGTTAGATCAAGAGAAAGCTAAAGAAAACAAGGAATAAATTATTTTTGCCCCTCATTTGACTCCTGAGACTTTGCCGGAAGCTGTTATGAAGTTGAGGGGGAACGACACACTGCTTGTACTGCTGCACTGAATATGCCCTTTCTTGTTTTAGCTGGAAGGGATGCACTTAGAATTATTGACAGTGTTGCTCTTGTCATCGGAGTCTACAGCTCGGGCACTGTTCTCTGTTGAGTCTGCAGAAACCAGATTGAGCAAAGTATTATTGTCCTCGACAAATAGACACGGCAGAGATGCTCCTTTATCTGGTCAATTTGAAGAGGAACGGTAGTTTGCCTATCTGGTGTTTTAGAACACAAGGTATTTCATTTAGTTTTAGCAGTCAAGGTGAAACGATCACCTGCATGAGGAGACAGGGATACAGCCAGTAACAAGAGAGTCGTTCATAATATTTCAGAATAGATGGCAGCACTATGTATTACAGGCTGGGGGATATATATGAAATATATAATCTTAATCAAAAGGCTTCAGGAGACATTCGAGAAATCCAACTAAACTACCCTACTCACAAAGACATCTTCTCCTGTAATTCTATATTTTCCAGCCAGTACAACATCGGCCTGATTTCAGCCTGGTCTGAGCTACTGTCTGATTAAAGAGGCCACCCAGTTACTAGATTAGATCATCGCTCCTATCCCTCCTTCCATGTCTGGCATATTCAATCACCTCTGTGTTTTCATCCACAGCCATTGGCAGATTAGCCCAGGGCTTCCAGTCTGTGATTACGGCCACCTTCGAAATGAATCCCCACTAATCATGCTAGCAGGAGCCAGTAACCTACTGCTGCAAAAAATTAAATAAGCAAAAGGCTAATGGAGCTGAAGGCTGGGGGGGAAACAGAGGTCTAAAATTGTCTTGGGGAAAGGCGTGATTAAGGGTGGAGAGTGGATCCCAGCCTGTGGTGTGAAATAGGTAGAGGAAGACAAACACAGAGGAGAAATGGAATGAAAATGAAAAAGAATAAATGTAATTTTAACCGAAATTGGTACCAAATCCTGTTTCCAATGATTTCTCAGCGGGAAATCTCTGCCAAACACCACGGCAATAAG
Organism: Ophiodon elongatus; assembly: GCA_016806645.1. Lineage (NCBI taxonomy): Eukaryota > Metazoa > Chordata > Actinopteri > Perciformes > Hexagrammidae > Ophiodon > Ophiodon elongatus. The sequence continues at coordinate 77,772 of JACSYO010001795.1, read as the reverse complement.
CACTTAGTGCCAGAGAGGAAGAAAAGATACCCATTTCAACAATCACCATAATACCCTAATAACCCTAACCTCACAAATTGAAAATAAATTACATCTTGTTAATAATCTTGCCGAGTGGTGCTCAGAGAACAACCTGCTGCTCGCCGTCAACGAAACCGAGGAGCTGATAGTCACACATCTTCATCTTGGTTGAAAAAAAGTCAAATAAACGGCAGTAAGGCAGAAAATGTAAGAAGGCAAAATTCCTGTGCCAAGTTCTTGTTAACTTTTAA
>JACSYO010001795.1:0-72500 GCA_016806645.1 Ophiodon elongatus | reverse complement strand
ATTGAACGACCAAGTATCAAAAACACAATGAGTGCATGATGTGTAAAATTTTCTGCTCAGGATATGACTATATTTCTGTTTTTTATAAGCAGCATATTCCTTTGGGATATTCTGAATTAAGCCTTATTCCGAATGTAGCATTTTCCCGATTAAAAAGAAGCAGGGTTTAGGATTTAGTGGCATCTAGAGGTGAGGTTGCAGATTGCATCCAGCTGAACACCCCTCCTCTCACCCTTACCTTCCAAGTGTCCTGGAGAACTACGGTGCAGGTCTTCTGGGTTTCACACATACAGGCCTATAGCATAGGATGAGTCTTCTTCCTTCTGCTGAACTAAAATGTGTGATTTAATAGTAATTGGCAGTATGGAACAGCTTCAGTGGAGGACGGATTCCAAGATTATACGGCGAGCTCGAATTAATTAAATCGTCACATCATACTGTGGCACTTCATTATTATTTCAACACAAACCATGATTTTTTTTTTTAACTCTAACCAAGTCAACCTAACCAATCATTTCACAGCGTAAATATAGCTTACGGTATTTGATGTGCCGTAAGCTATATTATTGTTTGAGGCACAGTGGGCCTATAGTTCAGTTTGTCTGTGACATTAATGAGCTACCAGAAAATGCTGGTGGGGCTCGTTAAAGCTCACCATGTCTCCTTAAGGAATTAAAATGAATGCAATAATCTGGTATGCAATTAATTCAAATAAAATACGATATGGGATATTTGTACATGTTCATTTATTTAGTTTTTGAGGAGGGTGATTCAATGCACACCTGTTCTCTTCAGTCAAAACTTTAATGAAGACAATCATGACCCAACATCAGCTCACCTTTACACTAGTTTTTCATTCGATCTCTCTCACTCTGTTTATTTTACTTTGCATGTGCGCTGTCGCTCAAGGTTAGCAATCACACTCACCTCCGAGGCCCATGAAACCTCTCGCTGTGAGAGAAAATTAGTTTACCTCCAATTAGCATATTACTCCAATTAGAGGTTTACCCTTCGCACCATTATCGCTTAAGTCTAATGAAGAAAGGCTAATTAGAAATTAATCTGCTTTTTTTTCCTTTTCTTTTTTTCTTTAAAAATACAAACGACCTTCGAACACAAGATAGGACGGAGTTTTGTTTAGGGAAAATTAATTATTAATTGTTTCAAAGCGTGTTATCACCCAAACCAAAAAAAAATCCCAAACAAAGCTGAATTTCTTATTAAAAAGCAAAGATTATCATGTTGAGAGGAACAAAAATTCCCACAGTGGGAAGTTTTATTTCAATTTATGTTCATTTTATGAGTGTATCAACTTTACAGTGAACTCCAGACTGATGCTTGTTTGAACTTGTGTATTCCGGATAGCTTGAAATAGCGTTAAAGTGCTATTGAGACATTTCTTCCACTCAGAAGACCCAATAATCTATGCTGTTTCCAGGAAAGACCTATTTTCAGTTTAGTTTGATTTTAAAAACGTAAACTCATCTTCCCCAAACAAGAGTCAAGTGTATGTGAGCAAAATCCTCAGTAGGGTCTCCACTGACCAGTAATAGGACAGCGGGTTCTGGTTTTATGGAGTCTGCTTTATGAACCTGTTCCACGTCTTGTTTATTTTATAGCTGACAGGAAGGAAATTGCTTTTTGTTGACCTGACCGTGTAATTAAATGCTAATTAGAAAGTGGCACATAAAAAGCCTCCGTATGAAAAGGTGCTGACACACTTTGGAGGGATAATTATTGTTGCCGTCGTAGTCGAGGCGGGTTCGGTAGAGAACAAAGACATGGAAGTGTCTGTCTCTGTGTGCCTCGTGAGACCAAAGAAAACAACAGACGTGGGCGTGTGCTGTTTGCTCCTGCCTTTTTAAGTGAGGTTCAAACAGCACACAACAAGTAATATGGGACACACAATCACAGAGAATCCAGCTGCAGACTTTGTGATCAAATATAGCAAAATGAGCAAAAGCTTGCAAGAACGTCTGCATGGCCCAAGAAAATGATCTTTATACGAAAAGGACGTAAGAGTGATGAAGATAAAAGGAAGAAGAGGAAAAATTAGGAGGGCATTGTAATGCTCAAATTGTAGCTGTAAAAATGTTTATTGGCAACACGTGCTCGATCACACTCCTGCCATCATCTTCATACAAATTAAGTCCCTTGTCTCTCCTCTGAAGCAGTGGTTGTCGTGTTTTTAAATACACATAAGAAGTGAGAACAAACTGCTCCTAATTGTAACTCTTTTTTCCGTTCCGCATGCTGTCTCACCGATACCGGCTCCCCCCCTGGGTCCTAAGTCCCTACATGTACTGTTTCTTATATCCATCAATTAAACATACAGGAACATTAATGTACCAACATACATTTATAACAAATACTACATCTCCTCTTTCTAGAGAACAATGGGTAGACTGCTTCTCACCACCCCCTGAGGTAGATCCACCAAGTAAGACCTTGGAGTGGAGTGGAGTGGCTCTGAAGCATAGTTCCAGATAACTTTGCATCAGTTACCCAAACCCGTTCTCCTGGTGATAAGAAACTGAGCGTTTTGACACGGTGGCGCTTATTGTAGTTTTCAGCATCTGATATCCCCTTCTCCTTTTCCTTCTGAGTGATTGCGGCGCCGTCAGGCAGTGCAGGGTCCAGCTGGGAAGTAAGTGTCGGCACTGTGGTGCGTAGACGTCTCCCCATGAGGAGCTGAGCTGGGCTATAACCACACTGAAGTGGTGTGGCTCTATATGCCAGAAGAGCTAGGTAGGGGTCTCCTGCCTTTTTCAGTAGATTCTTTACAGTCTGAACTGCCCGTTCTGCCTCCCCGTTACTCTGCGGAAACCTTTGGCTGCTGGTAACATGCCTCAAAGGAAGTGAAGGCTTGTCCAGAAAACTGAGGCCCATTATCTGACATTAGGACCTCTGGAATGCCATGGCGGGCAAAAATAGATTTTAAAGGGTCAACAATATCAGTGGACCTGGTGTGGGACAATGGAGAAATCTCAACATATCTTGAGAAATAATCAACGACAAGCAGATAAGATTTTCCTCCCAAAACAACTTTTGCCATGGTCTTTCAGGCCGTTTGGATGGCATGAGTGGCTCCTTGTGATTTTGTCCCTCCTTTATGCATGTCCTGCAGTTGAGCACCATTTCGTTCACTTGCTGTTCACGTCCAGGCCACCATACTGTCTGGCGAGCGTGCTCTTTGCACCTTACCACAGCTTGGTGTCCTTCGTGTATTTTGGCTAGCACATCGTTCCGCATCGCTGAAAGTATTACGAGCCGTGTGTCCTTTAGCAATAAGCCATCTATCACTGTGAGTGTAGCTTGCTCTTGCCAGTGGCTCTTTAGCACAGGTTCCTGCGTTCCGTGTGCGGGCCATTCTTCTGTGCACAGCGTCATGACACGTGAGCAGACACTGTCAGCTTTTTGTCACGGCTCTGCTGCTTCCTGTGTCTCTAGTGTCCCCTGTCCGTCCTCTGTGTATACGTGTGTGTGTGGTGTGGGCGCGGCTTCCTTCAACTGGCACCTAGGCTCATCTCCAGCACCTGTCTGCAATCAAACCACCCTTGGAAATACCCCGGCTTCCTTCGACTCGTCGCCAGATTATTTTGCCATTTCAGTGGTAGTGTGACTCTCGGCTACTCTTAGTCTTTTTCGACAAAGTATCTTTTGTGATTCGCTTCATCTTGCCGTTGTACTAACTTCTGTTCCTTCTGCCCAGGATTCCCGTCCCGACCCTACAGCCCAGCCACTGTTGCTCACGCCACCACACCTCCCTACCTGCATTCGATTCCTGCCCTACAAATTGCCCATTCCCCGCCGCCCCAGGTCCCACATAGCAGTGGATTTCGTCACTGGTCTGCCCCCATCTGAAGGAAACACCACCATATTGACGGTCATGGACCGTTTTTCTAAGGCAGTGCACTTCATTTCCCTCCCCAAATTGCCTTCGCCCACCGAGACTGCGAACCTCCTGGTCCTCCATGTCTTCCGACTCCACGGCATCCCCCTGGACATTGTATCGGATCGAGGACCTCAGTTTTCATCACAGGTCTGGAAAGCCTTCTGCCAAGCCCTGGGTACCACCGCCAGTTTCTCTTCGGGATACTAGTTGCCCAGACCTCCCTGCTGCCGCTGACCCCATCGTCTGCCCCCCCCCTCCGCAACACTCGGCTCCCCTCCTCACCCCTCATACACAGCACTCCGTGGCCAGCAACCCACCCCCACTCCAACAACACACAGCACCCCACCCCCCAACTTGTCCCATAACCAGTTGAGAAAAGAACTGAGGAGGATCAAGGTGAGAAAGGCCGCGGGTCCAGACGGCATCAGCTCAAGGCTCCTCAAATCCTGCGCATCTCTTGACCCTCTTCAATTCGCCTATCAATCTGGCATCGGGGTGGATGACGCTGTCATCTACCTGCTACAAATATGCCTTTCTCACCTGGAAAAGGCTGGAAGCACTGTGAGAGTCATGTTTTTCGACTTCTCCAGTGCCTTCAACACAATCTAGCCTTTGCTTCTGAGAGACAAGCTGGACAGACCGGGGTGGACCACCACCTCACTGCATGGATCATGGACTACCTCACCAACCATCCACAGTACGTGCGGATACGGGGATGTGAGTCAGACCGGGTCTCCTGCAGCACAGGGGCTCCACAAGGAACCGTTCTGGCTCCATTCCTCTTCTCAATATATACCTTGGACTTCAAACAACTCTGCAAACTGCCACCTGCAAAAGTTATCCGATGACTCTGCAATCGTCGGCCTAATCTCCGCCGGCGATGACAGAATACAGGGAACTGAACCAGGACTTTATAGGATTGGTGCCAGCGGGAAACCACCTCCAGATCAACTCTACGAAAACAAAAGAGCTGGTGGTGGACTTCCGCCGGGGTAAACACCATCCTCCCCCGGAACCAGTGAACATCCAGGGAATGGACATTGAGATCGTAAGATCTTATAAGTACCTGGGTGTTCACTTGAACAATAAACTGGACTGGACAGACCACACAAAGGCACGCTATCTGCTGAGGAGACTGAGGTCTTTTGGAGTGCAGTGAGCACACCTGAAGACCTTCTACGACTCTGTGGTGGCATCAGCCATCTTCTATGGAGTGGTCTGCTGGAGCAGCAGCATATCTGCAGCTGACAGGGGGAGACTGAACAAACTGGTAAAGAAGGCCAGCAGTGTGCTGGGGTGTCCTCTGGACACAGCGGAGGTGGTGGGAGACAGGAGGGTGATGGCAAAGCTATCATCCCTAATGGACAACACCTCTCACCCCATGCAGGACACTCTGGCAGCTCTGTACAGCTCCTTCAGCCACCGGCTGATTCATCCCCGGTGTGTGAAGGAGAGGTACCGCAAGTCCTTCCTTCCTGCTGCTGTCTTACTGCACAACAAGCTGAGCTCCAGTCGACCAAAAAAACACTTAAAACCTGTGCAATAACAGTTATACTGTCTGTACATAATTTGTTTATTTAAATTTACTGTCTGTCTTTTTAATGTGTATTTGCTATTTATAATACTTGTGTTTCTTTTATGTATCTGTGTGCACTTTAACTTTGCTGCTGTGATCCTGCAAATTTCCCCTTGCGGGACTAATAAAGGATATTTTATCTTGTGCCCAGGATTCCCGTCCCGACCCTGCAGCCCAGCCCCCGCCGCTCACGCCACCACATCTCCATACCTGCATTCGATTCCTGCCCTACAAATCACCAGCTGTGTTCCAAATAAAACCCATTCCTACACCTACCCTTCCGCCTTCGTGTCCGCTCTTGGGTCTTACCGAAACCAAACCGTAACACTTTTAGCTGCTCCATGTATGTGGAACTGACAGGTAGACTTTGCATAACACAGTCCACATAAATGTTGGTGCTCTCCACCAGCTCCTGTTCTTTTGTGGACATACGTCAGTCCAAAGTGACTTTGCAGGCACATGCGCGATGGAGTATGTGTAGCACTGGATTCTCGGTGGAAGAAGATCCAGTGCTTGTGTTCCAAGCAGGTTGACAAGAGATTTATGGTCGGTCTCAAGGAAGAAATGTTTCCCTATCAGGAAATCCCGGAATCGTTCACAGGCCCATGTGAGACCTAGAGCCTCCTTTTCCACCTGCGCGTATCGGTGTTCTGTTGGAGTAAGCGACCGCGATGCATAAGCAACAGGCTTCCATTCCTCCTCCCACCTTTGGAGAAGAACACCTCCCAAGCCATATGATGATGCATCAGCTGATACCTTAAGGGCAATTCATTAAAATAACCTTAATTCTGGCCATGCTGATGATTTACATCTTCAATGTTATGGACTGAACTGTTTTTAAATAACTTACAACTTAATGTCACATATGAACCTACAACATCATGAGTACTGTACATCAATGTTGTGAATAGGTTGGCTGTACGGAGGAGCAGTCACCAGTGCGTCTTCCTATAAGCAACACTTCAGCTCCTCTGGCTCTGTCTTAGCAGAACCTGAGGAGCAGCTCAATAACCAGACAAGTCAATACTCCCCTCTCTTCCCTTCAGCTATCTTTCTTCTAACCCGCCTGCCTCTCTTTCTGTCTCTATTCGTCTCTGAAATGTGTTGGCACTGTGCTCTCGGCCTCCACTCCCCTCTCTCCAATCCAAAAATCAGTTTAAGTGTTCTCTAACCTCCCGCCCTCTTTGATCTTCCTTCGTCAGTGCCAAAAGACAAACTGACATTTCTACCTTATCAGGCCCTTACTTTCCTCTCTGCCTCACCCTCCTAAAAAGTTTGACCGTGGCCGGTACTGGCCGAGTCTGGCAGTATGTCATCGCTGTAAAATGGACGGGGCTTGCCACGGATTAGATTTACCACCCTGCCAAGGATGGAAACATGCCTCCCTATCTATCTACCCCAACATCCATCCATCCATCCATCCATTCACGTATCCCCTCTGTCCCTTCTCCACAAATAGAGAGGAGTTGTATGTCAAACTTCGGCCTATCTACCTGTCCCTCTAATCTAATCTGTATCTCCCTCAAGTCCTGTCCAAACATTCATCCATCCACCGAATGCTTTCTGTCATCTTTTCATTTTGTAGTGAATGTTTTATGTGATTCCGCTGACCCAAAGCCATTCATCTTGTTGCTTTTTATTAATGCTCCATAGATAAGCGACTAAATGTTTGGTTTGCTGCTCCATCACTGATAGAACACAGATGCAACGTACAGCCTGATGAAAGTGGTTGAACCATCTTGTGTCAGGTAGGTGATTAAAGACTAGCGGCTCTGTAGCTGTTAGCTAAATGCTAACATCAGCTAGCTAAAATGCTCACAATGAAAGTGTTAAAAAGATAGATTTATTATTATTTTAATACAATACTCTTATGTAATTTGTTCATCGGGTAAGATATATTGGTTGCTGTAATCATCTCTCCTGTTCTACTGGGTAGTTGAAGTACTAACGTACACCTCTGAAACAATCTTTTAACATTTTAGTGCTTTGCAAGTTAAGTTATTATAGTGCCCATCTTAGTAGGCGTGTTAGCATTTCCCAAGTAGCACGAAATTAAAAGTACAGGTGAGGCTTATGGCGATTTCATTAGTTTTCCAGGTATTGTATGGTATAGATATGTATGGTCATGACCAAAGTATTGGACAAACTGAACATGACCTGATAATAGTGATAGATGAAATGTCAGGGGGTCAACAAGGTTATTACCATTCACCTCTGGTGAACATGAATGCCTGTACCAAATTGTATGGCAACCCATCCAATAGTTAAAGATATTTCAGATACGCCAACCATCCCATCATAAGAGCTCTGGCTAAAATCTCATATAGGACTCTAGATTAGATGTGAGATTATGTTAAAAAGCATACCTAGTTAACGTCGCCAACATAATGTAGTTGTATTATGTACACAACCATCTAATATTTTTACCGAACTGAACATAACTGGCGACCTGTCCAGGGTGTACCCTGCCTTCGCCCAATGTCAGCTGGGATCGGCTCCAGCGACCCTAAAAAGGATAAGTGGTTTGGATAATGGATGGATGGATGGATGAACATAACAAACCATTATCTTTTCCTAAACCTAATCAAGTGGTTACTTAACTTACGTTGCAGTCCATCTGATTACCCTACACGTTGAAAATTTACATTAAAGGGTTACCCGGTGTTCTTGACAGTGTCCATATGTGAAAAGTTGGGCATGAGAACATGATGAATGTACAGTAAAGGGTATGAATACACTAGAAATTCATAATACGAGAAGTTTTAATAGAATTAACAGTGTGTATGAATATGCAAAGACAGAGTATAAACATAGTGAGAAGTGCAGGTACAATTAAATATAGGTGTAATAACAGGTTATGCTGACGGTTGACATATGCAGAATAAACAGATTGAGGTATGATGTGAATATGGTGTATACACAGTGCATCCCTTATACTCTTGTGTATTATATTTGGATTTACACTGTTTTCATCCTCACTGATGGCAACATACTGAAACTTAAACTAGAGCACAGATTGTGTAGATCATAACCACCTTGAAACACCATCCAGCCTTAACTTTCTCTGTGTATATGTATCCTTCTGTCTGTAAATTCATCTATATCTACCATCCTGCCTCTAGCTCAATCTCCATCCATCTACTTAGTCATCTATACTTCTCCCTCCTCCCTCAATCAATCCATCTATGTATCTCTACCATCCCAGCATCCATTAATCCCTCGCGTTGGCCTTCCCTTTCTCTCCATCATCAATCCCTTGCATCCTTTTATAAAAAGCTGCATATGTATTTGTATGTTATATTGTATGCTACGAGAAAAAACGTGGGGTGTGTTAGAGCTTCTGTATGGGCTTGACAGACCAAACTTCCATCTACATCCTTTCTCTCCACCCTCCAATCTGTACATCTACTCATGGCTCAATAAGTCCCATCTCATCTGTTGGAGTAATTGTACAAATAAAAACACAAGGAATGGAATGGCAACTCAATAATCATAAGTAATCGTCAATGCCAAGACAGTGTCCTCTTCAAATAACGTTTGCCTTTGCTTCTGACAGACAATAATAATTATATCCATAAGAGGACCCGCTCTTTTTTCTGGTGCAGCAATGGTTTATTTATTCACTCATCAGATCCTCAGACACACCAGCAGTATAATTTTACTTTAGACGTTTGGCACAAGCATGAAAGTCCGATACAGATATTCGGAGGCCTATTTATTTCATCCTGCACGTATGAAATCAGTCAAAAGTTTTACTTGAGTCATCCAACCTTAATAAGAAAATAGCCTTTAAAAATGATCCATTTTATATTTTTCCAATTTGGTGCCAGGACAACCATGTGTCTCTTCCAAAACTCAAAAATTACAGAGAAACAATATTTTTATTAGGTTTTGCAGGATTATTAAACAATTGTATCAAATATAAATACAATCGCCTTTTATAATGTGCCATCAAGGAACAATGACATGTATTTTTGTGGGCACCTTGAGTATTAGACCTTGAACAATAACACATAAGCACAAACCATCAGGGACACAAGCAAACTGGAAAGCAATAAAAACAAAATAATGAGGATGTTCAGTAGCACATTGTGTAGCTCTACTCTTTAAAACAAAATGAAATAAAAATTTAAAACCTACCCCTCAACAATTAATTTATTATTAGGTTGGAATATCTGAGAACTTAGTATTCTCCCCCTAGAACTTGTGAATTGCATTGGACTTTCCTTGGAGAGACAGTCTTATTTTCTCCAAATTAAGGAATTATAGCACGTCCCAAATCCAATGTGTATGAGAAGGGCTTTTTAGACGATTTCCACTTCATCAGGATCAGTCTCCCAGCCTGTTAAGTGGTGAAGACCATTACAGTCTTTTGGGATAAAGAGAAAGAAGAGCCCAAAAAGAGCGCTGAAAGGTTTAGGGTCCAGCTTTCGGCCCAGTTTTTCAGACAAAGTATTACAAATGATTGTCCTGAAGTTAAACAAGGATGGACAGAGCATGAGGTTGGCAGAGGCCTGATGACATCTGTAAATCCAAGCAAGAAAGGCAAAACTCAATTTATAAATCTGAGTATAGATTCTGGAAATAACCCCTTTTTTTGGGATGCAGACGGAGTCAAAAAATCATTGAGGTGAATTCTCTGGCAGACTGAGAAAACATGGAAAGGTATTGTGTACAAAGCTACGGGCCTTTAAGTATCTGAAAAAGTGTCCCTTAGGCAGTGAAAAAAGGTCTGATAGCTGCTGAAAAAAACATTGTTGATTTGTAAAACTACTCGGGAGAGGGAAAATACATGACTAAAAGTGAACGGGGCAAAAAATAAAAAGGGGAGTGGGCAACTGTGGCTTTTAGGGTAGAGTGGTCGTCCTGTAACCACAAGGTAGCCAGCTTGATCCCTGGCCTCCCCAAAGTCCGCATGTCAAAGTGTCCTTGAGCAAGACACTGAACCCCAGTTGCTCCCAAACACCTCACAGCAGCCCACTGCTCCTAAAATGCTACGGATCGGTTAAATGCAGAGGCCAAATTTCATGCATGTATGTATGTATGTATGTATGTATGTAAGTAAAATTTAAGAAAATAATAAAGTTTAAGAATAAAAGAGAAAGATTAATTTAAGCATTTTCTTCATGGTTAAGTTTTAGAAACCAAAACTACTATGACAGGGTGCAAACTTCAGTCTCTAGTGTTAAAGTCAGACACTTTATAAGTCCAACTATCTACCTTTTCGCCTTCCAACAATGTTTTGTTCTATTATAGCAATGGCATACTTCCTAAAACAGCAATTCAATTCAATTCAATTTATTTTTGTATAGCACAAAATCACAAATTACAAATTTGCCTCAGAGGGCTTTACAATCTGTACACACTGACATCCTCTGTCCCAGAACCTCTCATCGACTCAGGAAAAACTCCCCCAAAAAACCCTATCAACAGGGAGAAAAATGGAAGAAACCTTCAGGAGAGCAGCAGAGGAGGATCCTCTCCCAGGATGGACAGAGTACAAAATAGATGTCATGTGTACAGAATGAACAGCATAACAGAGTTACAACACGTTCAATTCACATGACAGAAATGATTCATGTAATAGTAGCAGTAGGTGACGGGGAGGACCACAGCAGGACGTAGGACCAGGTTCCAGATTTAACCGCGATCCACAGAAACCTGCGAGGCGAGAAAGCACAAAGACTCCGAGGGAAGAAGTAGAGTTAGTAATGTGCATTTATAGAACATGAATTCATACAGAAGGAGAGAGAGAAAAGGATAGAGGAGCTCAGTGTATCCTAAATTGTCCCCCAGCAGTCTAGGCCTATAGCAGCATATCAAGGGGCTAGAAAGAATGGACCAGGGCAAACCTGAGCCAGCCCTAACTATAAGCGCTATCAAAGAGGAAAGTCTTAAGTCTACTCTTAAATGTGGTCACTGTGTCTGCCCCCCGGACTGAAAGTGGAAGCTGGTTCCATAGAAGAGGAGCTTGATAACTGAAGGCTCTGGCTCCCATCCTACTTTTTAAGACTCTAGGAACTACAAACAGCCCCGCATTCAGTGAGCGCAGCTCTCTAGTGGGGAAATATGGTACTATGAGATCCTTAAGATATGATGAGCAATGATGAAGTAGTTTGCCTGTGTGAGGGCAGTGGTATATTTAAGGGTTAGGGTTAACCCATAACAGGTCGCGGTATTTTCCACTTTGTCGCGGTGTCCTACTGTCTGCATGTCGAAGTGTCCTTGAGCAAGACCCCAAACCTCGAGCTGCTCCACAGGGGCTTTACAGCAGCCAACTGCTTCTAATTGCCTTTGAAGGGTTAAATGCAATGGTGCTTTCATCTACGTATGTGTATATGACCACTGAAAATAAGTTTAAGTCGGGCCAAAACAACGGCACTTAGCTGTGATATAACCACAACATATCACTGCCTGAAGTGAGCCATTGGTTTTATAAAACGGTTATCAAGTATGGCAGTATGAAAGTCAGACATATTCCAATGGAAATAGTTTTTCATTAATAGATAATAAACCTACTAAAAAAAATAGGCCCTACGGCTGGCTGCCTGCACGTACCGAGGCAGTACTTCATAGCAGTGGTTTGTGGTCATTATATAATGGCTTATATGATAGCTTGATTTCACCGACCCATTTTACAGAAAATAATATACATATCAGTTGAGGTTAGTGCACTGCTGGGGACATCCAGCAGTTATAGAACAGCAAATATTTGTGTTTTCTTCTGATAAATGTGTGCCCAGTATTCACCCTAGTCAATCTCTGTTTTTGTCTCCTTCAACTCCTGAAAAATCGGTCTGGCTATTCAGCTGTGTGGAAGGAAAATGTTTTATGTTTTATGCTTAATTAATAAAATGTCTTATGCCTAGTAAAACTATGAAGCCATGTTCATCACATATATCCGGGTTATTAAGAGCACAATATTCATAGTTACATATATCTATTAATCAATGGCATATTATAAGTTACACTCATAATTCTGTAAGCGGCCCACTTAGACACAGTGCTTAGTCAGCCTTAGAAGATGAGCTTAATGTGGACTTTCACCAAGTTGAAGGACACAGGAAGCTGATCATAAAGAACTATTGAAACGGCTCTCTGTAACAAGACTCTGCTGCAGATAAGGTCGCGGTGACCTGGCGCAACTCCAGAGTGGGCCAGTAGAGACAACGCAGAAGCCACCAGCTGGTTTCTAGCAATTAGAGACCAAAGGGCTAGCTAGGAAGAGACTACATATTATGACATGTAGCGGGTAGATATTATGACAAGTAGCAAGTAGATATTATGACAGGAGAGGGACATGATGGGAGGCAGACGGCAAAAGAACCAGTTTCTTTAGGAAACCGGCGTAAACTGGTCAGTAGTGGAGTACGTGATCGCCAGATAGGAGAAATATGAGATAAGGGGAGGGTCTAAGGGGTTGGACGGTGGGCCGCACCTAAACCAAATGTTACGCTATTAGTACTATGTCAGTTTGTTTGTTCTTCAGTTGTGGTAGGAGTTGTTGTTGATACCGGACCCAACTCGGTTTATTTGTGATCTGTGTGTTACAAATAAATCTACGTGAATTGAACTATGATCCAACCTCTCTTGTGTTCTGTGGGTGGTCGATTACTGAGGTCCCATTTGTGAGTTCCTGTGGCGCCTCACTAGCAGTCAGATAGGAGATAGCTATTAAGTTTATACAGAATCAGGTTTTAAGAAGGTTAATCATCATCGAGCCAGACGACAAATCGGAAGAAGAAATCAGCCACAACAGCTGCTAAATGCTCCGCTATGTTTACCAGCTGACTGTCTGTGTGGTGTTTTGCTCCTGGACATGCAGCATATAGTGACTTTATCAAAGCGTTTCCATTAAAACATCTGCCTGCTGCCTGTGGAAGCGAGGTTACCAAGGGGAAAGTGAAGTTGTGGCCACTTTACTGAATCTGTGGGTGCTGGAATGGGCAGGATTTGTGGATTCAAACACTCTTCCCCTTCAACACCTGGCCGCCATTAAAAGACATTTACGGCCATCAAATTATCATGTTGCCAGAGGCGATTTCAAGATAAAACCACTACTCGGACCACCAGTCAATTCCTAGATTAGAGCTCTTTAACTACTTTACCCAAGCATGACATGAGTGAAAGGGGTCTCGTTAGGAGAGGCCACAAAACCCAAAAGTTAGTGGTCTGTTCTTCTAAGCCCCCTCAGGTCTTAATCCTGACTGACATTTATTATACTTTCAAAGGCATCAGTGGAAATCGCTGCAGTTAGAAACCACTTTTCTGGATCAGAGCTTTCAAAAGGCTATTTTACAAGTATCTGCTATCTTTCTGCTTTCTCTTTTTTTCTCAACTCGTCTATCACTCCTTTCTGCAATCATTTATCTGTTTCTCCTCTTTGCTCACTTTTTTTTACAGATTTTTCCCAGGACTGGATTTATGTTTCTTTCCTGTCCTCATCCTCTACTTATGTCATGATTTAGTCAAGAAGAAAATATAATATTGAGGCATGTGTTATCAGTTTCCAATGCTATCCAATGTTGGTACGGGTTAATCCCTATAAACAGATATCTACGTATGAATGTAGAACCTGTGTGCAACGGGACAAGACTTTGAAATTGGAAACATTCTGGATTCCATTTCGTTTGATTTATATTTATATTTATATTTATGTTTTAAAGTATCTTCTGCACTGTGTTTTAGTTTTATATGAATCCTAACAACCGTATGTCTGGGCAGGAGGCAGATATACTATGGTAGTTTTTCATGGTAGAGCAAACATTCAAGCATGATTTAATCCCTAATCTGATTAAATGTAAACATCAAGATACCATATGAGATCGATACAGCCATATGCAGTTTATAAGATGTGAACTGAATAGGACTTGTATAAAATATGAAATACACAGAGAAATCAGACTGGGCCCACGCATGCACACATATACTAATCCTTGAATGTCGTGCCGCAGAATGAAAAATACATTACACATACCCAGACCTGAATGCATCAGAGAAGCTATCGGAGGCTCACCTGTAATGAATTCACATATGAAATCAGCATCGACTGGACACAGGTGGTGGTGGAATAGCATTGCTTGCGTGCGTACGTGCAGTGCTGGCCGGATATTCTCAGAAATGTATTTGCATTGGTAAGAATCAATACCCTGGGCAGCCTGCTAGTTTAAAATGCAGACTTATTTGCTCAGCGTGCATGCAGAAGCACCCATCAGAAGCACTTAAATGTCAACAGCGGTGGTCCTCTATCAGACAGCTACCCTGTAGTGGCACAACAGCGGGCACTAGTTTACGCTCTTATGAAAGCAGCAGAAAAAAGTGTACAGCAAAACGTGACGGCTTAGTTGACATTTTTCTCAACTGATGGCAATTATACTGTAATAGTAAAGAAAAACATCAATGTCCACAACCTACAGTGTGTCATACTACAGCACTAATGTTGGAAACCGCAGAAGATACAATACAGACTGATTTATTTAGACATTTATTGTTATTGGACTTATTGCATATAAAGTTCTGAAAAATCATATAGGATTTCTGCACCAGCTGCATTTAATTTACTATATGACCCCCCTGAAGGCACAAGGTTTAACTGGAATCAACATTCTCTGAGAACTGGAATACAAGATACCAAAGAAAATTATTTTACATGTCTTTGAAACCAGTAAAGTGGACTACATTTCTACCACTGCTACCCTAATGTTTGTACCACTAGATTACAATGTCTACCTAGTGAGTGCGTTAGCATTTTAACATTAGTTAGCTAGCTAACTTTGTTTCTTTCCATTGTTGGCAAAGCTACACCTCTCCACTAACAATATCAAATAAAGGCCAAAATTGCACAAAAATCTTTTTAAAAAGCGGTTAGCAAAACGTATTGTCCAATTCACTGTGCGGGAGACAGTGCTGCTCTTTATTGCAAACTCTACCCTGCTATGCTAGCTCACTGCCATGGCTTACCGTCACACCCAAATTAGCTTCACCTGGGCTTTTCCGGCAACGACAATTAAAAATACCTCCTGTTGAAAAAGCTGCTGCCAGTGTTAGATGGGGGGAAAAAACACCCACCTGTGGTCGTCAGCAATCACCAGACCCAAAGGACACCAAACTCCATGAACAAACTAGCAGTAAAAACATTAGCTACAGGGAAAAGTGCATGTTTAGCCCTCTTTGAATAGGTCATGTAACAAGTATCTTATGTCAGTAATGCGGATAAAAGTTGCCCTTTCGACATTGCCAAGGACACACTTCTGAATGTATCCAAATGCAAGTTGAACTCTTTCACCTGCAACAGAGAGCCGCGCAAAGCCACTTCCAAAAGCGTTTCAATAGGAAGCGTCCCTGACCATCTCCTGCACAGTGAAGGGGCTAATAAGTCTTAAAAAAAGCTTCACATTGCCGAGCCAATGGAGATAATTTAGATGCGTCAATTGATAATGACAATTTTTTTTATCATGCGTCTGTTGAGTAGGCTCAGAGTTAATAGGGAGATGTTTGTTAAGGAGAAGGCTCGGGCCATGTAAGATAAAGAAAAGGCATTAAACACATATGCATGTTTTTCACCTCTTAACTTTATGAGCCACAGCTATTTATGATATATAATAAAGATGACTAAAATGAATGGCTTCTGGTTGGAATGACTGCTCTGCTTGCATTTATTACTGCATACCAACAGCACTGTCCTGATATAAAATCCAGTGCTATTGATTTGATCATGTAAATAGAATCTTCTTGGAAGCATTGTTATACCAGCACTGACTTGTAAATATTCAGCATGATTCCTCGACTCATTAAATCCATCGGTTATATGGCTCCCAGTGATGTTTCAAACACACACAAGTGTACATTCAGCCACATTTCAGACATTCCATTTAAAAGGTTTGATATATGGAAGGACCAACCACGTGAAAAGTTGACCTGTTCACTTCTGAAACAGTAGCAGAGCTGGGTAATTGGATGGACCACTGTCAGCAAGAAAGACTCTTTGAGATATATCACTATAATGGACTCAGTACCCTGCAGCTGAACCTGCTGAGCTGTCCTGTGTAAATGCTGCATTCAACCCTGCAGCTATTAGATGTGTTGGCGACGTTCGAGCATGCAGCCCCCAGGTAGCAGGTCCCCTTTTGCTTCTTAGGTCATTATTCTGTGCTTTTCCTTTGTAGATTCCAATCGGAAATGTTAATTATTTGAATGTAACCCAACAAATAAGGATAGATATCCATATGATTGATATCAATAGGTGGGGCGAGAAGCATGGTGACGTAGCGACCGTTGATTGTGCTAAACATTAAAAAGGAATAGTTTTTACATTTTGCAAAAGATTCGGGGACCAATACGACTCATGTCTGAGCATTAACTATTTAATTTCTGGAGCCATGTCATTTTTTTGGTTTGTGTATTGATTAAATAAAAAAGATACAGCATGATAATAAGTCAGCTGTAAAAGAGACATATTTTAAGTTTGGACAACTTTGTTTCCCCCTGCTTCCAGTCTTTACGGTAAACTAAGCAAATTTACTTCAAGCAAGTTATTACACAGAGATGAGTGGTATAGATCTTCTCATCGAACTCGCGTAAAAAAAGTAAATTAGCATATTTCCCAGAATAAACTCACTTGTGCCATTCAATCATGGAGCAGTTTGTACTCTGCAGAGCAGGGTTATATACATTCGGATGGCGCCACAGCTTGGACTCTCCAGTTTGAGCCTTTTCCCTCATTAGTGAGCATTGTCAAGACAAGTTTGATCAACCGCACAAATTTGCGTATCGAGGAACAGCAAAGTTGACCTGTACTCTACAAAAGTGTTGCACAAACATTTGCGTCTTGGAACAAACCTACTGAAATGCAAGGGAACATGTTTGTTGGAGCTATTTATTTGATGTTAGTATTTAGTTATTTTATTCACAAGTAGTATTGTTTAATTAGTCTAGATTTTTGCTTATTTAGGTTAGATTTTTATATTTATAGCTTTTTTATCGTTATTTGTTTCGTTTATTTGTTGGTGTTGTCTAGGTATACTTAGTTTATGAATTGGGTAACACTGTGGGCAACTGGGGTTATACATAGCAGTAGGCAGGTACAGGACCAGCATGCACCTAGGTAGGCCTATTTTTTATTTTACCAGAGCAGTAGAGGCAGCGATAGGAGTTCCTTTGTTTGTTTGCTTGTTTTGTTTCGTGAAATAAATTATGAGAAAAAACGAATCCTGTATGGACAATATATTCTTTTGCCTGCATCAGTGGCCCTTTGATTTATTTGTTTTTGATTTATTGGACAAATGGCCACTACAATGTACATTACAGTTAAGGTTGTTTGGACGATCCATTTTGGGCTGAGGGATTTGGATTACTGACTTGTTATCCGTCTCCCATACTCAGAAAGTACCAGTCACGACCAAAGACCAAACTGAAGGGAACCCAAGATGTATAAATCCCAAATGAAATGATGACACAGCTTGTAAAATTGCCATGCCAGTAGCTCTTGACCAGTAAGTCTACTAGTTACAGAGAAACTTTTTTCAATAAAAAGGCAAATAAAAAAGGCAATGTGAAATATCAAAGAAAGTATGCACGGACAAATTTTGAGAATGCATAATATCACTTGTGCCCTCTCATCTCATTCAATAAGACAGTAAACACCATGTCAGCATCTTTTTACAAGCCACCCCTTGCTCGTAATTGTAGCATGAAGACATAACTTTAAAACAACATCGACTTTTCCACTCTGGCATGGGTTGTAGAAAACACGTTGCTTGATGTAGCTTGTCTAATTTCCTCAGGCAATGCTTCCTGCAGTCTGGATTCCTCGCAGCAAAAGCCTGATTATCTTTGGCTCTCTGCATACAGTGCCCGGCGCCAAGGAGGAGACGCAGCCTGAGGACATGTGGGAAAGAAAACTGGTTTCTTGATAGAACCGCTGCTGGCAAACAAGGAGATCCAATCAAAATCATCAGCATGATGGTTATTGATAAATCAAAACTCTGTTTCCCCCTTTTAAAAATAAGTACATCTCTGCAAATAGTTTACTAAAATTCAGCTGCAGAGGGTTTAGTTTGTACAGCAGTAATTCAACCCCAAATCAAACTTCACGTATTGATTTTAGATTTTAACAAACCTTCAGGTAATAACCCTGTATGGTGCCAATCATCCTTCCAGTCATTTTGTTCAGATAGTTACTTCCAATGAAATCAGAACTCAATCCCACAAACCTCCTCCTCACATTGTTGGATAAATTCTGATATATGATGATTTTACTGCTCTGTTCCTGGTAAAGAAAAAGCCTGCTGGTTAATTAGTATCACAATAGCTCGTGAAGGGATCCCACTGAAAGATGTATTTTGTTTCTAGTAATAATGAAAGCACAACTGTGAAACCGCCAAATTTACAAACTCTGGGCCAGAAATGGCAATGCGCAAATGTGTAATTTGAGGTTTGACTTTTGCGGCTGCAAACTGTGTGTAATGAGCTGCTGCCCTAGTAAATCAAGTGTGGAATGCACAGTCAGCTCCTGGACTGATACTGGTACTGCACTCCATATGCACATTGCCGGTGAAGGTGGGCTCATAGGCGCAGTTCAGCGAAGGGATTTCTATGAGATTCAAATAATGATATTATATGCTTTAGCATCTATCAAATAAATACTACAAACAGTCATAGGAAATCAAAAGGGGATGGAGTATTTCACTTTTGATTTCACAGAGGGAGATGATATTGATATGGATGTTAATGCTGTGGTAAACGAAGCCAAAAACTCTTAAATGTAAAAAGGAAGTGTAAAAGTAGAAGATATTTCAGAGTTCATTGACGGTTCAGATCAAATTCAAGTCTAATGAACAGAAACCAAACTTCCCGTCCTTTATCCGTTTGCATTACAGTAATGAGACAGTGTCAATTAATAAAAGCCTAATTCCCTTTTTTCTGACTGTCTGGGTTTAATAGCACAAAAGTAAAAAAATAGGAACCGATAAAGACTTATGAGAGACCACTCTACTTAAAGTCACCTCTGCATAAAGTCAGACACTAATAATTGTAGTCTCAGAGGACATTCACACAAAGAGCACTTCAGTGTAAACACGGGTTCATTCTTGTTTTCAAAAGGACTGAGCCTTTCATTACCTACTTGACCCTTACCAATGGTCGCAGATATACCATTTAAAAAAAGAACACACATGTGCAATTATGAAATCCAATATGCGCTGGTAAATTATTAAATAGAGAATTATAAGGGGTCATAGTCCTAGACCACATCAAATTTATCAAGTACTCGCCTTCAGGTTCAGGTCTTATGAACTCAAAATAAAAAGGTCTCTGAAATGTGTAACACACCGTTTTGCCTTCGCAAGCTGACAAGGCTGATAGAACCTGGTTGCACCATTTGTTTTGGGATTAAAAAGGGATGGATTCATAAGGAACACGTCGAGAGAAGACATGCAGACAAGAACAATGAGAAACAACTATCGGGAAAGTAAGAAAGACCTGGGGGGCTATTGAACTAAAAGTCAATGGTCACCACTCTTATCACACACACATTACAGTTCCCATTTTGGTTGCCCTCTATTTGTGAAGTAACTAATACTGTATTTGTGGAAAAACATTCACACAGAAATAGTGGCACTGCAGGATCACACAAGAAGCTACATTAAGAGTAACACATCAAAGATGGGATGCATTCCGAGTGCTGAGTGACACCTGGCTATGCACCATTAGAGTTAATGTAAGCACACTTTTTTGCAAAAGTATATTTAGGTATCTTCTTTTAAGAAGTATTCACAGGAGAACACTTATGCTATGCTCACACCAAAACTTTTTCGCATCAGTTTACTTGCTGGATTATTTGTGGTTATTTCGCGTCATTTGCTTTTTCGCTTCATTCGTGCTAGACGCGCCGCCGGAGAGGGGGCATGGCTTATCTCCGTGGAAATAGTTCCTTTCTGCCATCCACCGTGGAAGAAATAACCACTATTTCTGCTTTGTACATGTTGTGGAAGTGCCACAAACGTGGGAACATCAAACGCTCTCGTGTTTGGGTTCGTAATATTATTATATATTTCATGTATATATAATATTATCCGTAGCCGCACACAGCCTCTCCAGGAGCTGTGTCTGGAGGATTGCCGCTTCCAGTCTATCAACTTCTCCTCCATAGTTTCTGATTCAACAACGGCAAGACGTCAGTGAATACGGGCGGCGCTTCTCAACGCTGATTGGCTTTCGCAACTCAGCGCCACGCAATTTTTTTAAAAAATTTCAACTCGCGCGAATGAAGCGCCGCCCGACGGAAATTTGCGTTATTCGCATCCATTCGCGTCTGTGCGTTAACTTTGTCTATAATCTACTCGCGCGAAAAATTCACACCGCTTTTGGTGTGACCGTAGCATAAGGGAATGTGGGCTTTCAACACGGCTTCCAGTGAGAAAACAAAACGTTTGTTTCTATCATAGTGCAAACGACCATTTGTACTTCTTCACATCCTTTTTACACCAGGAGTCGCACATATTTACATTTTTCAAAATGCAGGAAAAGTCAATATAAGCGATACACTCCTTTCCCATTGCCAGTCGATGAGTATACCTTACTGGGTTTTTTTGTGTCCTGGTGTGCCATCGATCAAAGTCATGAACACGCCGGAAAACAGATTCAATAAACAGTAGAAAGCACTATGGACGCCAGTGACAATATCAGTGGTTCTTTTTTCATGTCTGTTTTATATTCAGTATCTCCTTAAACTCGGTGCCGACTAATTTGGAATGATATTCGAGTGCTGCTTAGACAGAGACGGACAGAATCTGTGGCTGAGATGACAAACACAGCACTGGAAAAAGGGGCAGAAATTAGCGTGTCCACCCAGGTGTCATGTTGTCGTCAATGTCGATCCAAGCTTCAGCCGATAAATTGCCATGCTGATTGTAACCTTTCCCACTAAAGACAAACTCCAGATGTTAATGTGTGTTGGTAGGTTCTTTGTCCAGTGGGAAAGCGGCTTTACAAAGTGCAAAACAGTAAGACACACTCAAACATAGGCAATGCATGTAGTAAAAGAACCATTCATTGTACGGTAATCTACATTTAGAAATCTACTCTTTTGGACTCTTCACCTTTTACTTTCTACTGTTACTTATTGTTAACTCATTATTGGCATAGAAACCATTTTCCATAGGACCTGATTGACCCAGACATGGTCGGTGTGCTGACCAATCTGTAGTGCAATATTTAATGTCTCTGGTACAAGCTGGAAAAGCGAGACATCCAGTGTTTTTCTACCCACAAAATGTGTTTAATTAAAAAAGAACATAGTGATAATAAAAGGATTCAAAACAAACGCAAACTCGGTCATCTATGAAGAGAAGACACAGACAAGATTGAGAATTGCACTACAACAGCGCGGTAAAATACTGCGGTTGAGCGAGATTTTGATGCGCGTGTATTCGTGCTGTTACGGTGCCTGTACTTGGAGAAGCCCCATTTGATGAAACCGTGTCCGTAACTTTTCTTAGAAGCGCAATGGCCGTTGGTCCAAAATGTGAAGTAGTTCCACTGCACATTACTGTATGGGGGGAGTCAGCTCAAATGACAAATTTCCTCATTTCTAAACTCTCATGAAAGGAAAGTATTTTCCTTTCAGAGGGGTTTGCTGGTATTTCCAATGTGATGATGACCACTGACTGCGGCCATGTAAAAATCTGAAGTAATTTTACTCCCTCACTCCAAAACTAAACTGAGATGTTGGCAGCCCTGATGTTGCCCCGTTTGGAGTGTATAAACACAGACTTCACTCCAGTGTTTCAATTTGCACAAGCTTGAAATTCACACCTTTCCCCTCACACACACCACATCGACTGTCAGGATGTCCTTCGGTAAGTTGCTGAACTGCCAACTCTCCTCTCCTCTCTTCTTACCCTCTGTGCTTTATGCCCTACGTCTTTTTTCCTCTTTGGCGCTCTCTGTCTCTTCACTGTTCCTTTGTACCGCCTCTCTCTGCCACTCTCCAATCCTTTTTAGTCCTCCTCTTCCTTTGTTTTCTATCCATTAACCTTCGACCAGTCCCATCTACCGGTACCAGCTGGATCCTCTCTGATTTCTACAGCACTGAGTTGCACAGGTGTGTGTGTGTGTGTGCACGCATTTCTAACCCCTACCTGTTGGGCAGTGATGCGAGTGCAGCCAGTAACAACAAGGGAACACAGCAGAGCTTTTCTCCATTACACTCTATCACCACAAGTCTCCTCAGAGGGAGAGAAAGAGAGTGAGTAAATACAAGGGAGCAGGTAAACCTTTGTTCGGGTTTTGTAAGGTATGCCATTGCCCCCTAGAGAGTGAACGCGAGATGTATGAAAATAATACCTCAGTAGGAAAGACAGCATATACATAATGTATTCTAAAGCAGCGGGTAAAATGTTCAACCAAGATATTAAACCATCACCACATGCTTTTGCAATGTATGCTACATGGCCAGACAGCTTTTGTCATTTTTTGCTGCATGAATTAAGAAGTCATCATCATTATACTATTCCAACTGCTTATATATTCTGAAATGTTCTGAAATGTTTGTCAGTTAGAGTTTATAGCCATACTAATCTGTATTTAGGTGCAGCTGTACTTTAAGCAAAATCTACTTCTGTTCTTGCTAAAATATATATGTAAAAATATAAAACTGGGCTACTTTCTTTTTTATTAGAAAGCTGTTGTTGTATATTTCAAGCGACAGTGATGTTGAAGTGATGATGAAGGAATCTCCGCGGACACTGTTCTTGCTGGTATAATGAAGTTTATTACAAACAAGCAACATATGTCAAGACGGGTGTCATGAAAACCCGGAGAGTCCCAAAGTCGAACAGAACTCTACCCGTCGGGGATCTCCCGATCACTTATATATGGATGTTGTTTACGCCCCAGACTTGAGTATATAATGACGTCATAAACAGGGCCCCCAATGAAAGACATGTTTCGGACATAGGCATAGCTACTCCTCAATCCTCCAGGTCAAGGAGCATTCCCCAGCGGGGGTACCTAACGAGTATCCCATGTGTAACAACATCAATGGATCCGACATTCCAAAGTCACAGGCCCCTTCACGTATGCTATCTTTATGCATTACAGAGCAAAATATACTACACTGTCTTCTTCTTTTCCACAGTCAACATCCATGCTGGGCTGCACAGTTATGCTTTATGCTAATGTCAGCATGGTAATAGCATTCAGCATCAGGAGACACTTGACGGGCCGCTACAATCTGCAAGGAGAGGGTTACTAACTGAAGGGGGCCGCCAAGCTAGCACCGTGGCTAGCGAGCCAATTTGCTAGTATGCTAGCTGGCGTTACTTAAAACGTGATACAGTCAAGACCCACCGTTGGGTGCGGGAGATTTTATTAGGGTTGACAAATGTCTTCCATAGTTTAATTTAACATTTATAACTGCAGAATACTTTTGAGCCACACGAGGGAGCATAAATGTTCCTATAAACATAAAATCTATTATGAAAGGCTAGCGAGTATGCCGATTGTCTCACTAATGAGAAGGAAAAAAACGAAAGCCGGTTAATTCTGACCAAAGGTATTTATTTGGTGCGTGTATATGTTTTCAATATCACATTGTTATTTATCAAACGTATATCTCTTCAAAATGCCTGCTTCACCTATATTCAAGATAATATAAAGGTGGTGCGTAAGTGGCAGTAAAGATGGTCAGGAACGTCCATTTACACACAAATGTCCTCCTCTCACACTTTAAAGTTGTCAATTGGGTCGCGATGGTTTGTAAACAGTTAAAAAGCGGATCCCCAGAAACTAAGTTTGAGATATGTTGACCTAATGGTCCACACTGGCTGTGGGTTTGATGACACATTTCAGAAGAAAATTATATTTGTCTTTTTATTTCGTTTGCTGTTTTCCCCACAGACAATGAGTGAGGACTTAAATGCAAACACAGGGAGTGATTTAGGCAATGGGATTGTTGGAAGATGGAGATGAGGGAATGTTGTTGGAGGATCAGAAGAAACAGTGAGGGGCTGAGGCCAACGTTGATGGCAGGTCAGGAAGATGCATGCACGCACACACACACGCACGCACGCACGCACACACAAACTGGGGACATGGAAGAAAAGAGGAGTGGGGAACAACGTGGCTGTAATACAGAAACATTGTTAACAATGCTACTGGAAATACTTTGCTGGGCGAGTAGTAAACAGTTAAATACAACTGTGCTACATTCTTAATTTATTAGTTGTGTGTATGAAATGAAAACACTTTACTGAAACAAATTCTTACATAATCATAATATGTCTGTCTCCAGTTATGCTATGTTTTAGCTGGAGTGACTCTGGCTGTTCGCAGATGATGTGGTCCTGTTAGCCTCTTCGGACCATGACCTCCAGTATTCACTGGGGCGATTTGCAGCCGAGTGTGACGCGGCGGGGATGAGGGTAAGCACATCCAAATCCGAGGCCATGGTGCTCTGCCGGAAACCGGTGGATTGCTCCCTCCGGGTGGGGACGCAGTACCTACCGCAAGCGAAGGAGTTCAAGTATCTCGGGGTCTTGTTCACAAGTGAGGGTAAGATGGAGCGGGAGATCGACCGACGGATCGGTGCGGCTGCAGCAGTAAAACAGGCACTGCACCGGACCGTCTTGGTGAAGAGGAGCTGAGCCGGAAGGCAAAGCTCTCAATTTACTGGGCGGTCTACGTTCCGACCCTCACCTATGGTCACGAACTCTGGGTCGTGACCGAAAGAACGAGGTCTCGGATACAAGCGGCCGAAATGAGTTTCCTCCGTAGGGTGGCCGGGCTCAGCCTTAGAGATAGGGTAAGGAGCTCGGACATCCGGAGGGAGCTTGGAGTTGAGGCGCTACTCCTTCGTATCGAAAGGAGTCAGCTGAGGTGGTTCGGGCATCTGATCAGGATGCCTCCTGGACGCCTCCCGTTAGAGGTTTTCCAGGCACGCCCAACTGGTAGGAGGCCCCGGGGAAGACCCAGGACACGCTGGAGGGATTATATCTCCCAGCTGGAACGTGTTGCGGGTGAGAGGGAAGCCTGGGTCGGCCTGCTAGGCCTGCTGCCACCGCGACCCGACCCCGGATAAGCGGAGGATAATGGATGGATGGATGGATGACTCTGGCTTGTTTTCCCCCTTTAGTATGATTCACGACTGCACCGACCCTTTAGAGGAAGTGGTTTTGTCTTGGTCACAAACAGAGCTATGGCCGTTTGTTTGTGGGGACAGGCAGTCAGAACAATGACACTGAACCGTGGTATCATGCGGAGGACCATGAATGAAATATATAATAATTCTAGGTAAAAGGTATTAATGACAAATCTGTATTTGTGTGATATTTAAAAATGCTAAATAGCTCCAGATAAGAAAAAGTATAAATTGATAAGACTGGTGGCCGAAACAACTTGGAATCAAAACTCCCAAGGACTGCACCACTGTTTTAAATTAACCGTGGGTTCAGATCCCATACAGGGTGGATTCCAACCCACTCAAGAGTTCTTGAGGAAACCTCTGTCCTCCATCTTCACGTACAACGAGTAACATTCTCCTATTATGGATCAAGGCGGATGTCACATTATTGCCAAGACGGGGCTGCTCCTGTAACACGTATCTGCGCCGAGTAGTCACAAAAGCCATTAACAGCGGTAGGAGTAAGGAAAAACACCTCCATCATGACAACTTAGCGAGACATTAAAAGCATCTCAGGTTCCTCCACCGCACTCTAAAGATTGTTTGCTAATTTACATTGGATGGGAAAAAAAAAAATCAGGTGAACGGTGACTGTGCTTAAGAGCTGGACCGCGTGCGTGTGTTTGCCGTCTGGATCCTCCGGCGCCACAGCACTAGGGAGGGATGGAGGGGGTTAGCGCAAGGCAATCGAGGAGGAAAAGATGGATAAATGGTTAATAGCTTCTTTTTTTCTCCAGTCACGGAGACAGACATCGGTGGACCCAGCGAGGGAGAAAAAGATAGGAAACGGTAAATAGCTCTTGTTCCATCTCCCCCTGGAGAGAAACAAGGAGGGAAAGCGCAGTACATCAAGTAGCCCACGGTAATGGAGCTTCCAATTTTTATGTCATTAATTCATGCCCCTTGTTTGCAAACTCAGTACTTGTCTCGTTGGCCTATATTAGTGGCTTTGGTCTTGTTTTTTTTCCCTGTAATAAAAAAAAAAGGCAGGATATTACTTCTTTTTTTTCATCCAGCAGGTAGATGACAGTTGCAGATGTGAACACAGTCGGGACTTGTATCAACAAATTGTTTGAGACTAAAAGCGTGTGAGTCATCCGCCCAGTCGACTTTGCTCTGAAGCAAGAAATGCATTTCCAAATCTTCTGCAGCCCATTAAAACGTGCCTTGTAGCGCAAAGAAAAGTGAGTTAATTTGTATTTTAGATTGCTTACATTACCTTTTTTGCCATCCATTTGTGTATGGAGTCCTTCAATTCCACGATTCTCCACAGTAGTTTGCTAAATTGTGACCATAGTTGCTTACGGCTGATTTCACTGGTAAGTATATCTTCATCCAGGCAGAAAGAAGGAATCATTACAACCACCAGCAGTGTTTGGTTTGAATAAAAATCTGCAGATTCTTGGCTGTAGACGGCACCATCACCCATCTTCTTTTTTTTTCAGGAAGGCAGAAAGACAGATGTTGGGTTGCAGATTCTTCCTTACAATTTGGCTAACAGGCAAACGCATAAGCTGAACGAAAAAACACAAAGAGACAAGTTTAAATCTTAAATCTTTTTTCTTCGTCTGTCATTCTCCTGTCTCGTAGAAGATACGCTTCCATTTTATCAAAATCATCAATGCACACAAACTCGGAGACATACTTTGAGTGACATCCCCTCCTTTTTTTATGACGCTCCAAGTCAAATTTGTGTTTTTCTTAAGTACACTTAGTGAAGCGTAATGTCCACAGACCCAATCACGCAAATATTCTGCTGTTTGGATGTTGAGTACTTATTAACGGTATTATTGAGGCTCCCAGTTTTGCTAACGAGACTCCCGGTTTCTCTATTGCCGTATTATCCATGCTCCGGGGAGTAAAATCAATGAATCAGTAAATAAACATAATGCAGTTGTCATCCTGTATTTTCCTCAACCCTCTCTGTCTTGTAACTTTCCGACATTAGGCAACGCGATGGCCTTCCATCCCGTTCAGGAGGTGGCCGTGGCACAACTCAATTCAATTTATTTTTGTATAGCCCAAAATCACAAATTACAAATTCTCCTCAGAGGGCTTTACAATCTGTACACAACAACACCCTCTGTCCCAGAACCTCATCGACTCAGGAAAAACTCCCCCCAAAAAAAACCTTTCAACAGGAAGAAAAATGGAAGAAACCTTCAGGAGAGCAACAGAGGAGGATCCCTCTCCCAGGATGGACAGAGTACAAACATAGATGTCATGTGTACAGAATGAACAGCATAATGATTCATGTAATAATAGCAGTAGGTGTCGGGGAGGACCACAGCAGGACGTAGGACCAGGGTCCATAGAAACCTGCGAGGCGAGAAGGCACAAAGACTTCGGGGATGGAGCAGAGTTAGTAATGTGCATTAATGGTGCATGAATTCATACAGAAGGGAAAATAGAGAAGAATGCGCGTCAGTAGGAACAACATGAAAACCAGCCCAGAACCAGGTCACCTAATGTGCAATCAGTTGAATTTGTTTACAATATCAGATGTAACATGAAGTGCTACATTCAAGGCAAGAGCTCAGGGTGGGCCAATGCTAATACAACAAACAAAACCCCTCTGAACTTCATAGCAAACCTTCTAACCTAAAGAAAAATCAACCAGAATGCAATCATTAACCTCCCTAACTTAAATACACAGGAGAAAACAAGGTTAACGAAACCAAAGTTGAGTGTGTTCTGGTTCTTCCTTTTCATCCAGCTGACCTTTGGCAAATGCACTCAAACACAGCAGCCACACAAGGTTTTGTCAGATGGAGCGAGCAGTTGTTTTTAGGAAGAATACAGGGCATGGCTGGTGGTCAATGTTAATATTTTGCTCTTCAGGATGCAGTTGAAAATTAAATCCCAGTATTATCCACATTCTTTAAAACTAGGGTTGGTAATCTTGAGAAACTAGCAAGAGTAGCCTACGCTGGATTAAAAAAAAATAAAAAAATCATCCAACCGAAACAACCCAGTGTTGCCTACTTTTTTCAGATAAAAGTAGCTACGAGCACCAGCTCCAGAAGTCGCTGAATCTAGCGAGAAACTCAGCCCATCGCTTCAGGGCTCTCGCAAGTCCCTCCCCCAAAATGATCACAACAGACAGTAAACGAGAAACTTTTTGAAAGAATTTCCACTGTGACAAGTGGCGTTATGTATAAGTTTGCTAAAATGTCACGTTATTAATTTTTAAACTGTTTGCAAACTTTTTACCAATTCCACACCTAACAGTGTTAGAGGGGGTATGCACTTGGTCTGTCCTCCTTAATTCGTTTTTTTTTTTTGCAAGTTCTGACAATGATGATCCATGATTATTCTGTAATGTTTGTTTAATCCATTGCTGAAAAACAGGGGTGTCATTGAGCTCCTTCCAGACAGCGACTGGGATTAAGAGCTATGCAAATAAAGATTTATCTTGCCTTAACTGCTGTGGCTGTGATGGAGACACCCATTGTTTAAGTTATACAAGGCTGGAAGTTGGAATAAACAACATGAGGTGCACAATGGAGGGAATAAACATGCTCACAACCAGCTGGGTCAGAAGCTAAACAATCCAACTGTAAATTAATAACTACAATTAAGGTCCTTTTAAAAGCTGTTAAGTCATTAGAGTTTAAGATTTCTGCCAGCGACCGGTCGTAGTAACAGCACTGACAGGTCTCTGGAACAGCACCGTAATGTGGAAAACTGCACCAGAACTCTCAAACCCAAAAGGGCCATATAAGCCATTGGTTTACAAAGTGTCCAATGGTTCTGCTTGTTTGATTAACTGCATATGTGGATGTGAATTTGCACCAATTTAAGTAAAAATAACAATTAAGGAGTTTCTTAGTTGTGGCCATGTCTTGTAGGGCTTTGTGTCAAAATAGTTATTTTTGTTAAGACTGAAGGAATAACTGGCAAAACTCAGAGGCAGAATCTCAATAAGAAAAGGTCTTTATTGGCAAATGGTTCGATACAACAAGTCCGGCAAGAAGAAGACAAACTGCATTGTCCGGGTAACACAAAGCAGAGATCTTTAACACCAAGTAAACTAAACACTACAGGGATAAAACTGGAACACTTACAAAGTATAAAGACAAACTGGTTCTAAGAAAGGGGAACACAGACTAATTGTACAAGGATAGGATAATGAGGGACAGGTGAAATGAATCAGGGCATGGCAGGCAATCACAAAAGGGGCGAAAATACACAATTGCAAGAAGTTGAGTATTAAAAATAACTGGAAACTGAATAAATGACACAAAACGAGAAAAACTTTCGGAGCATGGCGGGATATCGGCACACACAATTTTAGTTTATGTTGTGCGCACTTATCCATATCGATATTTTTCGATCTAGATTTCAGCATAGTATTGGTTTCACTGGAGTTTATGGGAACTACAGCCTACACATTGCACGGCAAATGCTAGGTGTGGGTCAGTAGAGGCCCGACAGGAAATGATTGCTCCCTAACTATTTCAGAAGGTTCTGCCAATTATTGTCCCTGCTATAACAACTATTGTCAATTCCTCAATGTCTACAGGAAGTGTCCCCTTGTATTTTAAACATGCCACTATCCAGCCTTTATTAAAAAAAAAAAAGAAAAAACATGAACTATAGGCCCATATCAAAAGTGCATTTTCCATCTAAAATCTTAAAGGTTGTTGCCTGCCAACTTCCTGCTGCACTATCGAGGCATAACCTGTATGACAAGTTCCAGTCAGGGTTTCGAAAACAACACTCTACTGAAACCGCTCTCCTGAGGGTTTCGAATGACATCATTAATGTCCTCTGATGCAGGTGATTGTTCTGTAATAGTACTTCGACCTCAGTTCTGCGTTTGACACTGTAGACCAGACCTGGGCATTGTACGGCCCCCGGGCCATACCCGGCCCTTTGGCTGTCGCTGACCGGCCCGTGGGAGGTCAATGGGAAATTAGGAATAAAACGAAAATAAGTGTACATGATGCACATTATACAGCTGCATTGCTTTTATTTTGAAGGCGACTGCTGACGTTTTTTTTTCTCAATTTCCGTACGTTGGTACGTTGGTGAGTGTGTGCGATCAGCAGCGTCACTGCGATGTGTTGAACTGAGTTTACAGGAGATGTGAGTCAGCCCTCAAAAATGTATTAAAAGATTGATACAGAGAGTGTAGAGTTTTTAACTAAACATGGACTTCTAAGTATTTATTTACTGAAGTCGAAGGTAAAGCCGTGTGCTCAGTTTGTGGAGAACAGGTCTCAGTGTTTAAGGATTACAATGTGAATCTCCACTACGAGACAAAACATGCGGAGCAACACAACAATGCTCATTTTTGGTTCAGAAGATGGTGTTTCTCTTTGGATCTACCTCCATATGTAAACAAACATTCTTCGTGATAAAGTTTAACAAATACAGATACAGATCCTCTCTCACTGACGATTACCTGTCAGCTGTCCTTCTCATATCCACCTCAGACATTCTACCTTCTCATATCCACCTCAGACATTCTACCTTCTCATATCCACCTCAGACATTCTACCTTCTCATATCCACCACAGACATTCTACCTTCACATATCCACCACAGACATTCTACCTTCACATATCCACCTCAGACATTCTACCTTCTCATATCCACCACAGACATTCTACCTTCTCATATCCACCTCAGACATTCTACCCTCTCATATCCACCTCAGACATTCTACCTTCTCATATCCACCTCAGACATTCAGCCTTCTCATATCCACCTCAGACATTCTACCTTCTCATATCCACCTCAGACATTCTACCTTCACATATCCACCACAGACATTCTACCTTCACATATCCACCTCAGGCATTCTACCTTCTCATATCCACCTCAGGCATTCTACCTTCTCATATCCACCTCAGACATTCTACCTTCTCATATCCACCTCAGACATTCAGCCTTTTCATATCCACCTCAGACATTCAGCCTTCTCATATCCACCATAGAAAAGTAATTGGATTAAAACATGTTATTGCAGAAACTTGATCCCAGTCAGTGTTTTATTATATATGGATATTTAATATGTATATTTGTTTGTATCATTATTCCTGCTGCAGATGTTTCAGGTGGAACTTATTTTAACTCCTTTATACACTGTTTGGGAAGTTAGGATGGGTTTGACAATGTTTTTTCTTTAAAATTGTAATGTGCAAAGTAACTCGTAACTAAAGCTGTCAGACAAATGTAGTGGAGTAAAAAGTACAATATTTCCCTCTGAGATGTAGTAGAGTGGAAGTACAAAGTTGAATAAAATGGAAATACTATGGAAGTACCTTGAATTTGTACTTAAGTAATTATACTTGGTTACATTCCACCACTGATAATGACATTCACTCTTACCACTCGCAGCTTATCAAACCATAAAATGTACTGCTTTTTATAAAAGAGGTGGAATAATATTGAGCAGGATTGAGTTCAGTCTATTGGTCCGGCCCTCCACAACAGTCCTTGTTTCTCATGTGGCCCCTTGAGAAAAATAATTGCCCACCCCTGCTGTAGAGCATAACATTTTGATTAAGAGGCTACGTGATTGGGTGGGCATATCTGGCATAGCGTTGGAGTGGTTTTCATCTTACCTCGCTAACAGAAGTTTTTACTGTGCCTTCAAGGTTAACTAGGCTCCTAGACCGTGTCAATAACATTAAGGACTGGATGGCAGAAAATTGTTTACAACTTAATGATAATAAGACGGAGGCTCTAGTTATTGCACCCGATGACGCTGTCCCTATGATCAAGCAGAGCATTGGTCCCCTCTCCTCTGCTGTCAGGGGTAATATTTGACCAATCCTTGTTGTTTGACCCCCCTGTTAAGCAGCTGTCTAGATCTTGTTTTTTACACTTAAGAAATATCAGCAAACTGAGATCTGTATTATTAAAAGCTGAATTATAAATGATCAAACATCATTTGATCTCTTCTCGTATTGATAATTGTAATGCACTTTTCTCCTCACTCGGTAATGTCTGCAATTAACAGTTTGCAGGTAATCCAGAATGCTGCTGCCAGATTACTTACTAGGACAAATAGACGGTCTCACATCACCCCCATACTCGGATCTCTTCACTGGCTCCCTGAGAATATAGGACTCACTTACAGAGCACTACATGGCCAGACTCCTCTACATCCTGCTGAACTATCTTGCCCTTATTTACCAGCCCGCAATCCACTTTCTGACTTCGGTCTGTAAAAAGTGCTATATAAATACATTTTACATTCTTAACAGGTTGATCTGGCCGTGAACCAGGGACAACGCAATGACGTAATGGTTAGAAAAACCCTCTTTCACCTTGATAACTCTGGTAAAAGAAAATGGGTGGATCCTCACCAATCCCATCAGGGTAAATCAAACAAATGTATACATAAAACCTATCTCGACGACAGCGACATATTACTAACAGTGCTAGCAAGGGCACCCGATAACAGCAACTGTTTAGGCAGAAGACTATATTGGCATGTTTACTGAACCATGGAGCAAGGGATATTGTGCAGTTCTGTCTAATTACTAATCTATGGTAAAGAGAATTGACAGAAATGTATCAGCACTGTACACACACAAGCTTCTATCCGAACACATCCGGCAAGTAATGAAATGTCAATCAGAAATGTACATCCCCCGCCCCCCTAAACTGCAGGATGAGTCATCCAAACCTCTTTGTGTTGGAAACACAGTAAGTAAGAGAAGATATGGGGAAGCTTGGGACACTGCACCATGAGCTGTGATGAGAAAACAGTGCTAATGGGCAGACTGAAAACAAATAAAAGGAAATGGGAGATGCACATAATGGATTATTAATTTGATTATAATCAGAGTAAAGCTGTACTCATCATAGACAGAAGAATCAGTGTAGCAACAAGCCTTCCTAAGGGTCTTGTTAATGACTTTCCAACAAACAAGATCTGTACAGCCACAACCACAAACAAACCAGCATGGTTAACAAGCCTGGAGCAAATGAACTGTATTATTTAAAGGGCAATCACGAAGCAGATGACCTGTTGAATAGTCTTTTGAGGAAGAGCATGAGCACGGATCTTTTCAAAGCTTCGTGTTATTTGTTGGCGAGCCACCTAACTTTACAAACCCAACGAGCACATCCTCTTCACACAGCAACTGTTGGAAGTGAGAGGGTTGCTGTAGGGTTGCGGAGGATTTTTCCTAAACTCACTCTTCACATTAGTTGCTTACGGCACTTTGACACTTTGTGTGCAACAGCATGGAATGCCACCACAGGGAGGCTGTGTGAAAGGGTGTGTCATTATCCAATCTTTGAACAATTGTATTTAATCTTGCACTTTCACACCTCCTTCAAGTGTAGTCACTTCACTTATTGACCTTCACACATGATTAGACGGTGCGTTGTACAAAAAAAACGTCATTCCAAAAAACCCTAGCCTCTTTGCCCTAAGCCAGCAATACGTTTGTGAAAGTTGAGCCAATAGTAGAAAGTGTTTTGCCCAAACATGTATGATAAAATTACCAGAAACCACCCTTCAATGAGATTTGTGTTGTTCTTCCAATGAGCAAAGCAAACCTAAATAACAAGATTTTTGAAGGGAGTCTGGCAAATTTTCAATTTTTGGCATCCTTGTTTTGTTTTTTTATTGAATTTCTTAAACAAATATAACTCTCACAGAACTCTCAGGCCTCACATAGAAGCAGAGAGTGCAGACAGGCTACATAGGGATGAAACGTTCCTTGGCCTGCATTCATTTAAAAATCCAGCACCTTCCCCGCAGGTATGCGATGAGGTGTGGATTTGTGCTTTAAAACGAAACGGCCGTGAAACAATCTGAAAAATAAGGTTTAATTCTACAATGTGGCTACATATTATACCATCAAATGTAATAGTTCCACGGTGGTACGACAGCAGAGTAATGGCTTTTTTATTTATTTATTTTGCACAATTAAAACAATAAAAATAAAAATAAACAAACATAACAGAGATAAATGAAAATCACAGTGCAGGAAGAGGCAAAAGCCAACTTGGCTTATTTGAAGCCTCCACCTATATAATATTTAAAATTTTACAAAATTACAAACATAAAATTAAAATGCATAAGACAGACAGAAATGTAATTGTGTGTGTGTGCATGTGAAAGTAAGCATGGCTTGTGTTTGTTCAAGGATGTTGGATTATACACCTGTGGTAATTCCTAAGCAA
This sequence comes from Ophiodon elongatus, assembly GCA_016806645.1. NCBI lineage: Eukaryota > Metazoa > Chordata > Actinopteri > Perciformes > Hexagrammidae > Ophiodon > Ophiodon elongatus. The sequence continues at coordinate 37,694 of JACSYO010001795.1, read as the reverse complement.
TGGTAATGCCACAAGTCCCCATGAGTGAAACAACTATAAATGTAGATATAACAGCTAAAGCAAGAAAGACATGAACACTGATACATAAAAAACTCTTACAAAACAGCAATTAGACTTTCTTTTAGGCAACTTTTGAAACATTTTATAGAGGGACATGTTTTTGTTAGGTGGGTAAAATCATTCAATAATTTGGTTCCCCCAAATCTAATAGAAAATTGACCTCTGCTAGTCAGTAATTTAGGAGGATGAAGATGTGAAGATTGACGAGTTGCGTAAGAGTGAACCTGCAAATTAACTTTGAAGTAGGTCTTGAAATGATCAGGAATATTTCCGTCACCTAAGCGTATCTTATACATGAAAATGCAAGTTAGAGAAATATTTATGTCATAAATAGTAAGAATCTGCAATTTCTGAAATAAAGGAGCAGCTGAGATGTGGTTGTAGAATAACACTTTTTGATTGAAGTGATCATGGGTTAGGGTTAGGGCACCCACATCCTCACAGTCACTGTCTAGGCTCTCCAACACTCATCTTGGCTTCAAGAACAGCACTCCGTCTCTGGATATATCTGTTCGTATAAAGACAGTTTCAAAGTCGGAGCAACGCGTCCAATTCCCAACGCGCGGCACAGTGCCTCCCATGCACTTATTTCCCCTGCATTTAGAAAACAGAACGGCACCCTTTTTGTCTTCTCATTTTACATCCATGTCCCCCATGCTCTTGATGACTTTGCTGAGGGCTTACCCCATTTCCATCGCATCTTTAGTTTCCTAGGCGATGATGAAGTGATGCAAGCGTAGTGATTGCACACAAACTGCAGATCCATATTTGGCTGCCATGCCCTCCCATGTGATTTCTGTAGGCATGCTTTGCTATACAATGGATTTGCCCTTTTGCATTTACCTGGTGCCTGCATATAGATCTGCTCACCTCTTCCACACACACACACTTTTCCTACAGCTAATTTAATGGTTTTGTTGCCTAAACTTCCTGCGAAGACGAGAGTTTATTTACAAAAGACACTTTGCACGTAACACGTCCAAAACTGATGGTAGAGGAGATACCTAGAGCGTCATACTTTGAAACTTGAGAATGTTTTGGTCTATAATGCAGGCGCAGCTTGATGATATATGAAAAAACCCTCTGAGTGCTTGCATACATTCATTCCTTTTTTACACAGTATGGGAAAATGGCTTTTAAAAGGATATGCATTGTAAAATTCCGAACTTTTTCTGGAAAAGAAATAAAGAGACCAAATGATGAAAAGTGGTGACGTTTGTCCCCAGAGGGGTTGGGCCAGGGAATCAGCGCCATGTATCTCACCGAGAGAGCTGTATTTCCCCAGTGAAAAGTCAGCAGGAGCCACCATACAATAATGGGTTATATTTCTGTCTCAAGAACACCCGATAGAGGTCATGCGCTGCAGAAGTCACACCCTTCAGAGTGCAATTAAGGGTGAGACCAATTCTGCCAATTATGTCATAAATAGTAAGAATCTGCAATTTCTGAAATAAAGGAGCAGCTGAGATGTGTGACTCTGATCGGGTTGCAATCCTAACAAAAAGTTTCTGGATGACCAACATCTTTCGCAGAGGAGTAGGAACAGCACTTTAACTATATTACAATATGAAAGATAGGGATAAATTAAACTGTAATAAAGAATAAGGAGACAGTTTGCAGAGACAAGATGTCTAACCCTCCTTATGATTCCAATAGATTTGTTTATTTTTCTACTAACAGTCAATATGTTTACTCCAACTTAAACTGTCATCAATAATAATTCCTAGGAATATTGTAGATGACACTTGAGGCATCTCAAAAGATTCAATTTTAATTTTAGATAAATCCTTCGAGTAAGATTTTTTGCCACCGAAAATAATAAAATTAGATTTTTTGATATTCAAAGATAGCTTATTTAATTTGAACCATGTAGCATAGGCAGTTAAACCAGCATTAGCTTCCATAATCAGTGAATTGAAATTTGAATGAGAGAGAACTAGGGTTGTGTCATCTGCAAACATTATCGGAAAAAGGCTTTTTGAAACATTGGACAAATCATTAATATAAATTAGAAATAATAATGGTCCAAGAATGGACCCCTGTGGAACTCCACATATTAGTTTAGCTTTGTGTGAATAACAACCTTTAACACAAACAAACTGTTGGTGACATAATTTTTTAACCATTTGTATGCAATGTCATGGAATGCATATTTATCCAGCTTTTCCAATAAAATATTATGGTTTACTGTATCGAGGGCTTTGGAAAGGTCTATGAAAATACTGCAAATAAATTCATTATTGTCAAGTGCAGAGATAACTTTATCAACAAGGTAAAGTAAAGCCATATATATTGAATGATTTTTACGGAAACCATACTGGTGTTTGTAAATAATTGAATAATTAATTAGACTCTGTATGAAACATAATCCTTTTGTGTACAATTTTTTCTAGTATTTTTGAAAAACAAGGCAATATAGATATGGGTCTATAGTTGTTGAAACAACATGGGTTTTCTGCTTTGAACAAAAGAATAACTTTGGCAATTTTTAAATCTTCTGGCACAACACCTGTTTTCAAAGACAAGGTGAAGATGTGAACAAGTGGCTGCAGTATTGACTGTTTCACCTGTTTGACAAGAAATGCAGAAATGTTGTCATGGCCAGCCGAAGATGTTTTAAGATCATCAATTATATCACTTATTTCTTGAATATCTGGGGGCATAAAATTAGCGATAATAGGGACATTTGTTGGAATAAAAAATAAAATCCAGTGGATTTCAATGACAAGCCAGAATATTGTTAGCTAATTCCTGACCAATATTTACAAATAATTCATTACATTTTTGAGCGATATCAAAAGGCTTGTCAAGAGAATTGTCACCATCCAAAAAGACTAAAGGAAACTCTTTGGTAGTCTTTTCTCTTTGCAGCACCTGATTTATTACTTTCCACGTGTTTTTTTTATATCTTTTGAACACTTCAGAAATGTTTCACTGAAATATTTATTTTTTGCAGATCCAATGGTATGGGTATAATTATTTCTACAGGATTTATAAGCACCGTGAGTAAGAGGAGTGGGAATTGAATGATATTTTCTATACAGTTTATTTTTTTTCTTCAGTAGCTTCAGTAAATGTATTGTGAACCAGGGCTTACTAACTTGACTGCTTTTCTTGGTGGAACTACAAATTGGAAAACAATCATTGAAACTAAGGTTAATAACTTTCATAAACTTCTGATATGCCAAATCAGCGTTATTTTCCACAAATAAATCTTCCCATGAAATACTGGTAAGAATATCTTTAAATTTAGAAATATTTGATTTGCTCATAATTCTCTTCTGCATCATTTTCTTAGTATGTTTAGCTTTCAATATCGATTACAGAGTACTGAAAAATCGGAAAATGATCAGACATGTCAGAATACAAAACTCCAGATTTGGTTCCTTCACTCAAAGAATTGGTTAAGATGTTATCAATCAAAGTCACTGAATTTTCTGTAACTCGTGTTGCTTTATGAATAAGAGGGAAAAAGTAACTAGAGTAAAGAATATTGAGAAAATCCCCAGTAGGAGTATGTAGTCGATTTTTTAAAAGGTTTATATTGAAATCTCCTAAAATGTAACAAAGTTTATCCTCAATCAGGTCAAGAGAACAGCCCAGACTGTCATTGAAAACTTTGATGACAGTCAGGTGGGCGATAAATAGCACCAACAATAAAAAAAATTCCACCAGAGAGCTCTAAAAAAAACACATTCCACCTCATCCCTCTTTGACTTCAAAGTGAGATCATCCCTAATTTTGAAATCATAGTCACTATGAATAAACAGAGATACTCCACCTACAGATCTATTCCCTCTTACATGGTGAACTGAGTTGTATTTTGGTATTTTAAAGATGTCTCTTGAGTCCTCAGTAAGCCATGTTTCTGACAGGGCAATAAGTGAAAAATCATGCTTCAGTAAAGATAAGTAATGAATGAATTTGTCATAATTGCTAGGAAGACTTCTTATATTCAGATGAAAAGTAGAGAATGTATTCCGTGGCAGAGAAACACATAAGTCACTAAACTGAGTTTCATCATAAAAACTACAGAGGTTAGATACATCAAGTGATGAAAACAAATTTAAATCTGGGTCAACATGGCACAGTTAACAAGGCGTAAAAGTCTGGCCTTCCAGATCAGATGTGTTGTAGACCATAGTACATGTAAAGAATCATGTATAAAGATAAAATAAATAAATAGAAAAAAAACTACTCCCAGCCTTCATTGCTGGGAGTAGTTATTTTCTTCTTTGGCGGATGGATTCACGGAAGTCCTCGTTGATAAAGATGCCTGAGCCCTTCAAATGTTTAGCTTTATGTAAAACAGAGAGTTTATCCTGCAGCCATAGAAATCTGACCACAATGGGTCGGGGCTTATGTGAAGATGGAATCTGCTTTCCAACCCGATCCCATCCAACTCTATTTTCAGATGAACCAGTTGTAGTTTTTTACTGAAGAGTTTTCTCACCTTTTCTGCACAGTCAGTCGGGTTTTCTTTACCAGACTCTTTAATGCCATCCACCACAATATTATGGCGTCTGGACTGGCCCTCCAAATAGTCTGAGATTGAGATCAAACTTTTGCAGATTGTGTCCAAATCTCTCCTGGTTTCATTACAATTTTTTAAACCAGTTTTACATGACATTTTAAAATCATCAAAATCTTTGAGTCATTTCTAGACTCACCTTAAGATCATAGGCCTGTTTCGGCAGATCATCAAGCCTCCTGTTTGAAGAATCAACTATGATCTGTACACATGTTTTGAAGCTTTTTTCCTGTTGTTCAAGCAAAGTTTTGTAGAAGTATTTTTGCTGGTCCAAGAATTCAAGCACTTTGGCCATGGTGACATATTCCTCAGTGGCATTGTTAGAAGCTATGGGTGGCATGGCACGGTCCTTAGGCTTCAAGGCCTACCAGGCTCAAAGATCAGCAGGATGAAGCCAGAAACCTCCACAAGACAGCAATAATGTCCACAGTTTTGCTGTAAAAGGTTGTTTGGAGACTTCTTAGTTCCGTCTAGTAGGGGGATTTTAGTTCTAGGTAGGATTCCTCAGATTATTGTTGGATAGAATTTCCAACCACAAGATCACAGAAGCACAGCATCAGCCATCTGCTAGAAAGTAGGAGAAACCGCACAGGTTTAGTGGTTTTCTTACTCGTCTGATACAAGGTACATATCAAGTGAAGCAAACGTTGCTTTCATTCTTTTTCACAAATGAAATCGAGTCAGAGCGCAATGGTGCATAGAAAGCAGTAGTATGTGCAGCGTCCTCTCCAACCTCACAGGTCTGAGCAATAGGAGAGCAATAAAGGATTTGAGCAGAATTGGTCTCACCCTTAATTGCACTCTGAAGGGTGTGACTTCTGCAGCGCATGACCTCTATCGGGTGTTCTTGAGACAGAAATATAACCCATTATTGTATGGTGGCTCCTGCTGACTTTTCACTGGGGAAATACAGCTCTCTCGGTGAGATACATGGCACTGATTCCCTGGCCCAACCCCTCTGGGGACAAACGTCACCACTTTTCATCATTTGGTCTCTTTATGTCTTTTCCAGAAAAAGTTCGGAATTTTACAATGCATATCCTTTTAAAAGCCATTTTCCCATACTGTGTAAAAAAGGAATGAATGTATGCAAGCACTCAGAGGGTTTTTTCATATATCATCAAGCTGCGCCTGCATTATAGACCAAAACATTCTCAAGTTTCAAAGTATGACGCTCTAGGTATCTCCTCTACCATCAGTTTTGGACGTGTTACGTGCAAAGTGTCTTTTGTAAATAAACTCTCGTCTTCGCAGGACGTTTTGGCAACAAAACCATTAAATTAGCTGTAGGAAAAGTGTGTGTGTGTGTGGAAGAGGTGAGCAGATCTATATGCAGGCACCAGGTAAATGCAAAAGGGCAAATCCATTGTATAGCAAAGCATGCCTACAGAAATCACATGGGAGGGCATGGCAGCCAAATATGGATCTGCAGTTTGTGTGAAATCACTACGCTTGCATCACTTCATCATCGCCTAGGAAACTAAAGATGCGAAGGAAATGGGGTAAGCCCTCAGCAAAGTCATCAAGAGCATGGGGGACATGGATGTAAAATGAGAAGACAAAAAGGGTGCCGTTCTGTTTCCTAAATGCGGGGGAAATAAGTGCATGGGAGGCACTGTGCCGCGCGTTGGGAATTCGGACGCGTTGTTCCGACTTTGAAACTGCCTTTATACGAACAGATATATCCAGAGACGGAGTGCTGTTCTTGAAGCCAAGATGAGTGTTGGAGAGCCTAGACAGTGACTGTGAGGATGTGGGTGCCCAGACACTAGCTAACCACTCAGACCAAAGAGGCACACAGCGGTATGCGGCTATCGAGAGGAAGTTGCAGAAGAGAACTAGGTAGAGTTTTAGCCCAATGTAGATCCAGCTACCAAAAGAGAAGGTTGACTTCAAGCTGATGGATGAGAGTGGGTACATCCGGAAGCGTAAAATGCCAGAGGGCTGTGACCAAGTGTTGGTATTTGACAACCCAGGAACGAGAACGGGCCGCAAGTGCATGTGCGTCTGTAAAACACAACAGAAACCGTCATTGTAAAACTGGACTGCAATGAAATCTCGACATCCACTCCCCCGAATCTTACCAATTGCATCATGATCACTTCAATCAAAAAGTGTTATTGTACAGCCAAATACTACTGTTGTAACCTCTTCCTAATGGCTTTCTGCCTGGCCTCGGTACCAAACATATCTATAAAAAGTTAACTATTTCCCCTAAAGCTGAAGTCTCTGTACTTTTAAAATCTGCCTGGACAGATACACAGCTAGCCACAAGATTGCTCTGAACCAGTAAAGTATTCACAGATCCTGACTTATCCAGCCCACTGGATGTAAAAGCAAAATAAAAACTTTTGAACTGGGTTGAGAGGAGACTAAGCGGCCTCTGTGAGTGCGCCACACTTCACTGCAGCCTTTCTGAGGGAATACTCAAGCACACAAGGACGCCTTTTGTCCACTGGGGAACAGTAAATTGCTCACACTGAGCATACTTGAACAAGCGAGGATGCCTCTAACAAGCTTTACAGCAGCTGCTCTCTTTTGAAACAGACATTTTGTCTTTTTGTTGTCACCACAAGCCAGAGCTAGTGGGGTTGAACTAAGGGTGAGAGGTTTTAGGGCAGAGCAGATAAACGTAGGAGATTGCAAAAGGAGAGGTGGTCCAGGACCCTTAGTTATACATTTATTTATTTGTATTTATATGTTTCAGTGTCGTACGGACCACGAACCTAAGCCTAAAAATGCACTTCACTCAGAAAAGGACTTAAGAGTTATTTATGTCCTAAAGTTACTTTCAGCAAAGAGAAGGGTCATTCCTGTGATGTTGCTGTTTTACAACTGCCTCATATTCAAAGTACAAATGATGATGCATGTTTGATTAAACAGTAATAACATTTAAAATGCAGAGTGTAGCAACACTTGGCATGTCGGCATTTATGTATAAAAGCAAATTATATGGACGACTACTATCTTGGCCAAATATGTTAAAACTAGGGATGTCAATTGATTTAGAATATTAAATTATTTGCATAATTATCCTTGATTAATTTACAATACACTATCTGTTAAAAAAATGCATCTTAAAAGGGAGATTTGTAAATTATTTCACACTTAACATGGGAGTGGAAAAATATGCTTGCTTTATGCAAATATTTATTATTTGAAATCAATACAAACTTTTGACAAATATTGTCCAGAAACCTATTGCCAAGCATCGCCAAACTCAAGCCCAACAGGCAACAGGAGCTGTCAGTGTGATGACTTTGTTCAATTTGGGCGCTGTTAAGATTGCACAATTATTATGATTAGCAAAGTGGTCAAAGTCTGTTTAATTTGAAAACTGGACCATCTAGTAAAACAGATGCCATTGTAAGTTTAATAATGACATAGCATTTTTTCCAAGATCTAGTTAAATATACAGCGTATGCTTCATACACTGAGGTAACATAAATAAATCTGACAGAAGTAATGAATTACCTGAGTGAAAAATTCCTATAATTCACCATTGGTTTAACTTTCCAGTGCTTGCCAGTGGGCCTCAGCCCTCAGCTTGCTGTTCTGTGGGAAGGATCACAATGTAGAAAAGGTCACAAATCCCATATCAGACATTTCTGCCAACAATGTACAGCTTTCTCTTCAGCTGAGTCTAGAAGGGGTCACTCTAGAACTAATCAGATCTGTGCAGGCATCTAAGACCAGATGTGCACTTAAGAGTTCTTTGTTTTCCTAACCTGTTAATCATTTCGTGACCCTTTTTGCAGGGGTCGCGACCCCTCAATCACGTACTGTATCAGCACCCTATACTGCTGTACAGCTCGTTTAGACTTAGAGGTTGTAACACAGGCGCAAATTCGGATGGGCTTGTGTGTATTTCATTAGGACATGCTGGATGTTGACTTTAGGTTTCACACGTGTCAGGACCAGCAGTCTCCTGGGTGAAAGTCCTGTGTTTGTTTGACCCATCCACCCACCCGTCCTATTCCTTTTTATTAGAAATATATTTGTGATACATCGAAAACAAACGTAATCCAGGAGACAATACATTTCCTTCAAAAACATAATTGACAATGCAGTTTTGTTGTATGGTAACATCATTTTTAGGAGACCAGTATATGCAGCAACACACACTTTTCCTATTAAGCTTTCAACTAACTCATCTGTGTCATTATTAGACACTCAGAACTGGCGCTGTAGAAGAAGTGAGGAGTCTGCCAATGGTGCGTGGCAAACAAACATGACTTGTAATCAGGGGACTGGTGTTTGTGTCCCATGTGAAACCAAAATATTAATGATTTTCACTTACAACTTTGTCTCATGACGTTACGCAACGCCACTGACATGACGTTACGTCCCTAGCTTAGATAATGCTACAAGCGTACTGAATTTAAACCAAACCATGATGTTTTATCGCCTAACTTTAAGGCCCAATAGGACATGGCTGAGTTGCTTTGGCCCCTCCAAGGGAACCGAAGACAAACAATATAATGATTATGTATTTTGTCTGCTATCTCACTTTAGTAGTCAGTCAGTAAAACCTTGCTAATGTGACTGGAGATTAAATATGGCATGTGTTTCACTGAGGACTTTGTTAGCCTTGATGTAGAGGTCCATGATAAATCAAAGAGTGAGAAGACAGAAGAAAACAAGGAGAGCAGGAAAGAGACTGCAGACAAGAGCAAAAAAATACTCACAAAAGAGAAATGGACGTGCATATTTCTCTCCTGTCATCTTGCTCAGAGATGACAGGAGAGAAATGGGGCGAGGAGAAAGAAAGGTAAAATGGAATGTACTTGTATTTCTAGTCTTCCGACCACTCAAAGCTCTTTAACACTACATGACATCATTCACACACTGATGGGAGGGGCAAAGGTGCCACCTGCCCATCAGGAGTAGCTAACATTCACACACCGTAGGTACAGCTATAGGAGACATTTGGGGTTAAGTGTCTTGCCCAAGGACACATCAACATGGGCTAATAGAGCCGGGGATCAAACCACCGATCCTCTGATTGAAGGACAACCCTGCTCACCACTAAGCCACAGTCGCCTAGGTTGTTAAAAAAAGGAAATGCCAGAGAAGGAAAAAAAAAAAAAAGGGACCAAATAACTGATTTAAACCAAATTTGTCAGACAAATTAATAATTGAATATTTAAAATCTTTACAAGAACTAACTTAAGTAAATTTCTCACGGATGGTTTCTGTCATTTAATTCTTTAGTTTAGCCCATGCCCCACCAGAGGGGCCTGGCTTTTAAGCAATCAAGATGTTTTGGCTTTGCTTTTGGGGAGCAGTCGTGTTGTACAGCTTAATAAAAAGTCTAAGGCAAATAGACAGTGGCTTGTACAGCTGATTTGGCAGGGCAAGATTGAGGACTTGATCTATATGATATCAATTCCTATATTCCACGACATCAGTAGTTTAAAAAACAAAAACATGCATGACGTTTTCCGGGTCACAGCCAGATGTGCAGAGTACCAAGAAATCACCAAAAAGCAGTGAAGAAAAGAAGCACTCTGAATACAGTCTAAGTAGGTGTTAATATAGACTATATAAATAAGTTCTTGGACACCTAACAAAAAAATATTGATTTAATGCCTATCAGAGGTATATCATGATTTATAATCTATGATTTGCTCTATACACTCAGACTTCTCTTCTGTCTGTGACAAGATATGGGAATTCTCATTAATCTCACACACACATACAGACAAACACTCTTTTCCTGCTCATAACTGAAAGAGTTGACCCCACTGCTAATGGAAATTTGGAGAAGTAAAGCGCTGTGACAGGTTCATATTGGCCAACAGCAAAGATAAGAGACATGAAGTCCAAGGCTAAGTTTGTGTGGCTCCAAGAGAGACAAAGTAACTTTGCATTTGAGTCCCAGTGTGAAGGTTAAATAGAAAAAGCTCCTAAAGTGAACTGTTATGCCATACAGCCTAAACTATTTTATAATTAATTACCATGTGCCTAAACTATTTTATAATTCCCTTTTGTACAAATTATGCAAAAGCACTTAGTTATGAAAAAGTACTTTTACATGTATCGCGCAATAGATCGAGGACGCAGCATGCTGACCTTTGCACCCGGAAGTGGAGCGAGGTCGCAGCATGATGATGTACTGAAACTGCGAGGACTCTGAAAGGACTTCAGGATGGGACTTTGCTACGTAACGGGAGTTGCGCAGCAATCTGAGAGGAAGGAACATCGTAGCGGACTCATGAGACAATTAGTTTTACCATTTTTCATATTGTGTGTTTAATGTGTAATTGCTTTCATTCAAAGTAAATACTTTTTTACTTAAACTTCAAACCGCTTTTTGGCTTTATTTTGTTGTCGGATTCCTCATTGGGGCTCGGCCTTTAGTCGTGCATCCTGAGAGTACATTCTTCAGAGAGAAGAAAGTCTGCACTCTCAACAAAGTGGTGACCCCTGATGTGATTTAACGGCGACGGAAGGACGGCCAAAGGAGACGAATCGTCGGACATTCTCGCAGCGCTAAGTCATATTTTGACTTTAGAAAACTAAAAAGATTAAATAATGACTGACCAAACTGACCGATGACTGAGAACACTGACTGTAAATAACCATATACGCTTTGTGTAATTACGAGCTTCTGGCATGATTGTGTGAAATCTGTGTTATTGAGGTCGCAGTGCGTTTTATAATTGTACTGCTTGTTATCGTTACCTCTGTGATAATAGTAAATTGATTGGTTGAGAAGATAAACTCAGTAAATGCAACTTGCTTGGTTTGAATGTTGAAATAGATACTGTTGGCTGTCTTGGTTTTGTATACTGACCATATACATCTTGAGCTATATTGTACCGAAAATACAATATTCATGCTCCGGCTGCAGCTAAGCAACCGTGTGTGTGTGTGTGTGTGTGTGTGTGTGTGTGTGTGTGTGAGTGTGTGAGTGTGTGTGTGTGTGAGTGAGAGAGAGAGTGTGAGTGAGTGAGAGTGAGTGAGAGAGAGAGAGGTATTTCTGAATTCAGTGTCCATTTTGCCATTGCAGACAACAGAACAGATCGCAGTAATAAAGTGTCGCGGCCACTCAAAAGAAACTGTCCGAGAAGCAAGAGGTAATGATGCTGCGGACCTCTCTGCTAAAAGAGCTGGAGGATACATTGCTAAAACCTCACAAATGCTGATGTTGAGTGTGAATGAAACAACAGTAATACCGACAGCCTGCGATCTTATGGATTTGCAAGAAAAAGCAGGAGTGTATGAACACTCCCAGTGGTTAGCTCATGGTGCAACCCGTGATGGAGGGCCGTGGAGAGCCCATGATGGAAGCATGGTGGCCCCTTCAGGGCTGATGCACATGTTAATGATTGAGGTGCATGGTCCGTCCCACGAGTCTAAAAAATGGATATGCATGACATTAGAAAAACAGTGGTGGCACCCATACGCTAAAGAGATGGTGGAAAACTTTGTTACAGACTGTGTATCCTGTAATGGTTTTAACGATAAACCAGTGTATAAATGCCCAATGGGGAGGTACCCGGTGCCACAGGCCCATTTTCAATAAATTTGAATAGACTATACAGATATGGGAGCTGACAACCAAGTGCGCGGATTGCGTTACATGCTAGTAATGGTAGACCGTTTCTCCCATTGGGTGGAAGCAATTCCGTGTCAGAATGAAAATGGTGCCACAGTAGTGAAATGGTTAAGAAACGAACTGGTTCCGAGATTCGGTTTACCTAAAGTAATCCACTCCGACAATGGCTCACATTTCGCAAACGAACAATTAGTAAATGTCTGGGCATACACCATAAGTTTGGATCGGTGTATCATCCGGTTTTCCCAGGGCATAGTAGAGCGAGCTAGTCAGACGCTGAAGCGAAAGATTGCTAAAATCTATCATGGCACATCCATTAAGTGGCCTAATGCCCTGCCACTAGCATTAATGTCCATGAGAAACATAGAACATAAAACCACCCATTTGACACCACACAAGATACTCACTGGAAGACCAATGCTGGGTCCTCCTAGAGCCACCAGCCATGGTCCCAGTTTAGATCTTTTGAATGAGTCAAGGTTTGTCTTCACAGGTGTAGAACGCAGAAGCAGTGGCCATCGAGGGAAAACAGACCCATAGTGTCTCACCGGGTGAATGGGTGTGGATCAAAGTCCACAAGCGTAAGTGGAGTGAACCAAGGTGGACCGGCCCGTGGGAGGTAGTATTGGCAACCTCACATGCGGTAAAGGTAAAAAGGTAAAAGAGGGGCGAATTGGCACCATCTCACTCACTGCGCCCAGGCCAGAGCACCAAGCCAAACACTCGGTGAGACCCGATTAAACATATCCCAAATAAGCCCCAACTCAGAAAACATAACCAATGCCGCCGTTGTGAATGTTAAACAGAAAAAGCTCCTCAAGTGAACTATTTTATGCCATAATTTTATAATCACCATGTGCCTAAACTATTTTATAATTACCGTGTGTATAAATTATACCAAAGCAGTTAGTTATGAAAAAGTACTGTTACATGTATTGCCCATTAGCGGGAGGTCCTTTGCACCCGGAAGCGGAACTGAGCAAGGTTGCAGCATGATGACGTACTGAAACTGTGAGGACTCTGAAAGGATTTAAGGACGGGACTATACCACGTGACGGGAGTTGCGCTGCAGGAGGAGAGGACGGAGCATCGTAGTGGACTCTGGCTCATGAGACATTTTTATTATTTTTCATATTGTGTGTTTAATGTGTAATTGCTTTCATTCAAAGTATATACTTTCTTACTTAAACTTCAAACCACTTTTCGGCTTCATTTTGCTGTCGGATTCCTCATTGGGGGTCGGCCTTTAGTCGTGCGTCCTAAGAGTATATTCTTCGGAGAGAAGAAAGTCTGCACTCTCAACACCAGTTCATAAATATGCTGCTTTCAACTTAAGTCTACATGTTGTCATTCATGTCAGTAAAAACAACTTTAATATTATTTTTTCCCCACCCCCAACATTTGTCGTGAGTGTGTCCAGAGACCATCAAAGTGTGAGAAAATACCATCCTCTTTTTCTCCTGTTTCATCAATCAGAAAACGTATGGAACCACAAGATAGTCAGATTTGATGCTGGATGTGAGTTCCTATGAGGTTCATGTGCGAACACGGACCTGCTATCACAGCAGGAGCAGAGTATGTGATTTGTTCTGTTGTTGGCTGCAAGAACCCCCCCCCTTCAAAAAAAAAAAGCCATCACGTACTCGCATCATCAAAACTTCAGCAACACTCCATCCAGCAAAACAAGACCAGTTGCTGTCAGTACATGGACTTCTGTCTGCTAGCATATTGAACGCAGTAAAGTCTACGTGCTTACAAAATCAAATCGCACAGACCTGAAACTTGCTCAACATCCTATTGAAACGCACATCAGCACTGGCTTTGTTGAACTTAAGTGATTTAACTGTGTTCAAACTGCAGATTTATCTGAGAATCAGTTCACTTGGAAAAATCCTTGTTCCTGTTTTAATTGTTTTTCAAAGCTCCAAAGAGTCAAGCCTCCAAATTCAACTCTAGACCCAGTCACTCTAAATCGTCTGAAAATATCTGGACATATCACCAGTAATTATAAGGCACACTTAATTCCTCACGTTTTCATTATGGAACTTCATCACTTTCAGAAATACAACCGACCGTACACAAATAAAATGCTCATATACGCTGATCAGTCACCACTATAACATACATTTCAGTGAGGACGGCCTCTTACTTATTTTCTTCATAATCTCGTTCTTACGTATTAGGATCAGTTGCCATTTACCTTTCACATTTTGCCATTCAATTAATTTCAGCCTGTCTGAAAATAATTGAATTAATTGTTTTAATGTCAACCAATGTGTAAATCTTAGCTGTCCAAAATGAGAAAAGCAGAGTCAGTCTTTTGACACGTTTTTCTTTTACGTCCCTACTTCATGTGAATTGAAATAACGAGTGTAATTGAGCTATCCCTATGGCTAATAATGTGATTTCACCGTTCAGAGGAGAGGATACATTATTCATACCGCCATTATCATACAATTTGACCCCCTCTATGACGGACACATGCAGTACAGCAGGAGGGGTGTGAGAGAAAGTGTTTGTTTGTGTTCACCCATGTGGAACGGATTTCCTCTTGTGTGTGTTTTTGGCCATTCGTGGGCCAGTGTGTGTGCACATTATTGATTCATGTCAACGCAGCACCTGTCTGTCAAGCATACGGTGTACAACCACCATGCGCACTAGTTGATTGTTACACACACACGCCCCCACCCCCACATGCCTCAAGTGGAACGAAGCTGAATGTTTCCTTACCATCTTTACACGCACACATACACTTTATGGACATGCTAACCAGAGCTGCACATTTTCCCCGTTTTCCCGTTTTGGGAACACACAGACACTAAACAGAGCAGCACAGGGGCAACCAAGCTGAGAGAGCAGCCAATTAGCCTGACCATCTGTTCTGGAGGCTAGTGCCGACTTGTGAGCGCGTGTGTCTGTGTGTGATGGAACAATGCAACCATCAAATGTCCTGCTCAGCCTTCGTGCTATCGGGGTCACGTATGTGGAAAAGTAGAAAAGGAGGAGGTGAAAGGCAAAGGTGTGAGGAGGAGAGAGCAGAAAAGTATGAATAGATAAGAGAAGTTAAAAGAATGAAAGAAAGGAGGAAACCTGGCCCTTTTAACTTTCCGAGCACATGAGATGATGATGTTTCAGTACTTGAGACTTGCATTTTTTGCCGTTGAATTATGCAGACGAGTAAATAGAGCGCCTGTGGCAGTGTTTTCTGTATCATGCCTTTTGCACCGGTAGCAGTTGGGGAATAGACAATTTATAATTTCAAGGATTCCTGCTGTGATTCTAATGCATGTCGTACCAAGAGTTTGAACTACCCACATTAGCTTCCTTTCTGTATGTTTATTCAATAGATTGTACATACGTAGTTAACGTGAAGTCACCATTGGTTTGTGGACTGCCTTTTTGAAGCCACGAGTTTGACGTTTTGGCTGTCGCCATATTGGTGGCCATAGGTGACACGAGAGGGTGGAGCTAAGTACAACCGAACACTGAATGAGACATTTTTAGGGGACCTATAAAAAGGTACAATTAAACTTCCATGAACTGAAAATGCACTGTGAAAGGGTTTAAGTTCTAGGACCAAAACCGGACGACGTTGTGGTAGCAACCTGTCAATCACAAGGTAGCCCCGCCCTAAAGCATATCCTGCTTTATGATCTCTTTGACTCTAAAGAGGACCGTCATTTACTAAATAAGCATCATGCTGTATTGAAGAAGACTTATACCAATACCATAAACTCATGTTTACTGAGGTAATAAATCAATTGAGAAATAGGGTCAGGAGTCACCCCCTGATGTTGGTGTGGCAAATGAAGAGGAAGACATTTGGATTCGGGCAAACTGCACAGACCATGCTTTAGGGCAGATTGACAGGTCGCTCCCACTACCAGAGCCATATACGGCGTCTCTACGTCCCTCCTCATTCCAAAATTGGTCATTTTTATTTATCAATTGCGGGAAAAAACATGGCGACGACCATATTCCAAGATGGCGAACTTGAGGCTTTAAAATGGCAGTCCACAGACCAATGGATGACGTCACGGTGACTACGTCCACTTCTTATATACTATCTATGATTTTGAATACATAAGGAACACCACTGGGAAGATACAGAATGAAACAAACACCTCAAAATTCAACGAATAAGAATGGACTCGCCGTTGACATTTTCATTACTACTTGCCAGATAGGTGCTCGTTGACATTTTCATTGCTACTTGCCAGATAGGTGCCCAAGTAACTAACGACCAGATGTGAAAGAAAAATAGTAGGCGATTCTGTTGATATAAATCAACCTTTTATGTCCTTGCTTTGATCAATCAGCCTTCAGTGAAAACTGTTTTAGTACCTTAGGCTCTGCTCTGGGTTCAGTCACTATATCACCATCTCAGAAGGGCATCAATTTCCTTGATAGCTAGGTATTTCCATAGCATTGATTCTACATTATTATTGGTCTGCAATCATTATTGAAATGGAGGTCAATTTGGCTGTTGCCTATAATCCACTCTTTTTCTCCTCTCACACTGAACCGCTGCTTTCTCCTTATGTTTTTAGCTGTCTTATCATACATCATAATAAGGTTGAGAGTTTTTAACCGTTATATTATTTTCTGCCGTTGTTTGGGGAAATTTCTGTTACAATGGTGCGACATTCAAAAGCATAAATTCAATGTTATCCCATTTACGCAAGGCAGTATTGGTGTTGATTTGCTTTTGGAAAAAGCACGTCAGTTTCTACCCTGATTTAAAACAAATTGTTGAAATTGCAAATGGATGCCTCAATTAGAGTCAACCAAATTCCAATAAACAATTGCAAACTAGTCAATAGCAGTTTTTCTTTTTTCCTCCTAGAGAATACCAGCAGCAGACGCTTACAAAATAAATCTGGATTTTTTGTGTTGAGAGATCAAATTACATTGACAAATCCAATCCGAGCAATGAACAAGTTTGTTGTTTGGCCGGGGTAAAACACAGCCTGGTGTCCCACAGGCTGTGCTGTACCATGTGGGACATAAGCCAATTTGGCTCTTGTGTAATGAGTCAAGACCAACTGCTTATTTGTTTGAATGAGGCTTAATTTAAAATGCACAATAACAACACTCTTAGGAAGGGTATTGTTTGTGTTGGGTAGGGTAAGTCTAGGGAGCAACAGAATAATAAAGGGAAAGCTGTAATATTAAGGAGTCAACGTGAGAATGTTTAATTGGTGTCAGTGATGAAAGGAGAGCGGGATTAAGATAGCAATGAATTTGGTTCTTGGAGATAGGATAGCTGCCGAATAAAACCTGTTATTGTGAAAGCAGTGCAAGATTGATTGTGTTCCTGCAAATGGCCAAATGCACACAGTTTTACAAATATCTATGACAATTGGATTTGAAAAAAAGACCAAAGCCAACAGTGAATGTATCTTGACAGCTACTAAGTAGTTTTGTGTATCAAAACCCGATATGTCTTGTTTCTCTGTGCCATAGAGTTCTATTGTTTTCCAACAACTATTAAAACATCAGTGAGGCACGCTGTTGAACTGGGTTCCTTCATTACCACGAACACTCAGCCATATGTCCATTCAATTTTCAAGCAAATTTTAAGCAAACCTTTGAACTCTTATTTGAGAAAGGCAAAAAACACCTAAAAAGCAATGTTTCCACAATTTGGGAGGTTCCAAGTTTTATCTAATTTTGCCATTTACATACATCTTTTCTAATGCCGTACTTCAAAATGATCTTAAAAGTATGTCATTGGAAAAACGGCTAGTTTGTTTTGACTCAATCCCCTTCACATAAATAGTCACTAGTGCACCAAAACGTGATTAAAAACAGTCCCCAAACAAAAATACTATTTACTCCTGTTTGAATAACATTAGCTAAAAACTAAGAAATCATACTAAATATTTCTATACCATATGTTAACAGATTTACATATGTCATTAAATTTGTTTGTATAAGCAAAACAGGCTGTGCCATGTCTTCTGATCTATTCTAACCTTCATTAAACACAAAACAGTGAGTCAAGTGGAATTAATAATCTTGACAGCCAACCATCTAAGAGGCAATGTGTGGAAGCATTTTAGATTTGACAACCTAAATTGGAAAATTGTGGATAAGTGTGGAAATGCCTTTTAACAATTAATAAATTGATCCAATTATATTAAATAATGCATACGCATAAATCCAAAAACAATATATATATTTTTTTCCTGCGTTTCATCTTCCACATACAAACTACAGATAAACCTGTGTAAGCTCGTAGCGCTCATTGGTCAAGAAAAAAAAAACAAAACAGATTCTCAAATGTAAATCACACACATCATGCAATCCGTTTTATTTTCTGAAAAGATTTTGATTGAAATAAGCAACTTGTTTGACTTAGGATGTCTCGCAAATTGATCTCCCCTGGAAAGCAAACTCCATGTGCAGCCTGAAGCAGTACCTTATCTGTAGTGAAAGCCCTCAAAAGCTGCAGCAATCAATCAAACCAGTGAGAGACGGAGGGAGGGGGTAAGAAATGAGGAGAGGGCGGGAGGGAAAGATTTAAATATTTTTACATATTTGTCATTAACATTCATACTACTGTTCTGTAGAAGCCAAACAGACTGTGCCGTGTATTCTGACTTATTTTATCCTTCATTAGCGCAAAATAAGGGGAATTAAGCGAGTCAAGAACCAAAAATCGTGACATCCATCCATCTGAGAAGCAATGTGTGGAAGCATTTTAGATTCAACAACCTAAATGCCATCAGTAAAATAACAACCACATCAAATCTGAAATAACCCGTTGGCTTATCACCCAATGAGGCGGCAGAGGAGCTGAATGAAACCTATATTGTTTGTATTTTACGATGAGGCTACGGTGGGTTGTGGTAATATTTATTCTTACATATAAGGTGCTATTGTATTCAAACATGTTTTGTTTGTTTTTTCATATAAAAAAAAGGCAGGCCTGCGAAGATGGAAAGAAAGAAAAGCAATTGTCACAACCCGGCTCTGAGGCCATGACAAATACGCAAAGGACACAGCGGATACAGTAAATTAAAGGTGTTTATTATGCTCAAGTGAAGAAAATACTATAAGTGTGGAGTGTGTCAATCAGTAATGTAAATATGAATGCGTGAGCATGATGAAGTGTGGGGTGTTGTCAGCGGAAACCAAGGAAGACCAAACCAAGTCATGAGCCGTAGAGAGAGAGACAGAGCAATCCTGGAGTAAGGCTTTTATTCCCTAGGCTCCAGGACCAGGTGCTCGGCATCCTGTGATTGGCCACACCCACGTTCCTGTGGCACATTCAGGGACACAGGGACAAGTAACGGCGTTACAGGCAGGGGCCGTCACAGCAATCAAAAACCATTGCTGCCTTATCCTTTCATTTTACAACCCATTTGAAATGTTAAGCTAACCCAACCCAAGTAATACCGTAGATAGACTGTTTCTTACCATCTTAAAAGTTCATATATGGTATTGCAAGGACTCTGCTTAAGGCATCACAGATTTAAGGCTTTGGGTTTTAAAACTTGTTCTACCCTAGCCTATTTCTGAGGTCTCCACACGAAAAAAGCATGCCCATACTAAAATGAGTACAACTCTGCAACCACAAGGTCTATTTGAATAATTCTGGTGTTATTATAATGGTAATAACTGTAAGATTTTTTAAATAATGTGTAAATATCAGTATATATGTCACTGGTTAAAAGTAAATGAAGCTGGAACACAGAAAAATGAAAAGATTTCAGGTTCGCCTATACAAAAAAGCACTTTCAGGATGATCATCACTTTAGAATAATGCAGTTGCAGGTTTAAACCTTTTTTATATCATAGCAAAATATGTGAACACTCTCTCTGTACAGTTTGACTTCGAATAAAGTGAAGCAGAAAACAATAAAAAAGTTTTTAGTACAGACAGGTCAGAAAAATCCTCTGAAAATTAGGATTTATTGAATAATTTTGTTCTTTACTTTTTTTACCAAAACTATTTTTTTTACTTCTTTTTTCACTAATTATGTTTAATACATCCCTATACAGTATTGACATACATAATGCCAAACTAAAAGAATGTTTTTTGCTCTGAAATCTCTATAAAATGAATATTTGTTTTCTCAAAATCAGAGGTCTGGAGAATAAAAAGGCTGTCATTTATTCTGTGATTAGTTTTCAGAGCCGAGTAAGACATCCTCTTTTTCTGCAGAGATAGGAGCATACAGGAAATCTGGCCAACGTGTGATAGACAGCACTGTTTAGCGAATAAGAGTCAGTCAGGCCATGCAGATGGTAATGTCATAGGGCAATAGGGTAGGTAGTTACCATCCCCCCATATGTAAATTGTCAGTCAAAGAAGCTTGCTTTCCTTTTTTTCTTCTTCATTTGCTTCCTACAGACTTAGTTCAGTCTCTGAGCATCGGAATGAATTCGTTTTCAGCATTTCATGACGAGGTACGGAGCTGTTTATCATATTTAGCTGGTTTCATAATCGTCTGAGGCTGGTGTTCTTTGGCTCACAGATTGCTGAGGCTGTGGTCTTTAGGGATTTGACTGGTATGTGCAGAATCCCTGTCTTCTTGCCGTCGCAAGCCTATGTGGCATAAAGCTAACTCGAGCAAGGGAGATATATGCCGAGCAAGTCCAGTGGCTGGCGAGATATGAATATGAATATTTGGTTATGCATTTGGTTGGTCTTGTTTAGTTGTGTTTGGAGCATGTACAAATGGTTTACATAAGCTTGTAGCCCGGATTTTTTCTGTTATTCCGATAGGCAGCATCATTATATTTGTTCTTGATTTGTTCTCTCCCAGGGGGAACCCCAAAGTTTTTAACCAGTGTACCCGGCAGCCCCCTTTGAAGGGGGCTCTCGGGTAGAAGATTAAACAGAGCTTGTTATCTTTACCACAAAACTGAAAATATAAGTAAATACACCTGAAGTTTCTCTTTTGTCCATTGCAAAGTACCAAATGTACACTGCAGAACTGTATTATTTAGGAGAATATAAATATTCGACTGGGACTCAAAGAGCAGATACTCGTCATTATTCAAGGACGTGAATTGGTATTGAGGACAAACTGGACATCTCTAGCAGAAATGGACACTTTGTGACAGCACTGTGTTCAGTGTGTGTGGTTATAAACTTTGAGTCAGCCTATTCCCAGAGGATGATAATTGGCTAAAAACCACCACTTGATAACTTTTATCATAAATTTTTTAAATCTAAAAGTTAAAATTGTCTTGCTTCGCACCTGTTAAACGGCACTAGAGATTAATGCAACACATTTGCAAAATATAACAATATAAGTAAAAACATCAAGAAAGTTAGACTTTAATTATTGCAGACACTTAAAATGGCTATCTGGGAAGTGGAGTCCCATGGGAGGTGTATTGTCAAGGGACCCATGTTTTCAACAACAAACAGGAGGGTGGCCCCAGGATTGTCCTCCATTGCTTTTTCATCTTGTCCTGCTTGCTTTCCACAGTAATTCATAATCATTGCTGCTATAAGCCTTCAGTAAAAAAACATTGTCACAACAACAATATAGTCTACAAGGGATACAAGTTTTGAATAAGCCTTCGTCTCATTAAGTACTTGGCAAAGATCTGCGACCTCAGCCTCCCCGATCCGTCCAACTTCTGTCACCATTTCCACTGAAGTGGGTTGTAAGAGCCTAGCATTAGAACATTAAACCTGACTTTGGTGACCTCTGAAAGTTCCTGTACACTTATGGGATCGTCCCAAAAAGGCGGTCCAAAAAAATCCAACAAAAAAATATCCACTGAAGGTCCATTTAGAGCTTTGGCCACCGAAGACAACCGGTTTCAAAAAATTCCAGTGTCAAAAATATAAGACCAGTCCCAATACGATGCGAGTTGATGACGTTTTGGTTTGCATATATTTTTATTAAATCAACTGTACTACAATTCAACAGACAATCTGACATGCTTCAACATTGATAGTCACACAGATTGAGACCCCTAGTGGAATAACATTGCAATAAAAACAACTGCCTTTCTCAGTAATACCGTAACCAGAAAAAAAAAAAAATGAGAAAAATGAAGAAAAAAACCCTCCTGCAATTAAACCAAAACGGGTCATGGACGGGTGTCCATGACCCGTTAGGGTTAAAACAAGAGTGCAATTCACTCTTTGAGGAAGATGACACGGGCGGAAAAAAATAATCAGACAGACTACTGTATACAAAAGGCAGGGTCATGAACTTCACATGCAATAAACTGACACTCACTCGCGTAAGCTTGACGATCGTACTGAGCGAGAGAATAAAGAAAGGTAGTGAAGTCCCATACATGACTGAATCCGGGACTTAAGTGTGGGATGTTGTTGGGAGAAAAAGATGTGGGGAGGGGTTTAGGATTCAGGACATGATGGACAACCTGAGAGATGAGTGGAGGGGCTTTACATCTTGTTCAGTCTTGGTGCAGTATGCTTCAGTATTTTACATCGTAGGGCAACAGTGCCATCATGTGTCTAAAAGTGGTTTTGAAAGAAGGTTTTTCTTTTTTGTTCAGGTGGGGAAACAAATTGCTGTGCCATCCTGTGCTGAGGTTGCATACAATTCTAGGGTTTATATATTATGTGTGCAGATTATGTATTCAATACAAGCGGGAAATGGGAAGTCTAGTCAGAGAAGAGGACAGCATTGTTGCCAGAGTGTGATTTGAAACTAAAATGCATCACAAATTCAAACAGCAACCTCAAACACAACCAACACAGGACAACAGAGTGTCCTGCTGTGTTTTACAGAAATGGCATCCTGCCTTGCCCGAAATAGAAATGGCAGAGTTCCTCTACCAAAATCTGAAGAGATGATGATATTGTTGCTTTCAGGCAGAAATCGATAAGTCCAAAACTGTTTTTCCAGGAAATGAAAAGAACCTGTGTTTTGAATGCAAGACCAATGTTTTAGACATTTATTATAAATGTATCTACTATTTTAATCCTTATATTCCACTACTTTTGTGAACCTAAGACTTTGGTTAACCAATTTCAAGCACCAAAACAGTTCATCCACATGAGTAAAGGTATGTTTTCACAAGAGCTTTGAAGAATAAAAGAAATCGGACTTCAATTTTTCAGCTTTAGGGACAAATTATCTCTTTACACAGTGCCTTAGGACAATTGGTACCTCATTATATAGATAGCTGAGAGTGGTCTGCAAATTAGGATATACAGCACATGGGTATGTATCATATGCAAGTGCCTTAAAGGTGAATTTAAGAACATATAAAAAAATCGTGAAAATGCCCTTAGACTCCACAGGGTTAAACCCAACAGGAAGTCAGCCATTTTGCGTTTCACAACGATTTTGGACCATTTCAAGGCGATAGTTTTAAAGCCATGTCAGGCATTACTATAAATGAGCTGAAAAGCAGTAAATGGTGAGATTCAGGTTGGATGATGCAATTAATGATTTACAATACATTCTGAAAATGTAGAACATGTCCAAAAACAATACTGTCAACAGCACAAACCCTGCTAAAAGCTACAGAATCCCCTTTAATCCCCACAGATAACTCTGCAAGAACTGCTATAACCCAGCCATCCATTTTCATCCGCTTATCCGGGGTCGGGTCGCGGTGGCAGCAGGCCTAGCAGCCCAGCAGGCCGACCCAGGCTTCCCTCTCACCCGCAACACGTTCCAGCTCGTTCTGGGGGATCCCGAGGCGTTCCCAGGCCAGCTGGGAGATATAATCCCTCCAGCGTGTCCTGGGTCTTCCCTGGGGCCTCCTACCAGTTGGGCGTGCCTGGAAAACCTCTAACGGGAGATGTCCAGGAGGCATCCTGATTAGATGCCCGAACCACCTCAGCTGACTTCGATACGAAGGAGTAGCGCCTCAAGGGTTAGCTATAACCCTAAACCACTATTAAACAATATGATAAATCAAAAGCATAGTCCCAGCCTATCCGAGACATGGGCGTGGCTTCACATCCCTTCGATTACTTTTGAATAGCAGTTGACCTTTTAAAATTAGTCAGTCATCGTTTTACATCGCTAATTTTTCATTGACAAATACATGAGAAACATCTGTCCATAAAACATTGCATAACTGTATGTATATACATATGGCTTCCATTCCAGTGTCAAATTCCAATAAAGGCAAACCTGATTCTACTTAATGGAGGTACTGATAGGTGTTCACCTGAACTAAATACAAAGTTGTTTTTTTTTTTACATGCACTCCAAGTCATTTGCTCATTAAATAAGGCATTTTCATCCCCATCAAAATTTCCAACAACAAATGAACGAAAGACCAAGGCTATAAACACAGGCCTGTCAACTACTTACTGTGAGTTCTACTGCTTTTGTACTTCTATAACCTAATAATTTAAAGGTGCCTATCACATGGTTGTCATTTCCTTACATGTATTTTTCCTCCATTTCATTACGCCTGTAGAGATGCCGCAGTGTCCAGACAGGACCTGTACACAAATTGTCTGAACACATGTCACGAAGCCATGGCTCATAGCCGAGCTGACCAAAGTAAAAAAAACAGGTTCCTCCGGAATGACCGACAAGAAAAACCGAATGGTCGCCACGTTACAAGCCAAAGTGGATGAACAACTCATGGTCTTCAGATGGTAAATATGATCCTGATTTTCTTACTCATTTTATGATGATAAACTTGATGCTAACCCTACACACAACGTGCTTCTCCGATATCACAGATTCAGAGCTGTTGTCTATACCACTAGCAACATAGCACAAGCTGATGGAGCAGACTGATGCAGATGAGACTGAGCCAATACAACCATAAACATGTCTTGATCTGATCAAAAACTTGTCAACACTAAATCCTAAATTTTTATATGCACAAAAACTTTTGAGTGTATATATAACTTAATTTCAATTCCTGTGTGCCCTTTTTCTGTAAAATTGATTATAGAAAACAAATACATTTTTATCCCAAATTGGATTGTCTTCTAATGTGCCACTTTCATATATTGTCAACACATACCGTTTATATCAAAAAAATGTATATCCTTTGCACAAACCCTGTCTAAAAATACGTTAAAGACGGTAAAAAGATTTCAAAATCCGCCAGCGTGTAGAGGTCCCACGTGTGCAAGTCAAACAACTGCGCACACAAATTACTTTCACGTCACTCTGCAAAGACTAGTGTAACCCTTTGATGTATTGGTCTTGTTTTGATTATCTTAGATTAAGCAGCAAATATTAGCCAATCCCAGACTGCCGACAGAAATAGGGTTAGGGTTAGGGTTAAGGGTTAAGGGTTAGGGGTTAGGGTTAGGGGGTTAGGGTTAGGGGTTAGGGTTAGGGTTAGGATGAAGACATGAACCCATAGATCTCCCCACGTCGTCCGACGACTTCGTGGTTGAATAGAGATCTAAGGAAAGGCACGGGCCAGCGCATATCACTTAGAATCCCCCTGCCGTATGTACTAAGACCCTAGAATAGAACAGGGATAAGAATGATTATAAAAAAGTCTCTAATAGAGAGTGTGATGCTGAGGTGACGGATAAAGGTTAAAGGTGGGGTAAGAAGGTCAGATAATAGTAGGGTCGGCAAGGGTAAGGGTTAAAGTAAGGGTGAAGAATATAAATTAGGATTAAAAGTAAAGGTTAGGGGTTAAAAAGTCAGAGTAAGGGATAAGGTTCAAGGTTGAGGCTATGGTCAGAGTACCAAGTTAGGGTTAGGGGTTAGAGGTTACGGTTAGAGGGTTGAGGTTAGGGTCAGAGGGTTAAGGGTTAAGGGTTAAGGGTTAGGGTCAGAGGTTAGGGTTAGGTCTAGAGGTTAGAGGGTTAGGGTTAGGGTTAGGGGGTTAGGGTTAGGGTTAGGGGTTAGGGTTAGGGTTAGGGTTTAGGGTTAGGGTTAGGGTTAGGGTTAGGATGAAGACATGAACCCATAGATCTCCCCACGTCGTCCGACGACTTCGTGGTTGAATAGAGATCTAAGGCAAGGCACGGGCCAGCGCATATCACTGAGAATCCCCCTGCCGTATGTACTAAGACCCTAGAATAGAACAGGGATAAGAATGATTATAAAAAAGTCTCTAATAGAGAGTGTGATGCTGAGGTTAGGGTTAGGGTTAGGGTTAGGGTTAGGGTTAGGGTTAGGGTTAGGGTTAGGGGTTAGGGTTAGGGTTAGGGTTAGGGTTAGGGTTAGGGTTAGGGTCAGGGTTAGGGTTAGGGTTAGGGTTAGGGTTAGGGTTAGGGTTAGGGTTAGGGTTAGGGTTAGGGTTAGGGTTAGGGTTAGGGTTAGGGTTAGGGTTAGGGTTAGGGGTTAGGGGTTAGGGTTAGGGTGAAGACATGAACCCATAGATCTCCCCACGTCGTCCGACGACTTCGTGGTTGAATAGAGATCTAAGGCAAGGCACGGGCCAGCGCATATCACTTAGAATCCCCCTGCCGTATGTACTAAGACCCTAGAATAGAACAGGGATAGAATGATTGTAAAAAAGTCTCTAATAGAGAGTGTGATGCTGAGGTGACGGATAAAGGTTAAAGGTGGGGTAAGAAGGTCAGATAATAGTAGGGTCGGCAAGGGTAAGGGTTAAAGTAAGGGTTAAGAATATAAATGAGGATTAAAAGTAAAGGTTAGGGGTTAAAAAGTCAGAGTAAGGGATAAGGTTCAAGGTTGAGGCTAAGGTCAGAGTACCAAGTTAGGGTTAGGGGTTAGAGGTTAAGGGTAGAGGTTACGGTTAGAGGGTTGAGGTTAGGGTCAGAGGGTTAAGGGTTAAGGGTTAAGGGTTAGGGTCAGAGGTTAGGGTTAGGTCTAGAGGTTAGAGGGTTAGGGTCAGAGGTTAGGGTTAGGTCTAGAGGTTAGGGTTAGAGGTTAAGGGTTAGGGTTAGGTCTAGAGGTTAGAGGGTTAGGGTCAGAGGTTAGGGTTAGGTCTAGAGGTTAAGGTTAGGGTTAGAGGTTAAGGGTTAGGGTTAGGTCTAGAGGTTAGAGGGTTAGGGTTAGGGTTAGAAATTAAGGATTAGGGTTAGGGTTAGGAGTCAGGGTGGAAGAGGGTTAGGTTTAGGGTTAGTGGAGTACGCAGCAGAAATAACAGAAAAAGTAGGGATGATGTGTCTACACCAAGAGCCCCACCTCCCCGGGATAGGGGTATCTGAATTCCTGTCCGACACTCCGAATGAGACGTCAAGGAGTGACGGGAGGAAGGGAAGTGATATGAGTGGTAGGTATAAAAGTAGAGAACAGGAAAGAGCAGAAATAGGGTTAGTGGAGCACGTCGCAGAAATAACAGAAAAAGGAGGGATGATGTGTCTACACCAAGAGCCCCACCTCCCCGGACTAGGGGTATCTGAATTCCTGTCCGACACTCCGAATGAAACGTCAGGGAGTGACGGGAGAAAGGGAAGTGATATGCGTGGTGGGTATAAAAGTAGAGAACAGGAAAGAGCAGAAAAGAGGGTTAGTGGAGCACGTCGCAGAAATAACAGAAAAAGTAGGGATGATGTGTCTACACCAAGAGCCCCCCCTCCCCGGACTAGGGGTATCTGAATTCCTGTCCGACACTCCGAATGAAACGTCAAGGAGTGACGGGAGGAAGGGAAGTGATATGCGTGGTGGGTATAAAAGTAGAGAACAGGAAAGAGCAGAAAAGAGGGTTAGTGGAGCACGTCGCAGAAATAACAGAAAAAGTAGGGATGATGTGTCTACACCAAGAGCCCCACCTCCCCGGACTAGGGGTATCTGAATTCCTGTCCGACACTCCTAATGAGACGTCAAGGAGTGACGGGAGGAAGGGAAGTGATATGAGTGGTGGGTATAAAAGCAGAGAACAGGAAAGAGCAGAAAAGAGGGTTAGTGGAGCACGTCGCAGAAATAACAGAAAAAGTAGGGATGATGTGTCTACACCAAGAGCCCCACCTCCCCGGACTAGGGGTATCTGAATTCCTGTCCGACACTCCGAATGAAACGTCAAGGAGTGACAGGAGGAAGGGAAGTGATATGCGTGGTGGGTATAAAAGTAGAGAACAGGAAGCAGAAAAGAGGGTAAGTGGAGCACGTCGCAGAAATAACAGAAAAAGTAGGGATGATGTGTCTACACCAAGAGCCCCACCTCCCCGGACTAGGGGTATCTGAATTCCTGTCCGACACTCCGAATGAAACGTCAAGGAGTGACGGGAGGAAGGGCAGTGATATGAGTGGTGGGTATAAAAGTAGAGAACAGGAAAGAGCAGAAAAGAGGGTGAGTGGAGCACGTCGCAGAATTAACAGAAAAAGTAGGGATGATGTGTCTACACCAAGAGCCCCACCTCCCCGGACTAGGGGTATCTGAATTCCTGTCCGACACTCCGAATGAGACGTCAAGGAGTGACGGGAGGAAGGAAAGAAAGAAAGTGATGAATCAATCTATGGAGAACAAATGTATGCTGATATGTGGAGGGAGGAGTCTGTCTGTCAGAAAGAGCCCAGTAGACTCTGCCCCGAAAGTCAGGGTCGGTATGGAAGTAGAGTGAAGTCAATTTTGGAACACATCGTCAGTAGTGGACCTCAGGATCATTGGGCGTTCGGCCATTATCACTAGACACCCTCTCCTGAGGAAGGCCCCCTGGGGTTGATCAAGTCCCCAGGATGTGTAGTATAGCCAATTGGGTTGTCTGTGAAGTGGGCGTGTAATAAGCCTGAAGAAGTGATATCTTGTAGGTACGTGGTAGAAGCCAATATGAGCATTGCTGGTCCTGGTACGTCCAGGGTTGGGTGTTAGAAGGGTAACAGGGGAAGATGGGTAGTAGATATAACTAGGTCCCGATGCATCCTGGGCCCAGTCACCTAAACTGGACTAGGGGATGGGAATGAAGGGGTTCTAAAGGTGGAAGAAGCTCATGGAAACTAGGTCCCGGTGCATCCTCGGCCTAGTCACCTACGACGGACTAGGGGATGAGTAAAGGAAGACTAAAAGGCTATGGAGGGATAGAGGGGGTATTGAATTATACGTGTGTGGTGTAGGATGGACTGCTGAGTGAGTGAGGCTAAGCCTCTAAGAAGACTAGGCAACGATCAAGGTCCTGATGCCCTGGACCACCACACCTCGCGTGCTGTTCCAAAAGTAGGAACCCGAGGGGGCCGCATACTTACCACCCAACCAGTTGTTGACACCGTAAGGTTGCTCTGGTCAGGTCAACTAAGATTAAGGGGACGTAGCCCTCCAAAGATGGTCTGAGCGGCTGAAAAATGGATATGGAGTAACAGGCTCAACCCCGGGGGGATGATCGGGGCCAGCCCCGATTAAACGGTGCCTCCCCAGTCACCCCCCGGAACGAGGGTGCGAGGGCCAGCAGTGATGGAGCACTGCCTCCCCCGCCCCCCCGGAGAGCTCCTGACATAAGCTATATTGGAGATACCTAAGAGTGCCCCCCCGAAAGGGACAAGACCAGCCCCGACTAAGTGGTGCCTTCTAAATCCCCTCAAGGGGCGAGGGACCCGGGGCCAGCCGCGATAAATCACTGCCTCCCTGGTCCCCCCGCCCCGAGGAACATCCCCAAAATATTATTGGAGATAACAGGCGTACCCCCCGGACAGAACAGGGCCAGCTCCGAAGGAGCGTCGCCCCCCCGGTTCCAGAGGGCACCCCCTGCTAATGCTAATAGAGTAAACAGCTTCCTGCGTTCCGTCAATCGCAGAATCCCAGGAAGTGTCGTAAGACTATAGCCTATTTTGAGAACAATCCTCTGAGCTTCATACACCTCTAGGCTTCAGAGGATTGTATAAGCTAAGTAATTTAAATTAATACAATTATAAAATATATTCAATAGAATAATAGAATATTAAAACTAATTTAAAGCTAGAGTACTTACAATAGAAAGGTCTCCAGGGAATGGACATCATGTAGAAGAATAAATGAAACTAAAAGGTCTATAATGGGGTCACCTATTAGGCTCATGGTACTGGAGTAGGGTACTACCCAGGATGCAATGCACTAAGAAGAAAAAAGAAAAAGAGAGGGAGAGAGGGAGAGAGAGGGGAAAAAAAAGGGGGGGAGCTGGGTCCACTTGAGTGTAGTCGCCATATATGGTATTAAGGAAATGCGGGAAGAGTAAGAGAGGGAGAATGTAGTAATAGATGTATATTAAGTAAAAGAATCTACGGAAAGCTGAATAAAAGTAAATAAGAGTGGTAAAAAGTAAAGCTAAAGTCAGTATACAATTAGAATCATAGAGAAAGTGGTGAAAGAAGAAGAAAAGAGTGAAAAAGTAAGAGAAAAAAAAGAGGAAAAAAACGGAACCAAAAAACAAGATGGATGCTAAGTGTGCCTGCCCCTGTGAGAGATGCAGCAAGCCTAAGAAGGAGAATGTATATGAATGTGTTCAAACTAGAGAGAATCTAATCAGAAATAAAGAAGAAGTAAGCTGGAGTAGTATGAGGTGCACTCGGACCCAGTTCAAATAAAAAAAGCCAATAAAAGAAAAGGAAAAAGGATAAAAAAAACTGGAAAAGAGAGAGGAATGGGAGAAAAGGGGCCGAAAGTACACGCCCCCTTTTTTAATATATGCGAAAGGCAAAGGAGCTGAATATGTAATAAGTGTGTTATTACAGTGGGAGAAATCCATAAAACTGAAAAAGAAGGGTAGGAAGTGGTACTAATAAAGCCTAGAATAAATAAATCAAGGTGCACCCAGGAAAAAGAAAAGAATAAATTAATTAGGAATATTTTCCTGATGCACCATGACCGAGGGAGGTGTGTAAAAGAGTACTACAGCGTGAGGATGGGACAGCATTTCCAAGCATCTGTGTGTTCATGGATGCGCCTCTTGACTGAGGCTGTAGCTGTAAAAGACAAAACTATGCAGAAATGCACATATAAACCATCAGGGTCAGTAGTAACTATAAAATGAAGGTATAATTAAAGAAAATAAATATAATTAAAGAAAATAAATAAATATAGAAAATAAATATAGAAAAAAAAGAATATAAAGGAGGCGATGAACCTCAGAGAACAGACACACACACACAAAGACCCAGAGACATACACACACATATATAATAAACATACATATATATGTGTGTACACATACATACATACACAGACAACAAAACAATAATAATCATAATAAAAATAATAATAATATTAATAAATAAAAAGTTTTTAAGAAATTATATTAAAAAAAATTAATAATAATATTTTTTCAAAAAATAATTTTTGAAATATTAAAATATTTTTTATTTTTTTTATTTTTTTATTTTTATTTTTATTTTTCATATTTCATATTTCATATTTTTTTATTTTTTTTATTTTTCATATTATTATTTTGCATGAAATACATCCAAACGACAGAAGCTGAAAAAAAACGGGGGGGGAAAAGTACAAAGTATACCCAGAAGATAAACTAGAGAGAAGGCGCTAATGCGAGTGAAAACCATGCCAGTAGAGGAATGTGGACCACGACAGCAGGCAGCCCAGAAATCCGAGACCAAACAAAAGGAGTCGGGAAATCAGAAAGAAATTAGGGAATAAGAAAAAATGCTCCGGGTGACTGGTGGGTGTTAGAAACTATGTAAGCAGATGAACTGCTTGTGAGAAGTAGGCACCGGGATAGCCATCAACCTGGATCCAGTAATCAGGGACCATGGGGAGTCGGGAAATATAGGAGTCCCCTAAAATCAGAACAAAACGCGTGGGTTGAAAGTCCCAGTAGCAAGTGTGGTGTATTTTGCTCTCATGGCGCATGGGGTTAGTATGCGTGAAGGGGCCCGTGGGTTTGGAATGTCGGATCCATGGCTGTTGTTACACATGTGGTACTCGTGAGGTACCCTCTCTGGGGAATGCTCTTAGGCCTGGTGGATGGAGGAGTAGGTATGGCTATGTCCGAAACATGTCTTTAATTGGCGTCATGGTAACATGGGCGTCATTCCATCCTCGGGTCTGGGGCGTGGACAACATCCATATATAGGTGATCGGGAGAGCCCCGACGGGCAGAGTTCTGTTTGACTTAGGCACTCTCCGGGCGTACATGTCGCCCGCCTGGACATATGTTGCTTGTTTGTAATAAACTTCATTATACCAGCAAGAACAGTATCCGCGGAGATTCCTTCATCATCACTTCAACATCACTGTCGCTTGAAATATAGGACACAAGTTTTATAGCCATTATATGTCTGGCGTGTGTACTTGTGTAGCGGAAGGGAAAGGGGGAGGTAAAGGTTTACGGCGGTAAGTAGACTGGCGTTGAAAATGGGGGTGTCTGGGGCCGTCGGGCGTGTGGAGACCTATGTGGGAGTGGGGGTGGTGTCTGTAATACCGTGTTCCATTGTGGAGTTTGCCGTGCACCTCTGCCGTTATAAGGATGCCCTGGGGCCTGTGTTGATGGTTGAATCCCAGAGGATGGAGGCCTCATTAGGAGTGGTAGTAAAGGACATAGTAGAGGAAGGCAGCCGAAGAGGTCCCTGTTTATGATAATTGGCAAGAGGGCCGGTCCCTGAAGGTAGAGGAGTGGCAAAGGTGGTGTCACTGAGGTGTTCGTTGGCCTCGGTGCTGTAGAGTGGGTTGTGAGTAGGGTATAGGAATCTGATCTAGGTCCAGGGCTGTGGGAGTGATCAGAAAATAGCCGTTGGCGTGCATCAGGGGAGTTAAAGAACTGCCTAGGTGGAGGTTGTTCAATGTCCCTGTTAGGTGGGGGCCTAGTGCCAGAGATTGGGTGGTCGGTGAATGTAAAAGACCATAGAGGACCCTGATGGGGGAAGAATCTGTATCTGTGGGATGCAGGAGGGGCCTGATCCTGAGGAGGAAATAGTGATGGGTTGATAGACTATCTATGATAATCCATGGGGCTAAGAAAGCCTTAGTAGGGATCATCACTGGCCGTGATAGGGGTAGGAAATATGATCATCTTGTGAGGGACTAAGGTCCGTAACCAAGCATGGAAGTAGTGTAGGTCGTTAAGAACTGGAAGCTGGTAGTGAGAGGGGCCGAGGGGAACGAAAGGTGATGGGGGGGTCCCCGAACGTTATGTGGGTAAGGTCCCGTCTAAGAGCTGCAGGAGAGACACAAGGATATAGATATAAGAGAGAGGAGAGGATGACGGGTAGACAGACCCTGTAAGATCGTGGAACAAAAATAGAACGGATAAATAAATGGAACTGCAAGCGTATAGACCAAAGGAAGAGGATGATGTGGCCACGCGCAGGTAAGACCAAAATGGTATTAATAGTCGAGAGTAATAAGGGTCCATGACACATCGGCATGATGGGAGACCTAGTAGTCCGAAGGCACAGGCCGGTTAGGATGAAGACATGAACCCATAGATCTCCCCACGTCGTCCGACGACTTCGTGGTTGAATAGAGATCTAAGGCAAGGCACGGGACAGCGCATATCACTTAGAATCCCCCTGCCGTATGTACTAAGACCCTAGAATAGAACAGGGATAAGAATGATTGTAAAAAAGTCTCTAATAGAGAGTGTGATGCTGAGGTGACGGATAAAGGTTAAAGGTGGGGTAAGAAGGTCAGATAATAGTAGGGTCGGCAAGGGTAAGGGTTAAAGTAAGGGTTAAGAATATAAATTAGGATTAAAAGTAAAGGTTAGGGGTTAAAAAGTCAGAATAAGGGATAAGGTTCAAGGTTGAGGCTAAGGTCAGAGTACCAAGTTAGGGTTAGGGGTTAGAGGTTAAGGGTAGAGGTTACGGTTAGAGGGTTGAGGTTAGGGTCAGAGGGTTAAGGGTTAAGGGTTAAGGGTTAGGGTCAGAGGTTAGGGTTAGGTCTAGAGGTTAGAGGGTTAGGGTCAGAGGTTAGGGTTAGGTCTAGAGGTTAGAGGTTAAGGTTAGGGGTTAAGGGTTAGGGTTAGGGTTAGGTCTAGAGGTTAGAGGGTTAGGGTCAGAGGTTAGGGTTAGGTCTAGAGGTTAGAGGTTAAGGTTAGGGTTAGAGGTTAAGGGTTAGGGTTAGGTCTAGAGGTTAGAGGGTTAGGGTTAGGGTTAGAAATTAAGGGTTAGGGTTAGGAGTCAGGGTGGAAGAGGGTTAGGTTTAGGGTTAGTGGAGGACGCAGCAGAAATAACAGAAAAAGTAGGGATGATGTGTCTACACCAAGAGCCCCACCTCCCCGGGATAGGGGTATCTGAATTCCTGTCCGACACTCCGAATGAGACGTCAAGGAGTGACGGGAGGAAGGGAAGTGATATGAGTGGTAGGTATAAAAGTAGAGAACAGGAAAGAGCAGAAATAGGGTTAGTGGAGCACGTCGCAGAAGTAACAGAAAAAGTAGGGATGATGTGTCTACACCAAGAGCCCCACCTCCCCGGACTAGGGGTATCTGAATTCCTGTCCGACACTCCGAATGAGACGTCAAGGAGAGACGGGAGGAAGGGAAGTGATATGAGTGGTGGGTATAAAAGCAGAGAACAGGAAAGAGCAGAAAAGAGGGTTAGTGGAGCACGTCGCAGAAATAACAGAAAAAGTAGGGATGAGGTGTCTACACCAAGAGCCCCACCTCCCCGGACTAGGGGTATCTGAATTCCTGTCCGACACTCCGAATGAAACGTCAGGGAGTGACGGGAGGAAGGGAAGTGATATGTGTGGTGGGTATAAAAGTAGAGAACAGGAAAGAGCAGAAAAGAGGGTTAGTGGAGCACGTCGCAGAAATAACAGAAAAAGTAGGGATGATGTGTCTACACCAAGAGCCCCACCTCCCCGGACTAGGGGTATCTGAATTCCTGTACGACACTCCGAATGAGACGTCAAGGAGTGACGGGAGGAAGGGAAGTGATATGAGTGGTGGGTATAAAAGCAGAGAACAGGAAAGAGCAGAAAAGAGGGTTAGTGGAGCACGTCGCAGAAATAACAGAAAAAGTAGGGATGATGTGTCTACACCAAGAGCCCCACCTCCCCGGACTAGGGGTATCTGAATTCCTGTCCGACACTCCGAATGAGACGTCAAGGAGTGACGGGAGGAAGGGAAGTGATATGCGTGGTGGGTATAAAAGTAGAGAACAGGAAGCAGAAAAGAGGGTTAGTGGAGCACGTCGCAGAAATAACAGAAAAAGTAGGGATGATGTGTCTACACCAAGAGCCCCACCTCCCCGGACTAGGGGTATCTGAATTCTTGTCCGACACTCCGAATGAAACGTCAAGGAGTGACGGGAGGAAGGGCAGTGATATGAGTGGTGGGTATAAAAGTAGAGAACAGGAAAGAGCAGAAAAGAGGGTGAGTGGAGCACGTCGCAGAAATAACAGAAAAAGTAGGGATGATGTATCTACACCAAGAGCCCCACCTCCCCGGACTAGGGGTATCTGAATTCCTATCCGACACTCCGAATGAGACGTCAAGGAGTGACGGGAGGAAGGAAAGAAAGAAAGTGATGAATCAATCTATGGAGAACAAATGTATGCTGATATGTGGAGTGAGGAGTCTGTCTGTCAGAAAGAGCCCAGTAGACTCTGCCCCGAAAGTCAGGGTCGGTATGGAAGTAGAGTGAAGTCAATTTTGGAACACATCGTCAGTAGTGGACCTCAGGATCATTGGGCGTTCGGCCATTATCACTAGACACCCTCTCCTGAGGAAGGCCCCCTGGGGTTGATCAAGTCCCCAGGATGTGTAGTATAGCCAATTGGGTTGTCTGTGAAGTGGGCGTGTAATAAGCCTGAAGAAGTGATATCTTATAGGTACGTGGTAGAAGCCAATATGAGCATTGCTGGTCCTGGTACGTCCAGGGTTAGGTGTTAGAAGGGTAACAGGGGAAGATGGGTAGTAGATATAACTAGGTCCCGATGCATCCTGGGCCCAGTCACCTAAACTGGACTAGGGGATGGGAATGAAGGGGTTCTAAAGGTGGAAGAAGCTCATGGAAACTAGGTCCCGGTGCATCCTCGGCCTAGTCACCTACGACGGACTAGGGGATGAGGAGTAAAGGATGACTAAAAAGGCTATGGAGGGATAGAGGGGGTATTGAATTATACGTGTGTGGTGTAGGATGGACTGCTGAGTGAGTGAGGCTAAGCCTCTAAGAAGACTAGGCAACGATCAAGGTCCTGATGCCCTGGACCACCACACCTCGCGTGCTGTTCCAAAAGTAGGAACCCGAGGGGGCCGCATACTTACCCCCCAACCAGTTGTTGACACCGTAAGGTTGCTCTGGTCAGGTCAACTAAGATTAAGGGGACGTAGCCCTCCAAAGACGGTCTGAGCGGCTGAAAAATGGATATGGAGTAACAGGCTCAACCCCGGGGGGATGACCGGGGCCAGCCCCGATTAAACGGTGCCTCCCCAGTCGCCCCCCGGAACGAGGGTGCGAGGGCCAGCAGTGATGGAGCACTGCCTCCCCCGCCCCCCCGGAGAGCTCCTGACATAAGCTATATTGGAGATACCTAAGAGTGCCCCCCGAAAGGGACAAGACCAGCCCCGACTAAGCGGTGCCTTCTAAATCCCCTCAAGGGGCGAGGGACCCGGGGCCAGCCGCGATAAATCACTGCCTCCCCGGTCCCCCCGCCCCGAGGAACATCCCCAAAATATTATTGGAGATAACAACAGGCGTACCCCCCGGACAGAACAGGGCCAGCTCCGAAGGAGCGTCGCCTCCCCGGTTCCAGAGGGCACCCCCTGCTAATGCTAATAGAGTAAACAGCTTCCTGCGCTCCGTCAATCGCAGAATCCCAGGAAGTGTCGTAAGACTATAGCCTATTTTGAGAACAATCCTCTGAGCTTCATACACCGCTAGGCTTCAGAGGATTGTATAAGCTAAGTAATTTAAATTAATACAATCATAAAATATATTCAATAGAATAATAGAATATTAAAACTAATTTAAAGCTAGAGTACTTACAATAGAAAGGTCTCCAGGGAATGGACATCATGTAGAAGAATAAATGAAACTAAAAGGTCTATAATGGGGTCACCTATTAGGCTCATGGTACTGGAGTAGGGTACTACCCAGGATGCAATGCACTAAGAAGAAAAAAGAAAAAGAGAGGGAGAGAGGGAGAGAGAGGGGAAAAAAAAGGGGGGGAGCTGGGTCCACTTGAGTGTAGTCGCCATATATGGTATTAAGGAAATGCGGGAAGAGTAAGAGAGGGAGAATGTAGTAATAGATGTATATTAAGTAAAAGAAGCTCCGGAAAGCTGAATAAAAGTAAATAAGAGTGGTAAAAAGTAAAGCTAAAGTCAGTATACAATTAGAATCATAGAGAAAGTGGTGAAAGAAGAAGAAAAGAGTGAAAAAGTAAGAGAAAAAAAAGAGGGGAAAAAAACGGAACCAAAAAACAAGATGGATGCTAAGTGTGCCTGCCCCTGTGAGAGATGCAGCAAGCCTAAGAAGGAGAATGTATATGAATGTGTTCAAACTAGAGTGAATCTAATCAGAAATAAAGAAGAAGTAAGCTGGAGTAGTATGAGGTGCACTCGGACCCAGTTCAAATAAAAAAAGCCAATAAAAAAAAAGGAAAAAGGATAAAAAAACTGGAAAAGAGAGAGGAATGGGAGAAAAGGGGCCGAAAGTACACGCCCCCTTTTTTTAATATATGCGAAAGGCAAAGGAGCTGAATATGTAATAAGTGTGTTATTACAGTGGGAGAAATCCATAAAACTGAAAAAGAAGGGTAGGAAGTGGTACTAATAAAGAGTAGAATAAATAAATCAAGGTGCACCCAGGAAAAAGA
>JACSYO010001794.1:25000-50000 GCA_016806645.1 Ophiodon elongatus | reverse complement strand
AGGTAAACACACACCTAAAGAGGTAAACACACACACAAGGTAAACACAACAGGTAAACACACACCTAAAGAGGTAAACACACACACAGGTAAACACACACCTAAAGAGGTAAACACACACACAGGTAAACACACACCTAAAGAGGTAAACACACACACAGGTAAACACACACCTAAAGAGGTAAACACACACCTAAAGAGGTAAACACACACCTAAAGAGGTAAACACACACACAGGTAAACACACACCTAAAGAGGTAAACACACACAGGTAAACACACACCTAAAGAGGTAAACACACACACAGGTAAACACACACCTAAAGAGGTAAACACACACACAAAAGGTAAACACACACCTAAAGAGGTAAACACACACCTAAAGAGGTAAACACACACACACGTAAACACACACCTAAAGAGGTAAACACACACACAGGTAAACACATACCTAAAGAGGTAAACACACACACACACACACACACACACACAGGTAAACACACACAGGTAAACACACACCTAAAGAGGTAAACACACACACACAGGTAAACACACACCTAAAGAGGTAAACACACACACACAGGTAAACACACACCTAAAGAGGTAAACACACACACACAGGTAAACACACACCTAAAGAGGTAAACACACACACACAGGTAAACACACACCTAAAGAGGTAAACACACACACACAGGTAAACACACACCTAAAGAGGTAAACACACACAGGTAAACACACACCTAAAGAGGTAAACACACACAGGTAAACACACACCTAAAGAGGTAAACACACACAGGTAAACACACACCTAAAGAGGTAAACACACACAGGTAAACACACACCTAAAGAGGTAAACACACACAGGTAAACACACACAGGTAAACACACACCTAAAGAGGTAAACACACACAGGTAAACACACACCTAAAGAGGTAAACACACACAGGTAAACACACACCTAAAGAGGTGGCACTAGTAGAGTTCAACAGGCTGAGAGAACATATAACTGAAGCCACCTGTCTCACCTGGTGTCCCCTTCAGGTCCAGGTCTTGCCTGAGCACGGGGAGACTCCGCTCTTTAAACAGTTCTTTAAAGACTGGAGGGACCCTGACGACACCGTCGGCATGGGAACAGCCTATGTATCCAATCAGATTGCAAGAATAAAGAAGGTACACCAATCAGGATCAGAGGCCCGCCTCCACTAATGACCTGTTCTGATTGGATGATCAGGACCAATCAGAGACCCGCCTCCACTAACGACCTGTTCTGATTGACAGGTCCTGTTTGACGCATCGACGCTCCACCACTCAGAAGCCATGGCAGCGCAGCACGGGATGGTGGACCGAGGAGATGGAGAGAAACAGGTGAGGGGGTTGGTGTCAGGGGTATCCGACCAAGTTGTGAGGGTC
This sequence comes from Ophiodon elongatus, assembly GCA_016806645.1. Lineage (NCBI taxonomy): Eukaryota > Metazoa > Chordata > Actinopteri > Perciformes > Hexagrammidae > Ophiodon > Ophiodon elongatus. Next base: position 48,589 of record JACSYO010001794.1, on the reverse strand, counting down.
AAAGGTCAGGATGTGAGGGTCAAAGGTCAGAGGATGTTGTTTGTGTACGGATTGTAAAGACTTAAGTTGGGTAAAATGTCTGTCTGTCTGCCTGTCTGTAGGTCTGGCGCATTGAGGGGTCAGAGAAGGTTCCGGTGGATCCGTCCGTCTTCGGTCAGTTCTACGGAGGAGACAGTTACATCATCCTGTATCGTTACCATCACAACCACAGACAGGGTCACATCATCTACATATGGTGATGTCATACTCGTATTACTACATAAATAAATGAATAATTAACTCATTTTAAATGATTTTCTGCACGTTGTGTTTCTGTTAGAACAAAACTAATGCATAAAACCAGGGCTTCTCTCTTCAGGCAGGGAGCCGAGTCCAGCCAGGAGGAGGTGGGACTGTCGGCCATCTTGTCGATCCAGCTGGATGAAGAACTGGGGGGGGGTGCAGTACAGGTAGAGCACCTGGGAACCTGGGGCCCAGGTCTCTTCATACACCCAGTGGTTAACCCTCTGAGCATGACCGAATACCCTCTGACTGTCCTCTGCAGGTGCGTGTGGCTCAGGGCAAAGAGCCCACCCACCTGATGAGTGTGTTTCAGGGCCAACCAATGGTGGTGTACAAGGGCGGGACTTCCAGAGGAGGCGGCCAATCAGAGGTGGCAGATATACGTCTGTTCCAGGTTCGAGCCAATCCAGCAGGAGACTCCAGAGCTGTGGAGGTGAGACAGAAAACCGCGCTCATCGTAGTTCCCTACCTCCCCGTAGTTCCCTACCTCCCCGCGCTCATAGTAGTTCCCTACCTCCCCGCGCTCATCGTAGTTCCCTACCTCCCCGTAGTTCCCTACCTCCCCGTAGTTCCCTACCTCCCCGCGCTCATCGTAGTTCCCTACCTCCCCGCGCTCATTGTAGTTCCCTACCTCCCCGTAGTTCCCTACCTCCCCGTAGTTCCCTACCTCCCCGCGCTCATCGTAGTTCCCTACCTCCCCGCGCTCATCGTAGTTCCCTACCTCCCCGCGCTCATCGTAGTTCCCTACCGCCCCGCGCTCATCGTAGTTCCCTACCTCCCCGCGCTCATCGTAGTTCCCTACCGCCCCGCGCTCATCGTAGTTCCCTACCTCCCCGCGCTCATCGTAGTTCCCTACCGCCCCGCGCTCATCGTAGTTCCCTACCTCCCCGCGCTCATCGTAGTTCCCTACCGCCCCGCGCTCATCGTAGTTCCCTACCTCCCCGCGCTCATCGTAGTTCCCTACCGCCCCGCGCTCATCGTAGTTCCCTACCTCCCCGCGCTCATCGTAGTTCCCTACCTCACCTCCCCATTATGAAATTAAATCCGAGTCTAACGTTAGTCCAGTTAGTCCAGTTTGACCAGGGACTCTGGTCCTCAGGTGGATCCGTCCTCCTCCAGTCTGAACTCCAGTGATGTCTTTCTGCTGGTCTCCTCCTCTGGATCCTGGATGTGGAGAGGGATGAGCAGCAGTTCAGCTGAAGCCCAGGGAGCTGAGCACCTGGCTGGACTCCTGCAGGTGACCCCCACCCCACTGGAGGAAGGGGAGGAGGAAGGTGAGGGGAGGAGGAGGAGGGGGAGGGGGGGGAGTCCGTCTGGTCCACGATGACCTGCATTAAACCTGTATCACCTGTTTGGTTCCAGATGCATTCTGGGATGCGTTGGGGGGGCAAGAGGACTACTGCCGTTCCCCCCGGCTGAAGAACAAGATGGAAGCTCATCCTCCTCGTCTGTTCGCCTGCTCCAACGGGACGGGAACCTTTCTGGTCTGTTCACCTGTGGTCCCTGAGGGGTGTCGGGTCGGTGCTAGGGTAACCAGACTTTCAGGTGTTTTGTTGTGTGTGTGTGTTTGTGTGTGTGTGTTCAGATAGAGGAGGTTCCAGGTGAGCTGATGCAGGACGACCTCGTTCCTGATGATGTCATGATCTTTGATACCTGGGACCAGGTGAGTCTCCAGCCATCACCATGGTAACATAGCCCACCTCTGTGTGTCCTCACTTCCTGTGTCCTCCTGCAGGTGTTTGTTTGGATCGGAAACGAGGCTCGTGAGGAGGAGAAGACTGAGGCGATGGCATCAGGTGAGACAAAAAAGTTAACCCTCATTTATCGTGTGGTCCTGGATGCTAACAGCTAACTGAGTACACCTGGTCCAGGATGCTAACAGCTAACTGAGTACACCTGGTCCAGGATGCTAACAGCTAACTGTGTACACCTGGTCCAGGATGCTAACAGCTAACTGTGTACACCTGGTCCTGGATGCTAACAGCTAACTGAGTACACCTGGTCCAGGATGCTAACAGCTAACTGTGTGTGCAGCTGTCAGGTACCTGGAGAGCGACCCGGCTGACCGAGACCCTCGTACCCCGACTGTGATGGTGAAACAAGGATTTGAACCCCCAACCTTCACCGGCTGGTTCCTGGGCTGGAACCACGAAACGGAGTGACATCACTTCCTGTTTATACTTGTCTCACTGCTTTGTTCTAATAAATAAAACCCGTCTGTCTGCATGTGTGTGAGGTGTCACTCATCGCCATAGCAACAGTTTGAGAGTAATAGTTTATTGGAGCATTTATAATAAATAACAAGAACAGAGACGGAAGCCACAGCAGAGCCCAGTAGAGTCTGGTGGTTTTCAATAGTCCAGTAGAGCCCAGGACAGCAGACGTGTGTGTTCACAAACTATTCATCACATTTTAAGTGTTCACTGTTTCACAATAAATCTGGTGTTAACATTAAAATCAGTAAATTCTCTGAAACACAAACTAACGTCAAACTCTCTGAACTACGGAAGCCCAGAATGGCCAACACACCAAGCTAAGCTAATAGCGTCTCCCTGCTTCCAGCACCTGATCTGACTACGGGCGTCATGGCCGAGACTCAGTGTTGGACTGTTCCTTTAAGATCAATTCTAAACATAAAGAGCCTAAAAAATGATGATATATATATATATATATATACATATACAGTTAATGTATCGTCTCTTTAAAATGAACACCAGAGCCATATACAGGTGGAGTTACACCAGTCAGACTAGAGCCATATACAGGTGGAGTTACACCAGTCAGACTAGAGCCATATACAGGTGGAGTTACACCAGAGCCATATACAGGTGGAGTCAGACCAGAGCCATAGACAGGTGGAGTCACACCAGAGCCATAGACAGGTGGCGCACACCAGAGCCATATACAGGTGGAGTTACACCAGAGCCATATACAGGTGGAGTCACACCAGAGCCATATACAGGTGGAGTCACACCAGAGCCATATACAGGTGGAGTTACACCAGAGCCATATACAGGTGGAGTCACACCAGAGCCATATACAGGTGGAGTTACACCAGAGCCATATACAGGTGGAGTCACACCAGAGCCATATACAGGTGGAGTTACACCAGAGCCATATACAGGTGGAGTTACACCAGAGCCATATACAGGTGGAGTTTAGCTAAAATAAAGACGTGCGGTTTGTTGGAAGTTTCAGGAAGTAGCAAAAGGAAAACAGGATATGATGTCAGACTTCGTAAGATGTTCAAAAAGGAAACATGCAAAACAAAAACCGGAACTGAGGGGTAACCTAGCAACAGGGTCAGAGGTCAGATCCACCTCTGTAAGAGGGGAGAGTTGATTGACAGGTCTGTGATTGGTTGATTAAAAGGCGTGGGAAACGGGTTAGCCCCTCCCCCTGCCTGCCGTCAGAGCCAATCAGAGCTCAGCAGTTGCCGGAGTTCCGGAACTCTCCGTTCTCTGTGATCTGCAGAGAGGACGTGTTGCTAGGAGACAGGCCGTTCCTCTGGGATGTCACGGCGTACCGCTCCTTCAGCTGAGTCAGCGCCGCCATCAGGCGCCCGTTAGCTGCATCCAGGCTGGAGATCCTCTTCTCCTGAGAGACAGACAGGCAGACAGACAGGCAGGGGGGGACAGGGTGTCACAAGGAAAGACCGAGCTACAAGGAACTGTTTCAGGTAGACTGACACACAGACAGGTGGGCAGACAGACAGGTAGGCAGACAGACAGGTACCTGTGCCTCTATGATCTTCTGTTTGGAGTCGACCACAGCCTGCATGTCAGAGTGATCCTTCTTCAGCTCCTCCTCTACTGCCATCAACCTGCAGGGGTCAGGGGTCAGACAGGTGAGGAGAGACAGACAGGCAGCTAGACAGACAGACAGAGAGAAAAATAGACAGACAGGTGAGGAGAGACAGACAGGCAGCTAGACAGACAGACAGAGAGAAAAATAGACAGACAGGTGAGGAGAGACAGACAGGCAGCTAGACAGACAGACAGACAGAGAGAAAAATAGACAGACAGACAGAGAGACAGACAGACATACAGGTGAGGAGAGATAGACAGGCAGCTAGACAGACAGAGAGACAGACAGACAGAGAGAGAGACAGACAGACAGGCAGAGAGACAGACAGACAGAGAGAAAGACAGGCAGCTAGACAAACAGACAGACAGACAGACAGACAGGTGAGGAGAGACAGACAGGCAGATAGACAGACAGGTGAGGAGAGACAGACAGACAGACAGGTGAGGAGAGACAGACAGACAGACAGGTGAGGAGAGACAGACAGGCAGACCTGCTGATGATGCTGTTCATCTGGAGATCTTTATCATCCTGCAGACGCCTCAGTCTGCTCTCTGTGTCCTCCAACCGCACCTGAGACACACACACACACACACACACACACACACACACACACACACACACACACACACACACACACGTGTGACTGCAGGTGGATCAGGTCTCAGGTGTGACTGCAGGTGGATCAGGTCTCAGGTGTGACTGCAGGTGGATCAGGTCTCAGGTGTGACTGCAGGTGGATCAGGTCTCAGGTGTGTGGGTGGTGGTTAGGCGGGGACTCACCTGGTACTCCTGCAGCATGCGTTGGTTCTGCTGATCCTGGACCAGCAGTCGGGCTTCACACTCGTCCTGCCGCATTGCTGCAACTCGCAACTTCTCCTGCAGCAACGCAATCTCCTGCTGGTACTACACACACACACACACAGACACACACACACACACACACACACACACACACACACACACACACACACACACACACACACACACACACACACACACACACACACACACACACACACACACACACACACACACACACACACACACACACACACACACACACACACACACACACACACACACACACACACACAAGACACACACACACACACACACACACACACACACACACACACACACACACACACACACACACACACACACACACACACACACACACACACACACACACACAGACACACACACACACACACAGTAGAATCATTAGTACCAGTAGAACTAGTAGACCAAGTAGAACCAGTAGACCAATTAGAACCAGTAGACCCAGTAGTCCTAGTAGAACCAGTAAACCTAGTAGAACCAATAGAACCAGTATAACCAGTAGAAGCAGTAGACCTAGTAGAACCAGTAAACCTAGTAGAACCAATAGAACCAGTAGACCCAGTAGACCTAGTAGAACCAGTAGAACCAGTAGTCCTCGTAGAACCAATAGAACCAGTAGACCCAGTAGAACCAGTAAACCCAGTAGTCCTAGTAGAACTAGTAGAACCAGTAGAACTAGTAGAACCAGTAGAACCAGTAGACCTAGTAGAACCAGTAGACCCAGTAGAACCAGTCGACCCAGTAGACCTAGTAGAACCAGTAGACCTAGTAGAACCAGTAGAACCAGTAGAACCAGTAGACCCAGTAGAACCAGTCGACCCAGTAGACCTAGTAGAACCAGTAGACCTAGTAGAACCAGTAGACCCAGTAGAACCAGTAGAACCCTACCTTCTCCACGAGGGCGTCCTCATGGCGGTCCTCCTCCGTCTCGCCGTACGAGGAGGCGGAGTTCATGTTGAGCAGCCAAGCGGCCGTCCGGTCCAACGCACAGGGAGACGGAGCCTGAACACACACACACACACACACACACACACACACACACACACACACACACACAGTTACAGCAGCAGTGAGGAGGTCAAAGGTCAGAGCAGGTGGGCGTTACCTTGGCGGCGGGGCGCTGCTTCTCGGGGCTGTCTCCTTTAGAGGACGAGGACGTCTGTCTGAGCCGCGACTGGCCGCTGCCCGGCCAATCAGGACTCGATGACATCATGCTGCCGGAGGCGGGGCGAGTGGGGTAGGCGGGGCCTCCACCGCCGCTCAGCATGCTGGGAGGAGTCCGACCTCGAGGAGGTCCAGGAGGAGCAGAGGAGGGGGGGGGTGGCTGGTCGATGCGTCTCTGAGGACCTGAGGTCTGCCGAGAGGGGGCGGAGCTACCTGAGGGGGAGGAGCAACAACAAGTGACATCATCAGGACAGGAAAGCTGAACATTTAAATATATGTACTGTTTATACATTTGGAACCAACTGGAAGAACTAAAGACGTGTTGACATGAGGTCACATGACCCTGGACCCCTGGACAGGTGGTCTGGGTGAGCAGGTCTCAGTGGGTCCAGGTGGGGGTCCAGGTGGGGGTCGTACCTGCGAGTGTCTCAGACAGAGCTCGTCGTGAGTATTCCTCTCCACTGCTACTGCTGGACATGGCCGACATCCTCTCCCCCCCGCCCCCCCCGCCCCCCAGCCCCACAGACATCTGGGTCAGAAACGCCGGTTTGGTTGCCATGGTGTCTCTGTCCTCGGCGACGCCCTGTGACCCCGCCGAGCCGTCCGAGGGCGTGGCGTCCGTCGGATGCTGCGGTTGTCGTGGCGAGGTGGTGGTCATGTGATACACAGGGTTCTGGAAGGAGAGGGGGAGGAGCCCCGTCCTGCGCTGCCATTGGCTGTCGTCGAGGCCGTCGCCGGGGGAGGAGTCCTGCAGGTCCACCAGAGACAGACTGCGGCTCTCATTGGTCAGATCCGGCCCCTCCCTCCGGCCCCCATTGGTCATTTCAAAAGCAGCCTCGTTCTCATTGGGCTCAGAGTACGATGAGCTCGCAGCCGGAGAGCCATGCAGACCTGCAGGAAGTGACATCAGCACAGCACCAAAGGTCAGACTCAGAGGTCAGAGGTCACAGACTGAGGTCAGGTCTCATAAGTTGAAGAAAGGTCAAAGGTCACCTGATGCGGGCTGCAGACTGGATCCCTTGGTGACGAAGAACAAGTCTTTGTTCTCTGGAGTCGGAGAGGGAAGTCTGGTGAAGTCTACCAAACTACACACACACACACACACACACACACACACACACACACACACACACACTTCATAGAAACAATGTATCCTTGTAAAACACTGTGTTGTTACAGTGTGTTATCACAGAGTGTTACAGTGTATTCTTACAGTGTGTTGTTACAGTGTGTTGTTACAGTGTGTTGTTACAGTGTGTTATTACAGTGTGTTGTTACAGTGTGTTGTTACAGTGTGTTATTACAGTGTGTTGTTACAGTGTGTTGTTACAGTGTGTTACAGTGTGTTCTTACAGTGTGTTGTTACAGTGTGTTGTTACAGTGTGTTGTTACAGTGTGTTACAGTGTATTCTTACAGTGTGTTGTTACAGTGTATTGTTACAGTGTGTTGTTACAGTGTGTTGTTACAGTGTGTTGTCAGTGTTTTATTACAGTGTTTTATTACAGTGTGTTACAAATTTTTGTTACACTGTAACACATTGTATTATTACAGTGTGTTGTCACAGTTTGGCGTCAGTGTGTTGTCACAGTGTGTTGTTAGTGTGTTGTTACAGTGTGTTACAGTGTGTTGTTACAGTGTGTTACAGTGTGTTGTTACAGTGTGGTGTTAGTGTGTTGTCACAGTGTGTTGTTACAGTGTGTTACAGTGTGTTACAGTGTGTTGTCACAGTGTGTTGTCAGTGTGTTACAGTGTGTTGTTACAGTGTGTTGTTACAGTGTGTTGTCACAGTGTGTTGTTAGTGTGTTGTTACAGTGTGTTACAGTGTGTTGTTACAGTGTGGTGTTACAGTGTGTTGTCAGTGTGTTGTCACAGTGTGTTGTCACAGTGTGTTGTTACAGTGTGTTGTCAGTTGTGTGTTGTGTGTGTTGTTACAGTGTGTTGTCACAGCGTGTTGTCACAGCGTGTTGTCACAGTGTGTTGTCACAGTGTGTTGTCAGTGTGTTGTTACAGTGTGTTACAGTGTGTTGTCAGTGTGTTGTCAGTGTGTTGTTACAGTGTGTTACAGTGTGCTGTCAGTGTGTTGTCACAGTGTGTTGTTAGTGTGTTACAGTGTGTTACAGTGTGTTGTCACAGTGTGTTGTTACAGTGTGTTGTCACAGTGTGTTGTTACAGTGTGTTGTCACAGTGTGTTGTTACAGTGTGTTGTCACAGTGTGTTGTCACAGTGTGTTGTTACAGTGTGTTGTTACAGTGTGTTGTCACAGTGTGTTGTTACAGTGTGTTGTCACAGTGTGTTGTTACAGTGTGTTGTCACAGTGTGTTGTTACAGTGTGTTGTCACAGTGTGTTGTCACAGTGTGTGGTTATAATGTGTTGTTACAGTGTGTCGTCAGTGTGTTGTCACAGTGTGTTGTTACAGTGTATTATTACAGTGTGTTGTTACAGTGTATTATTACAGTGTGTTGTCACAGTGTGTTGTCAGTGTGTTGTCAGTGTGTTGTTACAGTGTTGTTACAGTGTGTTGTTACAGTGTGTTGTCACAGTGTGTTGTCAGTGTGTTGTTACAGTGTATTATTACAGTGTTGTCACAGTGTGTTGTTACAGTGTATTATTACAGTGTGTTGTCACAGTGTGTTGTGACAGTGTATTATTACAGTGTGTTGTTACAGTGTGTTGTTACAGTGTATTGTCAGTGTGTTGTTACAGTGTGTTGTCACAGTGTGTTGTCACAGTGTGTTGTCACAGTGTTGTCACAGTGTTGTCACAGTGTGTTGTCACAGTGTGTTGTTACAGTGTTGTCACAGTGTGTTGTCACAGTGTTGTCACAGTGTTGTCACAGTGTTGTCACAGTGTGTTGTGACAGTGTATTATTACAGTGTGTTGTTACAGTGTGTTGTTACAGTGTGTTGTTACAGTGTGTTGTCAGTGTGTTGTTACAGTGTGTTGTCACAGTGTGTTGTCACAGTGTGTTGTCACAGTGTGTTGTCACAGTGTGTTGTTACAGTGTTGTCAGTGTGTTGTTACAGTGTGTTGTCACAGTGTGTTATTATATTATTATTGTGTTATTGTGTCGTGTGTTGTCTATAGATGTCTGTTTTCGATATGAACCATGCTAATGCTAATGCTAACAGGACACATGATACGAACCCTCCATCCAGTCCGACGCCACCCTGCAGGCCAAGAGAGGGATTACAAGCCGCCAGAGGAGGGGAGAGGGGCGGGGACAGAGGGGGCGGGGACAGAGGGGGCGGGGACACCACACGCTGAGGCTCTGGAGACGACATGGACACGCCTCCTGGATTAACCACGCCTCCAGGGTTAGCCAGAGCCGCTGACACTTCTCTGATGATCCGAGGAAGAGGACCTAGCTTTGACAAGCACGACTGGAGACAGACAGACAGGTCCGCTAAATATAAAGCTATAGCCATCATCTGGTTAGCTTAGCTTAGCATAAAGACTGAAAACAGCTAACCTGTTGGGACTATTCTATTGTTGGGACTATTCCATTTCATTGTTGGGACTATTCCATTGTTGGGACAATTCCATTTCATTGTTGGGACTATTTCATTGTTGGGACTATTCTATTGTTGGGACTATTCCATTTCATTGTTGGGACTATTCCATTGTTGGGACTATTCCATTGTTGGGACTATTCCATTGTTGGGACTATTCTATTTCATTGTTGGGACTATTCCATTGTTGGGACTATTCTATTCCATTGTTGGGGCTATTCCATTGTTGGGACTACTTCATTGTTGGGACTACTTCATTGTTGGGACTACATTGTTGTGGCTACTTCATTGTTGGGACTAGATTGTTGGGACTACTTCATTGTTGGGGCTACTTCATTGTTGGGACTACTTCATTGTTGGGACTATTCCATTGTCGGGACTATTCTATTCCACTGTTGGGGCTATTCCATTGTTGGGGCTACTTCATTGTTGGGACTATTCCATTGTTGGGACTATTCTATTCCATTGTTGGGACTACTTCATTGTTGGGACTACATTGTTGGGGCTACTTCATTGTTGGGACTACATTGTTGGGGCTACTTCATTGTTGGGGCTACTTCATTGTTGGGGCTACTTCATTGTTGGGACTACATTGTTGGGGCTACTTCATTGTTGGGGCTACTTCATTGTTGGGACTACTTCATTGTTGGGGCTACTTCATTGTTGGGACTACTTCATTGTTGGGGCTACTTCATTGTTGGGGCTACTTCATTGTTGGGACTACATTGTTGGGGCTACTTCATTGTTGGGGCTACTTCATTGTTGGGACTACTTCATTGTTGGGGCTACTTTATTGTTGGGACTACTTCATTGTTGGGGCTACTTCATTGTTGGGGCTACTTCATTGTTGGGGCTACTTCATTGTTGGGGCTACTTCATTGTTGGGACTACTTCATTGTTGGGGCTACTTCATTGTTGGGACTACTTCATTGTTGGGACTACATTGTTGGGGCTACTTCATTGTTGGGACTACATTGTTGGGGCTACTTCATTGTTGGGACTACTTCATTGTTGGGACTACTTCATTTGATTTATACTGAAGAGAACTTTGACACATGGTCTGTGTTGTGCATGATCTTGGAGAAGCCATCCAATCACGGTCATGTTTCTACACTTTGTTTAATCCAAAGCTTTACAATCACACTGGTGGAGTTTAAGAATTGTATTCTTGTTGCTCACAGGACCAGACTGGTAAGGTAGAGGAGTCCTGGGTCAGGTGTGTTACCTGATCTAGCTCCGTCAGCAGGGTGTGTTACCTGATCCAGCTCCGTCAGCAGGGTGTGTTACCTGATCTAGCTCCGTCAGCAGGGTGTGTTACCTGATCCAGCTCCGTCAGTAGGGTGTGTTACCTGATCTAGCTCCGTCAGCAGGGTGTGTTACCTGATCTAGCTCCGTCAGCAGGGTGTGTTACCTGATCTAGCTCCGTCAGTAGGGTGTGTTACCTGATCTAGCTCCGTCAGCAGGGTGTGCAGGCTGGACAGCTCTCGGCCGAGGTCCATGTATCCGTCAAAGCCGGCGGTGTGGTTCAGTCCGTCAGGGTTAGAGATCTCCTGCAGGAACCGCTGCATGCTGCTCCACTGACGCTCCACGAAGTCATTCATGAACAACATGTACTCCTCTTTAGTCCCAAACCTGGAACCATAGGTAAGAGGTTCAGGTACAGGACCACACACAGGTAACACCTTCAGGTACAGGACCACACACAGGTAACACCTTCAGGTTACTTTTACAAGGTCAGGTGAAGGTAACAATTACAGGTAAACAGCTAAACAAACAATAAATCAAAATAAAAGCCCCTCAGCTCCATCACAATAAAAGCCCCTCAGCTCCATCACAATAAAAGCCCCTCAGCTCCATCACAATAAAAGCCCCTCAGCTCCATCACAATAAAAGCCCCTCAGCTCCATCACAATAAAAGCCCCTCAGCTCCATCACAATAAAAGCCCCTCAGCTCCATCACAATAAAAGCCCCTCAGCTCCATCACAATAAAAGCCCAGACTCACTTGCTGAAGTTGGCGAGGTTCTGGATGACCTTGGCGATGAGGGTCAGGGTTCGGGCGGAGCGCTCGTCGGGGTATTCCTGCATCAGGTCGAACAGCGACGGTGACATCACAGCCGGACACAGGAAGCGCAGGAACAACGAGGCGCTGATGAGGCGCTCGCTGATGTCTGGTCGCCCACGGCTACTGCACTCCTGTCGCCATGACGCAAACACCTCCTTCAGCTCCCGGGGGAAGACCCTGAGTGACATGGAGGGAATATCATATCACACAAAGTGTGTGTAGAGTGTGTGTGTGTGTGTGTGTGTGTGTGTGTACAGTGTGTGTAGAGAGTGTGTGTGTGTGTGTGTGTGTGTGTGTACAGAGTGTGTAGAGAGTGTGTGTGTGTACAGAGTGTGTACAGAGTATGTGTGTATACAGTGTGTGTACAGAGTGTGTAGAGAGTGTGTAGAGAGTGTGTGTACAGTGTGTGTAGAGTGTGTGTGTAGAGAGTGTGTGTACAGTGTGTGTAGAGTGTGTGTACAGTGTGTGTAGAGAGTGTGTAGAGAGTGTGTGTACAGTGTGTGAACTATACAATGTGTGTACACTATGAGCACTGTACAGTGTGTACAGTATGAGTACAATGTGTGTAGAGTGTGAGTACAGTACAGTGTGAGTACAGTACAGTGTGAGTACAATGTGTGTAGAGTGTGTACAGTACAGTGTGAGTACAGTACAGTGTGAGTACAATGTGTGTACAGTGAGAGTACTGTGAGAGTACTGTATGAGTACTGTATGAGTACAGTGTGAGTACAGTGAGTACTGTATGAGTACAGTGTGTACAGTATGAGTACTGTATGAGTACAGTGTGAGTACAGTGTGTACAGTGAGAGTACTGTATGAGTACAGTATGAGTACAGTGTGAGTACAGTATGAGTACAGTGTGAGTACAGTGTGAGTACAGTGTGTACAGTGAGAGTACTGTATGAGTACAGTGTGAGTACAGTGTGAGTACAGTGTGTGTACAGTGTGTGTACAGTGTGAGTACTGTATGAGTACAGTGTGAGTACAGTGTGAGTACTGTATGAGTACAGTGTGAGTACAGTGTGAGTACAGTGTGTGTACAGTGTGAGTACAGTGTGTGTACAGTGTGAGTACTGTATGAGTACAGTGTGAGTACAGTGTGAGTACAGTGTGTGTACAGTGTGAGTACTGTATGAGTACAGTGTGAGTACAGTGTGTACAGTGTGAGTACTGTATGAGTACTGTATGAGTACAGTGTGAGTACAGTGTGTACAGTGAGAGTACTGTATGAGTACAGTGTGAGTACATTGAGTACAGTGTGAGTACTGTATGAGTACTGTATGAGTACAGTGTGAGTACAGTGTGAGTACTGTATGAGTACAGTGTGAGTACAGTGTGAGTACAGTGTGAGTACTGTATGAGTTCAGTGTGAGTACAGTGTGAGTACAGTGTGTGTACAGTGTGAGTACAGTGTGTGTACAGTGTGAGTACTGTATGAGTACAGTGTGAGTACAGTGTGAGTACAGTGTGTGTACAGTGTGAGTACTGTATGAGTACAGTGTGAGTACAGTGTGTACAGTGTGAGTACTGTATGAGTACTGTATGAGTACAGTGTGAGTACAGTGTGTACAGTGAGAGTACTGTATGAGTACAGTGTGAGTACATTGAGTACAGTGTGAGTACTGTATGAGTACTGTATGAGTACAGTGTGAGTACAGTGTGAGTACTGTATGAGTACAGTGTGAGTACAGTGTGAGTACAGTGTGAGTACAGTGTGTACTCTGTATATATGTGTGTACCTGTAGGAGTCAAGGATCTTGCAGAAGGCCAGTTCACAGCACATCCTCAGGTTGGCCTGATGCTCTGCGAGGTCAGAGGTCGCACAACGAGATGGGTCGACCTCACAGTTCTCATCTGACTCGTACAGAGCTTTAATGAACTCACCTGAACACAAAGAAAGACCTTCTGAGTGAGACTTCCTCATGTCTACCTCCTGAGTGAGACTTCCTCATGTCTACCTCCTGAGTGAGACTTCCTCATGTCTACCTCCTGAGTGAGACTTCCTCATGTCTACCTCCTGAGTGAGACTTCCTCATGTCTACCTCCTGAGTGAGACTTTATCCAAAATAACCCTCTATACATCTATAATAAACCTATATATCTATAATGAACCTATATATCTATAATGAACCTATATATATCTATAATGAACCTATATATATCTATAATTAACCTATATATCTATAATGAACCTATATATATCTATAATAAACCTATATATATCTATAATGAACCTATATATATATATCTATAATTAACCTATATATATCTATAATAAACCTATATATATATATAATGAACCTATATATATATATCTATAATTAACCTATATATATCTATAATAAACCTATATATATATATAATTAACCTATATATATATATATCTATAATTAACCTATATATATCTATAATTAACCTATATAATATATATATATATATATATATATATATATATATATATATATATATATTATATCTGTGTACCGAGGGCGTCCTGCAGGTACTTCTGTCCGATCAGCTTCAGATATTCTTCGATGCTTTTTGTTGCCAGGGTGTTTTCTCTGAAGATCAGCTGGTCGTTGTCACGGCAACGGTCCACCTCCGACATCATCAGGTCGGTCAGGAAGTCCTGAAGAAAGGTCATATTATATTATTATATATATATCATGTAGGTTATCAGTCTATCTTTAAACACCTGTATTCAAACACCTGTATTTAAACACCTGTATTCAAACACCTGTATTCAAACACCTGTATTCAAACACCTGTATTTAAACACCTGTATTCAAACACCTGTATTTAAACACCTGTATTCAAACACCTGTATTCAAACACCTGTATTCAAACACCTGTATTCAAACACCTGTATTCAAACACCTGTATTTAAACACCTGTATTCAAACACCTGTATTTAAACACCTGTATTCAAACACCTGTATTTAAACACCTGTATTTAAACACCTGTATTCAAACACCTGTATTCAAACACCTGTATTCAAACACCTGTATTTAAACACCTGTATTTAAACACCTGTATTTAAACACCTGTATTCAAACACCTGTAATTAAACACCTGTATGTGGTCCTGTATGTGGTCCTGTATGTGGTCCTGTATGTGGTCTGGTCATGTGGTCCTGTATGTGGTCCTGTATGTGGTCCTGTATGTGGTCTGGTCATGTGGTCCTGTATGTGGTCCTGTATGTGGTCTGGTCATGTGGTCCTGTATGTGGTCCTGTATGTGGTCTGGTCATGTGGTCCTGTATGTGGTCCTGTATGTGGTCCTGTATGTGGTCTGGTCATGTGGTCTGGTCATGTGGTCCTGTATGTGGTCTGGTCATGTGGTCCTGTATGTGGTCCTGTATGTGGTCCTGTATGTGGTCTGGTCATGTGGTCTGGTCATGTGGTCCTGTATGTGGTCTGGTCATGATGATGGGCGGGGTCATACAGAGTGGGCGGCCCATGTCGAGTGGGCGTGGTCATAAGAATGGGCGTGGTCATACGGAGTGGGCGTGGCCATATAGAGTGGGTGGGGCCATGCCGAGTGGGCGGGGCTACCTTGGCCTTCCCCGTGCTGTGCAGGATGTGCACCAGCGCGGCGGCGAGCTCCTCGCGGGCCCTCAGGCTGATGGAGGCCTCCAGCGTGCTGCAGAGCAGCAGGTAGTTGGAGCTGATGTACTCGGCGAACTCCTTGTACTGCTCCATGGGCAGGATGAGCACGCTCTGGTACCGCGCCTTCACCCGCACCGTCGGCACGCACGCCTTCCCTGCAACAGGAAGCAGCATGAAGCCGAGCGAGGTCACGACCCCCAACCCCTGAGGCTCCACCTACCTCGGCTGGTGCTGGGCGTGCTGACTGAGTACCACTTCTCCACCAGCTGTCTACCTGTCACCATGGCAACAGGAATGTTGACCAACCCGACGTAGCTGCTCTTGTCCTTCTTCCTCTTCCTGTCGGTGTCCTTGTACAGGTGGAGGGTGACGGAGGCCACGGAGGGCAGGCTGCTGAAGTCAAAGCGCTCTCCCCAGAAGATGGAGTCCGTCTTCAGCTTACAGGAGGTCCGAGCATAGAGGCTGTCATCCAGACACAGCTCACAGAAGTACCTATAGTACACAATACTACTGTTACTACGAGTACCTGTAGTACACAATACTACTGTTACTACACTGTCATCCAGACACAGCTCACAGAAGTACCTGTAGTACTACAAGTACACAATACACACTGTACACACTGTTACTCCAGGTGTTAACAGTGGAGCAGACTCCATGTTAGAATGTTAACAGTGAAGCAGACTCCTGGTTAGAATGTTAACAGTGAAGCAGACTCCTGGTTAGAATGTTAACAGTGAAGCAGACTCTTGGTTAGAATGTTAACAGTGAAGCAGACTATGTTAGAATGTTAACAGTGAAGCAGACTCCTGGTTAGAATGTTAACAGTGAAGCAGACTATGTTAGAATGTTAACAGTGAAGCAGCCTCCAGGTGTTAACAGTGAAGCAGGCTCCAGGTGTTAACAGTGAAGCAGGCTCCAGGTGTTAACAGTGAAGCAGCCTCCAGGTGTTAACAGTGAAGCAGACTCTAGGTGTTAACAGTGAAGCAGCCTCCAGGTGTTAACAGTGAAGCAGACTCTAGGTGTTAACAGTGTAGCAGCCTCCAGGTGTTAACAGTGAAGCAGACTCCAGGTGTTAACAGTGAAGCAGCCTCCAAGTGTTAACAGTGAAGCAGACTCTAGGTGTTAACAGTGAAGCAGACTCCAGGTGTTAACAGTGAAGCAGCCTCCAGGTGTTAACAGTGAAGCAGACTCTGTGTGTTAACAGTGAAGCAGCCTCCAGGTGTTAACAGTGAAGCAGACTCTGTGTGTTAACAGTGAAGCAGCCTCCAGGTGTTAACAGTGAAGCAGACTCCAGGTGTTAACAGTGAAGCAGACTCTAGGTGTTAACAGTGAAGCAGCCTCCAGGTGTTAACAGTGAAGCAGACTCCAGGTGTTAACAGTGAAGCAGCCTCCAGGTGTTAACAGTGAAGCAGACTCTAGGTGTTAACAGTGAAGCAGCCTCCAGGTGTTAACAGTGAAGCAGCCTCCAGGTGTTAACAGTGAAGCAGCCTCCAGGTGTTAACAGTGAAGCAGCCTCCAGGTGTTAACAGTGAAGCAGACTCTAGGTGTTAACAGTGAAGCAGCCTCCAGGTGTTAACAGTGAAGCAGACTCCAGGTGTTAACAGTGAAGCAGCCTCCAGGTGTTAACAGTGAAGCAGACTCCAGGTGTTAACAGTGAAGCAGCCTCCAGGTGTTAACAGTGAAGCAGACTCCAGGTGTTAACAGTGAAGCAGACTCTGTGTGTTAACAGTGAAGCAGCCTCCAGGTGTTAACAGTGAAGCAGCCTCCAGGTGTTAACAGTGAAGCAGCCTCCAGGTGTTAACAGTGAAGCAGACTCCAGGTGTTAACAGTGAAACCCCCTACCTCTTCTTGGCGGGCAGGTCTCTGGCCTCGATCACCCACACCGTGAGGACGTTCTCCAGCCTCCGGCTGTTGTCCTTGTTGGGATGCACGGCTCTCCTCAGGTTCTCCATCCACTTGTCTCTCTCCGCCGCCGAGCGACACGAGAAGCACTTTGTGCCC
Source organism: Ophiodon elongatus (assembly GCA_016806645.1). Lineage (NCBI taxonomy): Eukaryota > Metazoa > Chordata > Actinopteri > Perciformes > Hexagrammidae > Ophiodon > Ophiodon elongatus. The sequence goes on along the minus strand of JACSYO010001794.1, from coordinate 31,305 downwards.
GTCGAGGTTGTTACCTAGGAAACACGGGGTCAGAGGTCAAGGTCGTGACCACGGACACACGGGAGGCTCAGTCGTGATGGTGTGTTGAGTGTCACCTCGAAGCAGTAGTCCTGTCCCAGGAGGGAGGAGTGGACCGGCTTGATGATCACTGATTGGTCCATCCTGAGCTCCAGAGACGACACACAGCCGGCGCTTAGCAACGACTCCTGGCTCCCACAGCGAAGCCGCCGCATCACACACCTGGAAGAGAAGAGTCTATGAACGTCTTCTACAGTGAAGCTGCTGCATCACACACCTGGAAGAGAAGAGTCTATGAACGTCTTCTACAGTGAAGCTGCTGCATCACACACCTGGAAGAGAAGAGTCTATGAACGTCTTCTACAGTGAAGCTGCTGCATCAGTCTGATGAATGTCCTCAAGAGACACAGTGGAGTCAGTGTGGAGGCTAAGAACTGTGAGAACGTCTGAGAGGCGTTAGTCGCTGCTAGCCGCTGCTAGACGCTGTTAGCCGCTGTTAGTCGCTGTTAGCCGCTGCTAGTCGCTGCTAGACGCTGCTAGTCGCTGCTAGACGCTGTTAGCCGCTGTTAGTCGCTGTTAGCCGCTGTTAGCCGCTGTTAGCCGCTGCTAGCCGCCATTAGTCGCTGTTAGTCACTGCTAGCCGCTGTTAGCCGCTGTTACTGCTGCTAGAAAATTTAATTGCGTTATGCAATCTTATCTCACGATGTCACCAGGTGTCAAGTGTGTGTGAGACGACACTGAGGAGACAGTGAAGAGCTTCCTGTTCAAGAGAAGAGCAAAGAACATCTTCTTCTTCTCCAGTCTGACTGACAGACGGGTCATCCAATCACAGCCCAGTACTCGCTGAGAGCCTCACCTATCGGAGGGGAGGACAGCCCCGCCCACTTATGATTGACATCTGTCACACCGAAATATTAACAAATGAGGATTCTGATCACACACACACACACACACACACACACACACACACACACAGAGAGGATGATCTGCTGTTCCTCCGTTAGCTCGTCATTATCTTAAAGAGCTGCTTAATGTTAGCAACTTACAGCGCTAACTCTTCTGGGTTATCTGTGTGTCTGTGTGTGTGTGTATTTGTGTGTGTGTGGTACTGCTTCTTAACCTTGTTTTGCTAAACATGTTGGCTAACAGCGTGTGTCTAGCCACATGCTAACATACTAGGCTAACTGTGTGCTAACTGACACACACACACACACACACACACACACACACACACACACACACACACACACACGTATAGTCATGCAAATCAGGTGGAAGACGCCAACCCCCCAACACACACACACGCACACACACACACACACACACACACACACACACACACACACACACACACACACACACAGCTGCCCATTTATCTATTCAGAGGACAAAGGCTGTTTAATGCGTGCAGAGGATCGGTGCAGATACTCACCGAGCATCCTGTGTGAATGCTGAGGAGTAGGATGAGGAGGAGGAGGAGGAGGAGGAGGAGGAAGAGGAGGAGGAGGAAGAGGAGGAGGAGGAGGAGGAGGAAGAGACGGAGGAGGAGGAGGAAGAGGAGGAGGAGGAGGAGGAGGAAGAGACGGAGGAGGAGGCGGAGGAGGAGAAGGTGAGGGGGGGTTACGGATCCATGTTCTCCTTCAGCTGCAGGAAGAGGAGAGAAGAAGAAAGATACAGAAGCTGCTGATCCTGACGCTGTTTGGTCGAATGGCCAAAGGCCTGCTTGCCTGCCTGCCTGCCTGCCTGCCTGCCTGTCTGTCTGTCTGTCTGTCTGCCTCTCTGTTAGCTTGCTGCTACCGATGCTACGCGGCTTCAGCAGCCCTCCCTCCCTCTCTGTCACCAGTGGCCCCTCCCCTGCAGCGAGGCTGCCCTACTTCCTCTCCTTGTTTCCTCTCCTCTTCTCTTCTCCTTTTTCCTCATCTCCTATTCTCATCTCCTCTCCTCCTATCATCTCCTCTCTCATTTCCTCTTTCCTCTCCTCATCTGCTCATCTCCTCTCTTCTCTCCTCCTCTCCTCTCCTCTCCTCTCTTCTCCTCTTTCGGGAGGAGTGGCGTCCTCCATCTATTTGGTGAGGAGTGGGTTCGTCCCGTGCAGGAGGTTTAGTAGTGAGCAAGTAGGACACTTCCCGGATGAATAAAGCTGAGTTTGGGTCCGTCATTCATCCCTAACGAGCGAGTGGATTAAGGGAGTGAGTTTGGGATTTTCGGTCTCTTGGGCGCCGGGTGTTCATGTTTCTGGTCTCACCTGCTCGGCCACTGGGGGTGTCCTTCAGAGTGGGCCGCGGTGACGGGGTAGGGATTAGGAGTTAGGAGTGACGGGTTAGGGCTGACGGGTTAGGAGTGACGAGTTAGGGTTGAGGGGTTAGGGTTAATGGTGAGGGGTTCGGGGTTTGGGGTTAAGGCTGAGGGGTTAGGAGTGACGGGTTAGGGCTAAGGAGTTGGGCTGAGGGGTTCGGGGTTAGGGCTGAGGGGTTCGGGGTTTGGGGTTCGGGGTTAGGGCTGAGGTTGTTAGGGCTGAGGGGTTAGGGGTTAGGGCTGAGGGGTTAGGTTTGGGTAGGAACTCTAGCCTTCTTGCGAGGGCCACAAGGAGCACGGGCACAAGGGGAGCAAATATTCTGTATAGTTAAAATCCCATATCGACCTCCATTTAAAACCTAAGAACAGAGATAAAATTATTCCAGGAATAAAAGGATTTAAAACTGAGTAAATAAGAAAAAGTGGGAGAATAGGAGTTAGGTTTAAGAAGATATTGTAGGATTTAAAACAAACTGGTCCCCTAGGCACTGGCAGGGTTAGGTTTGGATAGGAACTGTGGCCTTCTTGTGAGGGCCACAAGGAGCACAGGCACCACGGGTTAGTAGTGAGGGGTTAGTAGTGAGGGGTTAGTGGTGAGGGGTTAGTGGTGAGGGGTTAGGCCTGAGGGGTTAGGCCTGAGGGGTTAGGAGTGACGGGTTAGGGCTGAGGGGTTAGTGCTGAGGGGTTAGGAGTGACGGATTAGGGCTGAGGGGTTAGTGCTGAGGGGTTAGGAGTGACGGATTAGGGCTGAGGGGTTAGTGCTGAGGGGTTAGGAGTGACGGGTTAGGAGTGACGAGTTAGGAGTGACGGATTAGGGCTGAGGAGTTAGGAGTGACGGGGTTCAGGTTTAGGGGTTCGGGGTTCGGGGTTAAGGCTGAGGGGTTAGGGTTGGGTAGGAACTCTAGCCTTCTTGCGAGGGCCACAAGGAGCACAGGCACCACGGGTTAGTAGTGAGGGGTTAGTGGTGAGGGGTTAGGGGTTAGGCCTGAGGGGTTAGGCCTGAGGGGTTAGGGCTGAGGGGTTAGGAGTGACGGGTTAGGAGTGACGGGTTAGGGCTGAGGGTTAGGAGTGACGGGTTAGGGCTGAGGGTTAGGGCTGAAGGGTTAGGAGTGACGGGTTAGGGCTGAGGGTTAGGAGTGACGGGTTAGGGCTGAGGGGTTAGTGCTGAGGGGTTAGTGCTGAGGGGTTAGGAGTGACGGATTAGGGCTGAGGGGTTAGTGCTGAGGGGTTAGGAGTGACGGATTAGGGCTGAGGGGTTAGTGCTGAGGGGTTAGGAGTGACGGGTTAGGAGTGACGAGTTAGGAGTGACGGATTAGGGCTGAGGAGTTAGGAGTGACGGGGTTCGGGGTTAGGGCTGAGGGGTTAGGGGTTAGGGCTGAGGGGTTAGGGGTTAAGGCTGAGGGGTTAGGTTTGGGTAGGAACTCTAGCCTTCTTGCGAGGGCCACAAGGAGCACGGGCACAAGGGAAGCAAATATTCTGTATAGTTAAAATCCCATATCGACCACCATTTAAAACCTAAGAACAGAGATAAAATTATTCCAGGAATAAAAGGATTCAAACCTGAGTAAATAAGAAAAAGTGGGAGAATAGGAGTTAGGTTTAAGAAGATATTGTAGGGTTTAAAACAAACTGGCCCCCTAGGCACTGGCAGGGTTAGGTTTGGATAGGAACTGTGGCCTTCTTGTGAGGGCCACAAGGAGCACAGGCACCACGGGTTAGTAGTGAGGGGTTAGTAGTGAGGGGTTAGTGGTGAGGGGTTAGTAGTGAGGGGTTAGTGGTGAGGGGTTAGTGGTGAGGGGTTAGTAGTGAGGGGTTAGTAGTGAGGGGTTAGTGGTGAGGGGTTAGGGCTGAGGGGTTAGGGCTGAGGGGTTAGTGGTGAGGGGTTAGGGCTGAGGGGTTAGGGGTTAGGGCTGAGGGGTTAGTGGTGAGGGGTTAGGGTTAGTGGTGAGGGGAGTAGGGTTAGGGCTGAGGGGTTAGGGGTAGGGCTGAGGGGTTAGTGGTGAGGGTTAGGGCTGAGGGGTTAGTGGTGAGGGGTTAGGGCTGAGGGGTTAGGGGTTAGGGCTGAGGGGTTAGTGGTGAGGGGTTAGGGTTAGTGGTGAGGGGTTAGTGGTGAGGGGTTAGGGCTGAGGGGTTAGTGGTGAGGGGTTAGGGCTGAGGGGTTAGGGGTTAGGGCTGAGGGGTTAGTGGTGAGGGGTTAGGGCTGAGGGGTCAGTGGTGAGGGGTTAGGGTTAGTGCTGAGGGGTTAGTGGTGAAGGGCTGGGGTGACATGGACTGTGACTCTCAGTGTTTTCTTCCCGGTTCTCTGCTTGCTACATTGGGTCTGGTTCTCTTCTCTGACGCCTCCATTCAAAGCCTTAAATCGGGTCTTTAGACATTAACGGTGGGAGAGATCAGAACTAAAGGGCTTTGATATTTAAAGTCTCGACTCAGAAAAAGGTGGATGTTTTGTTCCTGCAGGAGACGTATACGGTTGCAGCAGATGAGGTGTGGGTTAGGGTTACCTGGTGTAGACCAGTTCCATGACCAGGTGTGGGTTAGGGTTACCTGGTGTCGGCGGTGTAGACCAGGTCCGTCCTCACGCTGCTGGAGCGACACAGTTTGGGCTGAGAACGAGTCCGCCGGAGAGACTGTTTCAACCTCCGGGAGAGGAAACCCTGAAGAAGAGGAGGAGCTCATTATGAAGGTCAACATGTGACATTAAGTGTCTTATCATTTAATAAACAAACTAAAAGCCTCTTTAAAGTTCTAATGATGAAGTCATCAAATATCAACTAGAAAAAATGCACTTCCTGCTGAAAGCTGAAATATTTGAAAAAAATGAAAAGAATTGCTGAAAACAGCTGAAAATAGCTGAAAATAGGTGAAAATACAAAAAAGGGAAACTTCTTGCTGAAAAGTGTTGAAACCTAAAAGCTTTGAACTGAACTGATGAAAAACCTGAAGTGTCATTTTAAAAGTGTCAGAATGTGAACTCATCATCTGAAGAAGAACTGAAACACAACGAGGAGAAGCTGAAGATAAACTGTTACAAGAGTAACAAGAGTAGTCCCTGTGGAGGATGGAGAACAGCTACACCCTGACCCCCCAGGGACTCATTGGTCCAGTACCAGAGTCCCTGACCCCCCAGGGACTCACTGGTCCAGTACCAGAGTCCCTGACCCCTCAGGGACTCACTGGTCCAGTACCAGTGTCCCTGAGGGGATTATATTAAGTTAATATTATTAATATAGTTAATTATATGAACTATATTAATGTAACTCATCAGACCCCCACCAATCCTGTGTGGTGGGGTAACAGAGCAGCACAGGGTGGTGGTGTGTGTGTGTGTGTGTGTGTGTGTGTGTGTGTGTGTGTGTGTGTGTGTGTGTGTGTGTGTACCGTCACTCTGCTGGTGGGCGTGTCCACAGCACTCTGTCTACGAACTCGTCCCTCAGGAGCATCTGGAACAGACAGAGAGCATCACTGGGTGGAGCAGGTCACATGGTCACTTTGTAGTCCTCTGGGTCACTTTGTAGTCCTCTGGGTCTCTTTGTAGTCCTTTACTTTGTCGTCCTTTGGGTCATTTTATAGTCCTCTGGGTCACTTTGTAGTCCTCTGGGTCTCTTTGTAGTCCTTTACTTTGTCGTCCTTTGGGTGACTTTGTAGTCCTTTGGGTCTCTATGTAGTCCTTTGGGTCTCTTTGTAGTCCTTTGGGTCTCTTTGTCTCTTTGTAGTCCTTTGGGTCACTTTGTAGTCCTTTGGGTCTCTTTGTAGTCCTTTGGTCTCTTTGTAGTCCTTTGGTATCTTTGTCTCTTTGTAGTCCTTTGGGTCTCTTTGTCTCTTTGTAGTCCTTTGGGTCTCTTTGTAGTCCTTTGGGTCACTTTGTAGTCCTTTGGGTCTCTTTGTCTCTTTGTAGTCCTTTGGGTCACTTTGTAGTCCTTTGGGTCTCTTTGTAGTCCTTTGGGTCTCTTTGTAGTCCTTTGGGTCTCTTTGTAGTCCTTTGGGTCTCTGTA
>JACSYO010001794.1:7500-20000 GCA_016806645.1 Ophiodon elongatus | reverse complement strand
GGTTATTAATGATGACATGGTTATTAATGATGGAGATGGTTATTAACGATGGACATGGTTATTAATGATGGAGATGGTTATTAATGATGGAGATGGTTATTAATGATGATCATGGTTATTAACGATGGAGATGGTTATTAACGATGGACATGGTTATTAATGATGGAGATGGTTATTAACGATGGAGATGGTTATTAACGATGGAGATGGTTATTAACGATGGACATGGTTATTAACGATGGAGATGGTTATTAATGATGGAGATGGTTATTAATGATGGACATGGTTATTAATGATGGAGATGGTTATTAATGATGACATGGTTATTAATGATGGAGATGGTTATTAATGATGGAGATGGTTATTAATGATGACATGGTTATTAATGATGGAGATGGTTATTAATGATGGACATGGTTATTAATGATGGACATGGTTATTAATGATGGAGATGGTTATTAATGATGACATGGTTATTAATGATGGAGATGGTTATTAACGATGGACATGGTTATTAATGATGGAGATGGTTATTAATGATGGAGATGGTTATTAATGATGATCATGGTTATTAATGATGGAGATGGTTATTAATGATGGAGATGGTTATTAACGATGGAGATGGTTATTAACGATGGACATGGTTATTAATGATGGAGATGGTTATTAACGATGGAGATGGTTATTAACGATGGAGATGGTTATTAACGATGGACATGGTTATTAACGATGGAGATGGTTATTAATGATGGAGATGGTTATTAATGATGACATGGTTATTAATGATGGAGATGGTTATTAATGATGGAGATGGTTATTAATGATGACATGGTTATTAATGATGGAGATGGTTATTAATGATGATCATGGTTATTAATGATGGAGATGGTTATTAATGATGGAGATGGTTATTAACGATGGACATGGTTATTAATGATGGAGATGGTTATTAACGATGATCATGGTTATTAACGATGGAGATGGTTATTAATGATGGACATGGTTATTAATGATGATCATGGTTATTAATGATGGAGATGGTTATTAACGATGATCATGGTTATTAACGATGGAGATGGTTATTAATGATGGAGATGGTTATTAATGATGGACATGGTTATTAATGATGGAGATGGTTATTAATGATGGAGATGGTTATTAATGATGACATGGTTATTAATGATGGAGATGGTTATTAATGATGGAGATGGTTATTAATGATGGACATGGTTATTAATGATGATATGGTTATTAATGATGGAGATGGTTATTAATGATGGACATGGTTATTAATGATGGAGATGGTTATTAACGATGATCATGGTTATTAACGATGGAGATGGTTATTAATGATGGAGATGGTTATTAACGATGATCATGGTTATTAACGATGGAGATGGTTATTAATGATGGACATGGTTATTAATGATGGAGATGGTTATTAATGATGATCATGGTTATTAATGATGGAGATGGTTATTAATGATGGAGATGGTTATTAACGATGGAGATGGTTATTAATGATGGAGATGGTTATTAATGATGGAGATGGTTATTAATGATGGAGATGGTTATGAATGATGGACATGGTTATTAATGATGGAGATGGTTATTAATGATGGAGATGGTTATGAATGATGGACATGGTTATTAATGATGGAGATGGTTATTAATGATGGAGATGGTTATTAATGATGGAGATGGTTATTAACGATGATCATGGTTATTAACGATGGAGATGGTTATTAATGATGGAGATGGTTATTAATGATGGAGATGGTTATTAATGATGATCATGGTTATTAATGATGGAGATGGTTATTAATGATGGAGATGGTTATTAACGATGGAGATGGTTATTAATGATGGAGATGGTTATTAATGATGGACATGGTTATTAATGATGGAGATGGTTATTAATGATGGACATGGTTATTAATGATGGAGATGGTTATTAATGATGGAGATGGTTATTAATGATGACATGGTTATTAATGATGGAGATGGTTATTAATGATGGAGATGGTTATTAATGATGGAGATGGTTATTAATGATGACATGGTTATTAATGATGGAGATGGTTATTAATGATGGAGATGGTTATTAATGATGGAGATGGTTATGAATGATGGACATGGTTATTAATGATGGAGATGGTTATTAATGATGGAGATGGTTATGAATGATGGACATGGTTATTAATGATGGAGATGGTTATTAATGATGGAGATGGTTATTAATGATGGAGATGGTTATTAACGATGATCATGGTTATTAACGATGGAGATGGTTATTAATGATGGAGATGGTTATTAATGATGGAGATGGTTATTAATGATGATCATGGTTATTAATGATGGAGATGGTTATTAATGATGGAGATGGTTATTAACGATGGAGATGGTTATTAATGATGGAGATGGTTATTAATGATGGACATGGTTATTAATGATGGAGATGGTTATTAATGATGGACATGGTTATTAATGATGGAGATGGTTATTAATGATGGAGATGGTTATTAATGATGGAGATGGTTATTAATGATGACATGGTTATTAATGATGGAGATGGTTATTAATGATGGAGATGGTTATTAATGATGGAGATGGTTATTAATGATGACATGGTTATTAATGATGGAGATGGTTATTAATGATGGAGATGGTTATTAATGATGGACATGGTTATTAATGATGGACATGGTTATTAATGATGGAGATGGTTATTAATGATGACATGGTTATTAATGATGGAGATGGTTATTAACGATGGACATGGTTATTAATGATGGAGATGGTTATTAATGATGGAGATGGTTATTAATGATGGAGATGGTTATTAATGATGGAGATGGTTATTAATGATGATCATGGTTATTAATGATGGAGATGGTTATTAATGATGGAGATGGTTATTAATGATGGAGATGGTTATGGTTCTACCTCCAGGCTGCTCAGCATCAGTAACTGAGAACCAGACAGGATGCAGAACATTTGACTCCAGATGTCAGGCTCCGCCCTCCGACCCCACGACAGCCAATTAATGGAGGCGCTTTTCAACTCTGTGACATCATCACATTCCATATTAGTACTACGAACAGATAGTAGTACTAACAGATGGTACTACTAACAGATGGTACTTCTAACAGATGGTACTACGAACAGATAGTAGTACTAACAGATGGTACTACTAACAGATGGTACTTCTAACAGATGGTACTACGAACAGATAGTAGTACTAACAGATGGTACTACTAACAGATGGTACTTCTAACAGATGGTACTACGAACAGATAGTAGTACTAACAGATGGTACTACTAACAGATGGTACTTCTAACAGATGGTACTACGAACAGATAGTAGTACTAACAGATGGTACTACTAACAGATGGTACTTCTAACAGATGGTACTACGAACAGATAGTAGTACTAACAGATAGTAGTACTAACAGATAAACACGTAGAAAACAGGTAGAGAACAGGTGGAGATCAGGTAGAAAACAGGTAAACAGGTAGAGAACAGGTGGAGATCAGGTAGAAAACAGGTAAACAGGTAGAGAACAGGTGGAGATCAGGTAGAAAACAGGTAAACAGGTAGAGAACAGGTGGAGATCAGGTAGAAAACAGGTAAACAGGTAGAGAACAGGTGGAGATCAGGTAGAAAACAGGTAAACAGGTAGAGAACAGGTAAACAGGTAGAGAACAGGTAAACAGGTAGAGAACAGGTGGAGATCAGGTAGAAAACAGGTAGAAAACAGGTGGAGATCAGGTAGAAAACAGGTGGAGATCAGGTAGAAAACAGGTAGAGAACAGGTAAACAGGTAGAGAACAGGTGGAGATCAGGTAAACAGGTAGAGAACAGGTAGAGAACAGGTAAACAGGTAGAGAACAGGTGGAGATCAGGTAAACAGGTAGAGAACAGGTAGAGAACAGGTAAACAGGTAGAGAACAGGTAGAGAACAGGTAAACAGGTAGAGAACAGGTAGAGAACAGGTAAACAGGTAGAGAACAGGTAGAGAACAGGTAAACAGGTAGAGAACAGGTAAACAGGTAGAGAACAGGTAGAGAACAGGTAAACAGGTAGAGAACAGGTAGAGAACAGGTAAACAGGTAGAGAACAGGTAGAGAACAGGTGGAAAACAGGTAGAGAACAGGTGGAGATCAGGTAGAAAACAGGTAGAGAACAGGTAGAGAACAGGTGAAAAACAGGTAAACAGGTGGAGAACAGGTAAAAAGGTAAACAGGTAGAGAACAGGTGGAGATCAGGTAGAAAACAAGTAGAGAACAGGTAAAAAGGTAAACAAGTAGAGAACAGGTAAACAGGTAGAGAACAGGTAGAGAACAGGTAAAAAGGTAAACAAGTAGAGAACAGGTAAACAGGTAGAGAACAGGTGGAAAACAGGTAAACAGGTGGAGAACAGGTAAACAGGTAGAAAACAGGTGGAGAACAGGTAGAGAACAGGTGGAAAACAGGTGGAGAACAGGTGGAGAACAGGTAAAAAGGTAAACAAGTAGAGAACAGGTAAATAGGTAGAGAACAGGTGGAAAACAGGTAAACAGGTGGAGAACAGGTAAAAAGGTAAACAGGTGGAAAACAGGTAGAGAACAGGTGGAAAACAGGTGGGGAACAGGTGGAGAACAGGTAAAAAGGTAAACAGGTAGAGAAGAGGTAAACAGGTAGAGAACATGTAAACAGGTGGAAAACAGGTAGAGAACAGGTGGAGAACAGGTAAAAAGGTAAACAGGTAGAGAAGAGGTAAACAGGTAGAGAACATGTAAACAGGTGGAAAACAGGTAGAGAACAGGTAGAGAACAGGTGGAGAACAGGTGGAAAACAGGTGGAGAACAGGTGGAGAACAGGTGGAGAATGGGTAGAGAACAGGTGGAGAATGGGTAGAGAACGGGTAGAGAACAGGTGGAGAACGGGTAGAGAACGGGTAGAGAACAGGTGGAGAATAGGTGGAGAACAGGTAGTGAACAGGTGGAGAACAGGTAGAGAACAGGTGGAAAACAGGTGGGGAACAGGTGGAGAACAGGTAAAAAGGTAAACAGGTAGAGAAGAGGTAAACAGGTAGAGAACATGTAAACAGGTGGAAAACAGGTAGAGAACAGGTGGAGAACAGGTAAAAAGGTAAACAGGTAGAGAAGAGGTAAACAGGTAGAGAACATGTAAACAGGTGGAAAACAGGTAGAGAACAGGTAGAGAACAGGTGGAGAACAGGTGGAAAACAGGTGGAGAACAGGTGGAGAACAGGTGGAGAATGGGTAGAGAACAGGTGGAGAATGGGTAGAGAACGGGTAGAGAACAGGTGGAGAACGGGTAGAGAACGGGTAGAGAACAGGTGGAGAATAGGTGGAGAACAGGTAGTGAACAGGTGGAGAACAGGTAAAGAACAGGTAAAGAACAGGTAGAGAACGGGTGGAGAATAGGTAGAGAACAGGTGGAGAATAGGTAGAGAACAGGTGGAGAACAGGTGGAGAACAGGTAAACAGGTAGAGAACAGGTGGAGAACAGGTTGAAAACAGGTAGAGAACAGGTAGACAGGTTGAGAACAGGTGGAGAACAGGTAAACAGGTGGAGAACAGGTAGAGAACAGGTAAACAGGTAGAGAACAGGTAGATAATAGGTATACAGATAGAGAACAGGTGGAGAACAGGTAGAGAACAGGTGGAAAACAGGTAGAGAACAGGTAAAGAACAGGTGGAGAACAGGTAAAGAAAAGGTAGAGAACAGGTAGAGAACAGGTAGAGAACCGGTGGAGAACAGGTAAAGAACAGGTGGAGAACAGGTAAACAGGTAGAGAACAGGTGGAGAACAGGTGGAGAACCGGTGGAGAACAGGTAGAGAACAGGTGGAGAACAGGTAAACAGGTAGAGAACAGGTGGAGAACAGGTGGAGAACTGGTGGAGAACAGGTAGAGAACAGGTTGAGAACAGGTAAAGAGGTAAACAGGTAAAGAGGGAGACAAAATGGCGTCTGTCTCATCATCACATATCCAGCTGTCAATCATCCGCTCACCAATCACGTTCATCCAGCCCATGTGTTGACACCTGGACAGGTGTTTCACAAGCTCCTCCATGGCATCAAGTTCTCTCAGGACCAGAGAACAGGATTCTGGGTAATGTACAGACCGAAAGGTACACAGAGAGACAGGAAGCAGACAGGAGTGAGACAGGTAAAGGGACAGGTGAGAGAGACAGGTAAGAAGTGAGAGACAGACGGGCAGAGAGAGAGAGAGACACGTATAGGGATGGGTAGAATAATGACATGTAGACTGACAGAGACATGTAGACTAAGAGACATGTAGACTCAGAGACATGTAGACTAAGAGACATGTAGACTCAGAGACATGTAGACACACAGAGACATGTAGACTCAGAGACATGTAGACACACAGAGACATGTAGACTCAGAGACATGTAGACACACAGAGACATGTAGACTCAGAGACATGTAGACTCAGAGACATGTAGACTCAGAGACATGTAGACTCAGAGACATGTAGACACACAGAGACATGTAGACTCAGAGACATGTAGACTCAGAGACATGTAGACTCACAGAGACATGTAGACTCAGAGACATGTAGACTCAGAGACATGTAGACACACAGAGACATGTAGACTCAGAGACATGTAGACTCAGAGACATGTAGACTCACAGAGACATGTAGACTAAGAGACATGTAGACTCACAGAGACATGTAGACTAAGAGACATGTAGACTCAGAGACATGTAGACACACAGAGACATGTAGACTCAGAGACATGTAGACTCAGAGACATGTAGACACACAGAGACATGTAGACTCAGAGACATGTAGACTAAGAGACATGTAGACTCAGAGACATGTAGACACACAGAGACATGTAGACTCAGAGACATGTAGACTCAGAGACATGTAGACTCAGAGACATGTAGACTCAGAGACATGTAGACACAGAGACATGTAGACACACAGAGACATGTAGACACACAGAGACATGTAGACTCAGAGACATGTAGACTCAGAGACATGTAGACTCAGAGACATGTAGACTCACAGAGACATGTAGACTCAGAGACATGTAGACTCACAGAGACATGTAGACTCAGAGACATGTAGACACACAGAGACATGTAGACACAGAGACATGTAGACACACAGAGACATGTAGACACACAGAGACATGTAGACTCACAGAGACATGTAGACTCACAGAGACATGTAGACTCAGAGACATGTAGACACACAGAGACATGTAGACACACAGAGACATGTAGACTCAGAGACATGTAGACTCAGAGACATGTAGACTCAGAGAGACATGTAGACTCAGAGAGACATGTAGACTCAGAGACATGTAGACTCAGAGACATGTAGACACACAGAGACATGTAGACTCAGAGACATGTAGACTCAGAGACATGTAGACACACAGAGACATGTAGACTCAGAGACATGTAGACACACAGAGACATGTAGACTCACAGAGACATGTAGACTCAGAGACATGTAGACACACAGAGACATGTAGACTCAGAGACATGTAGACTCAGAGACATGTAGACACACAGAGACATGTAGACTCACAGAGACATGTAGACTCACAGAGACATGTAGACTAAGAGACATGTAGACTCACAGTGACATGTAGACTCAGAGACATGTAGACTCAGAGACATGTAGACACAGACATGTAGACTCAGAGACATGTAGACTCAGAGACATGTAGACACAGACATGTAGACTCACAGTGACATGTAGACTCAGAGACATGTAGACACAGACATGTAGACTCACAGTGACATGTAGACTCAGAGACATGTAGACACAGACATGTAGACTCAGAGACATGTAGACTCAGAGACATGTAGACACAGACATGTAGACTCACAGTGACATGTAGACTCAGAGACATGTAGACACAGACATGTAGACTCAGAGACATGTAGACTCAGAGACATGTAGACTCACAGAGACATGTAGACACACAGAGACATGTAGACACAGAGACACGTAGACTAAGAGACATGTAGACTCACAGAGACATGTAGACTCACAGAGACATGTAGACACACAAAGACATGTAGACTCACAGAGACATGTAGACTAAGAGACATGTAGACTCACAGAGACATGTAGACTCAGAGACATGTAGACACACAGAGACATGTAGACTCACAGAGACATGTAGACTCACAGAGACATGTAGACTAAGAGACATGTAGACTCACAGAGACATGTAGACACACAGAGACATGTAGACTCACAGAGACATGTAGACTAAGAGACATGTAGACTCACAGAGACATGTAGAAACACAGAGACATGTAGACTCAGAGACATGTAGACTCACAGAGACATGTAGACTCAGAGACATGGAGACTCACAGAAACATGTAGACTCAGAGAGACATGTAGACTCACAGAGACATGTAGACTCAGACATGTAGACTCAGAGACATGTAGACCCAGAGACATGTAGACACAGAGACATGTAGACCCACAGAGACATGTAGACTCAGAGACATGTAGACTCTCAGAGACATGTAGACCCACAGAGACATGTAGACTCAGAGACATGTAGACTCAGAGACATGTAGACTCTCAGAGACATGTAGACCCACAGAGACATGTAGACTCAGAGACATGTAGACCCACAGAGACATGTAGACTCACAGAGACATGTAGACTCAGAGACATGTAGACTCTCAGAGACATGTAGACTCACAGAGACATGTAGACCCACAGACATGTAGACTCACAGAGACATGTAGACTCACAGACATGTAGACACAGACATGTAGACCCACAGACATGTAGACTCACAGACATGTAGACACAGACATGTAGACACAGACATGTAGACTCACAGACATGTAGACACAGACATGTAGACTCACAGACATGTAGACACAGACATGTAGACTCAGAGACATGTAGACACACAGACATGTAGACTCACAGACATGTAGACTCAAAGACATGTAAACTCAGAGACTTGTAGACTCACAGAGACATGTAGACTCACAGACATGTAGACTCACAGACATGTAGACTCACAGAGACATGTAGACCCACAGAGACATGTAGACCCAGATCACTTCTCTGAGACAACTTACCCGTCTGTCTTTCTTCAGGGACTTCAGCCGTCTGTCTGACTTATAATGTGTCTTTTCACGTGTTGTTTAACACCTTAATATCATCAACAGATTATCACTCTCACTGCTTCACACGCACACGCGCACACACACACACACACACACACACAGAATCAGGAGGTCAGAGGTTAAACAACAGGTTCTTTATTGGAGAGAAAGCTGGCAGCTGATTGGTCAGCTGAGTGAACAGAAGCCAAACATACAGTCATGTGATCAAAACAACCGGCCAATGGGAGGGGAGCACGGTTACCATGGCAGCGAGGAGACGCTGCAGGCTTAAAGTGACAGCGTGACATTTTAACGTCTATTAGCAGTGTTAGCATTCCTCATTCAAACCAAAGGCTGAGTTAGCCTGGAGCTAACCTATGATGATCCATGTTGCATAGATACGGAACAATAGTGCAAGAAAACAGCTGCTGACAGGAAACACAAGAAGCACTGAACTCTGGGAGTTGTAGTTTTTATCTCCTGCTCACAAACAGACTGAAACAGGTGGAGATCACTGATCTGAAATATCTTTGATATCTACAGGCCACACCCACTTAGTGAGGCCACACCCACTCAGTGAGGCCACACCCACTCAGTGAGCTTTCTGTTCAGTGGGTCAAACACAGGGAGAGGAAGAGGAGAGAAAGAAGAGAGGAGGAGAGGAAGAAGAGGAGGAGGAGAGGAAGAGGAGAGGAAGAAGAGAGGAAGAAGAGGAGAGGAGGAAGAGAAAGAGGAGGAGGAGAGGAAGAGGAGGAGGAGAGGAAGAGAAAGAGGAGAGGAAGAAGAGGAGGAGAGGAAGAGGAGGAGGAAGAAGAGGAGAGGAGGAAGAAAAAGAGGAGGAGGAGAGGAAGAGGAGGAGGAGAGGAAGAGAAAGAGGAGGAGAGGAAGAAGAGGAGGAGAGGAAGAGGAGGAGGAAGAGGAGAGGAAGAGGAGGAGGAGAGGAAGAGGAGGAGGAGAGGAAGAGGAGGAGGAAGAGGAGGAGAGGAAGAAGAGGAGGAAGAGGAGAGGACAAGGAGGAGGAGAGGACAAGGAGGAGAGGAAGAGGAGGAGGAGAGGAAGAGGAGGAGAGGAAGAAGAGGGGAAGAGGAGGAGGAGAGGAAGAGGAAGAGCAGCTCTGACTGTTTAACATGTCAAAGAGACAAAAACTCATCTAGTCAAACAATACTGAATATAACTAGTGTGTGTATGTGTGTATATATATATATGTGTATAAATGTGTGTATATGTGTGTGTGTGTATATATATGTGTGTATGTGTGTGTATAGGTGTGTATATATATGTGTATATATATATATGTGTGTGTGTATATGTGTGTATATGTGTGTGTATATGTGTGTATATGTGTCTATGTGTGTATGTGTGTATATATATATATGTATTTGTGTATATATATATATATATATATATATATGTGTGTATATGTGTATATATGTATATATGTGTGTCTATATATATGTGTGTATATGTGTGTGTGTATATGTGTATATGTTTTTTATATGTGTGTATATGTGTGTATATGTGTGTATGTGTGTATATGTGTGTATGTGTGTGTATATGTGTGTATATGTGTGTATATGTGTATGTGTGTGTATATGTGTGTATATGTGTGTGTATATGTGTGTATATGTGTGTATATGTGTATATGTGTGTATATGTGTGTATATGTGTGTGTATATGTGTGTATATGTGTGTGTATATGTGTGTGTATATGTGTGTATATGTGTGTCTTTGGCTCTATCTTAACTTGTTCTCACTAAATCGTCTTAAAGATCAGCTTTGATACCTGATTCCTCCAAACTCACCTCAGCAGGGACATACGTCTCAGAGACGTGGGGACATACGGGGACATACGTCTCAGAGACGTGGGGACATACGGGGACATACGTCTCAGAGACGTGGGGACATACGGGGACAAACGTCTCAGAGACGTGGGGACATACGGGGACAAACGTCTCAGAGACGTGGGGACATACGGGGACATACGTCTCAGAGACGTGGGGACATACGGGGACAAACGTCTCAGAGACGTGGGGACATACGGGGACAGACGTCTCAGAGACGTGGGGACATACGGGGACAGGCGTCTCAGAGACGTGGGGACATACGGGGACAGACGTCTCAGAGACGTGGGGACATACGGGGACAGACGTCTCAGAGACGTGGGGACATACGGGGACAGACGTCTCAGAGACGTGGGGACAGGCGTCTCGAGCGTGGGGACATACGGGGACAGGCGTCTCAGAGACGTGGGGACATACGGGGACAGACGTCTCAGAGACGTGGGGACATCGGGGACAGGCGTCCACAGAGGTTTGGGGCATCGGGGACAGACGTCCCACAGAGGTTTGTGGGGCTGGGGACAGGCGTCCCACAGAGGTGGGGACATACGGGGACAGGCGTCTCAGAGACGTGGGGACATACGGGGACAGGCGTCCCACAGAGGTTTGTGGGGACATACGGGG
Source organism: Ophiodon elongatus (assembly GCA_016806645.1). Taxonomy (NCBI): domain Eukaryota; kingdom Metazoa; phylum Chordata; class Actinopteri; order Perciformes; family Hexagrammidae; genus Ophiodon; species Ophiodon elongatus. Next base: position 8,402 of record JACSYO010001794.1, on the reverse strand, counting down.
ACAGACGTCCCACAGAGGTTTGTGGGGACATACGGGGACAGCGTCCCACAGAGGTTTGTGGGGACATAGGGGACAGACGTCCCACAGAGGTTTGTGGGGACATAAGGGGACAGGCGCCTCACAGAGGTTTGTGGGGACATAAGGGGACAGGCGCCTCACAGAGGTTTGTGGGGACATACGGGGACAGATGTCCCACAGAGGTTTGTGGGGACATATGACTACATACAGAGTTAGGGGTTCATGTCTCGTCAGATCGGGGTGGTGAATGAAATTAATGGGTGTTAAGACACCTGGTGAGGTGGGTGGAGGTTTGGACCAATCAGCAGCCAGACGTCTGTGAGCTGGAGGAAGAGGCATCAAAGCGTCTCTTCTAACCTGTGGCTCTGTAAGCGTCCTAATAAGGTGTTGTCCCTTCCCACTCCAGCAGGTACTGGACCGTCCCCTGGGGGGTGACGCGGCGAGCCAACACCTGGTACCGCTCCCCATTGGTCAGCCTGCCCGCCACTCCAAAGTACGAGGAGATGGAGGAGTGGAGGTGGGAGGAGTCCGATGGGATCTGGGAGGAGTCAGACAGGAAGTGGGAGGCGTCTGTGGTCAGGTGGTTCATAGCTTCTCGGTCTTCCAGCATCCCAGAAGGCTCCTCCCCTCCGAGCTCCTCCCCTCCCTCGCTGCGATTGGCCCATTGACTGTAGCTGTTGCTAGGCAACTTCCTCTTCCTGCTGCCCACCCTCCTTCTGAGGACACAAAGCACAGAGGTCAAAGGTCAGAGAGACTTTCTGCAGGCCGGACCGGCACATACAGACTAAGTCCTTATATCAGTGTGTGGAGGGATGGACTACCATCAGGGTACAGAACCAGAACTAAGTCCTTATATCAGTGTGTGGACGGATGGACTACCATCA
>JACSYO010001794.1:0-5000 GCA_016806645.1 Ophiodon elongatus | reverse complement strand
CAGGACTACCTCTTGGTTTCAGGACTACCTCTTGGTTTTGGGACTACACACTGACTACCTCTTGGTTTTAGGACTACCTCTTGGTTTTAGGACTACACACTGGACTTCCTCTTGGTTTTAGGACTACACACTGGACTTCCTCTTGGTTTTAGGACTATACACTGGACTACCTCTTGGTTTTAGGACTACCTCTTGGTTTCAGGACTACCTCTTGGTTTCAGGACTACCTCTTGGTTTCAGGACTACCTCTTGGTTTTGGGACTACCTCTGGACTACCTCTTGGTTTTAGGACTACCTCTTGGTTTTGGGACTACACACTGGACTTCCTCTTGGTTTTAGGACTACACACTGGACTACCTCTTGGTTTTGGGACTACCTCTTGGTTTTAGGACTACACACTGGACAACCTCTTGGTTTTGGGACTACCTCTTGGTTTTAGGACTACCTCTTGGTTTTGGGACTACACACTGGACTTCCTCTTGGTTTTAGGACTACACACTGGACTACCTCTTGGTTTTAGGACTACACACTGGACAACATCTTGGTTTTGGGACTACCTCTTGATTTTAGGACTACACACTGGACTACCTCTTGGTTTTAAGACCACAAACTAGACTATCTCCCCAAGTGCGTTCCAGACAACTTGAAGGTCAGAATTTTCCGAGTTGAAAGTTCTGAACTGAAAGTGTTCCAGGTCCATGATGCCAAATGTAAATAAAAACATGGTTAGCCGTGACAAACTGATGTTTCTTGTGCTAGTGTACACAGACGTGAACTTGGGAAACAGTCAAAGGGTAAAAGAGGAGAACTACCTGTTCCTGGCCATGCCTTTCTTATGGCTTTGTCCTCCGTCATTCTGAGCGCGCTCAGGAAATAGTTTGGAGGGGGTTGGGAGGGACTCTAGTCCTTAGACGAAAGATGCATTTCCTCTTCTTTATCTCCTTTCCACACAGAAACCTCAACACAAGCACACTCATGAATACATATGATCAAATACATTGTTGGTAAAGGTCGGGCTGGAGGAAGTATTTATGCCTGTGATTCTTACTTGCTCTTGTATTTATTGAGAGCGTCCAGCAGGTGCTGCCCCCTCTCTGACGGAGGAGTGTTCGACAGCTAAACAACAAACAGGCATGTTAAATTCAGGATTGGATAGCCTGGTCCAGTCTGGTCCAGGTTCAGTCTGGTCCAGTCTGGTTCAGGTTTAGTCTGGTACAGTCTGGTCCAGGTTTAGTTTGGTACAGTCTGGTACAGTCTGGTCCAGGTTTAGTCTGGTACAGTCTGGTCCAGGTTTAGTTTGGTACAGTCTGGTACAGTCTGGTCCAGGTTTAGTCTGGTACAGTCTGGTCCAGGTTTAGTTTGGTACAGTCTGGTACAGTCTGGTCCAGGTTTAGTCTGGTACAGTCTGGTCCAGGTTTAGTTTGGTACAGTCTGGTACAGTCTGGTCCAGGTTCAGTCTGGTCCAGGTTCAGTCTGGTACAGTCTGGTAGAGTCTGGTCCAGGTTTAGTCTGGTAGAGTCTGGTCCAGGTTTAGTCTGGTACAGTCTGGTCCAGGTTTAGTCTGTTACAGTCTGGTCCAGGTTTAGTCTGGTACAGTCTGGTCCAGGTTTAGATTGGTACAGTCTGGTACAGGTTTAGTCTGGTACAGTCTGGTCCAGGTTTAGTTAGGTACAGTTTGGTACAGTCTGGTACAGTCTGGTCCAGGTTTAGTCTGGTACAGTCTGGTCTAGGTTTAGTCTGGTACAGTCTGGTACAGGTTTAGTCTGGTACAGTCTGGTCCAGGTTTAGATTGGTAGTCTGGTACAGTCTGGTCCAGGTTTAGTCTGGTACAGTCTGGTCCAGGTTTAGTCTGGTACAGTCTGGTCCAGGTTTAGATTGGTAGTCTGGTACAGTCTGGTCCAGGTTTAGTCTGGTACAGTCTGGTCCAGGTTTAGATTGGTAGTCTGGTACAGTCTGGTCCAGGTTTAGATTGGTACAGTCTGGTCCAGGTTTAGTTAGGTACAGTTTGGTACAGTCTGGTACAGTCTGGTCCAGGTTTAGTTTGGTACAGTCTGGTCCAGGTTTAGTCTGGTACAGTCTGGTACAGGTTTAGTCTGGTACAGTCTGGTACAGGGTTAGTCTGATACAGTCTGGTCCAGGTTTAGATTGGTAGTCTGGTACCTTCCCGAGCTGTAAGTGTTCCCAGTTTGCAGAGACTAAGGCGAGTATCTCGTCCAGCTCAAAGTATTTCTTCTTGCTGCTGACTGACAGGTTGTAGAGAACCAAGTGAACCAGATCGACCCACCGCAGGGAGAGACGGCGGACGTACTCGGATCCTTTATTACACACCGAACACAGGAAGAGGTAAAACCTGAGGAGGAGGAGGTCAGAGGTCATCATCACATCTCACTCACAACAGAGGACAGGAGGGGGGCGGACTCACCTGTCTCCAAACATCATGGACTCCTGCAGACACTGAGTGCAGGCTTCATGGAACCACTGCTGACACCTGAAACACTGCAGCATCTTCAGGTACCACCTGCAGACACAACACATGTGAGTGGGGGGAGGGGCACAGGGAGACGTGTCTCTGATTGGTCGGTCTTACTCTCCGGGGCCTCCACAGTAGCAGTAGCACTGCTGCTGATTGGTCCGGTGCTGGGAGTCCCAGTCCAGAGAGTCCAGGTCGTACAGCAGCACCTGCTTCATGGCCGACAGAGCTTTGGCTATCGGCCCTTTCTTTAGAGCGCCCCCTTTCTGAGGGACAAGAGACACAGGCCGTGAGACAGAGAGACAGACAGGTCTTCATGAGACGTTAAATGAGGACCTCCCATCATCTGGACTGTGTTTGTACCCGGACGGCCAGAGCGAAGACACAGCGTCGGCAGAACCAGGGACTGAGGCTGATGCTGCCCTCTACAGGGGGGATATGGCACTGCTGGTGGAAACCTGAGGGACAGACAGAGAGACAGGGACACATTAGTAGTATTAAGGCCCTGTTTCTACTGTCCTCTAGACACAGGGACACACTAAAGCCCTGTTTCTACTGTCCTCTAGACACCGGGACACACTAAAGCCCTGTTTCTACTGTCCCCTAGACACAGGGACACACTAAAGCCCTGTTTCTACTGTCCCCTAGACACAGGGACACACTAAAGCCCTGTTTCTACTGTCCCCTAGACACAGGGACACACTAAAGCCCTGTTTCTACTGTCCCCTAGACACAGGGACACACTAAAGCCCTGTTTCTACTGTCCCCTAGACACAGGGACACACTAAAGCCCTGTTTCTACTGTCCCCTAGACACAGGGACACACTAAAGCCCTGTTTCTACTGTCCCCTAGACACAGGGACACACTAAAGCCCTGTTTCTACTGTCCCCTAGACACAGGGACACACTAAAGCCCTGTTTCTACTGTCCCCTAGACACAGGGACACACTAAAGCCCTGTTTCTACTGTCCCCTAGACACAGGGACACACTAAAGCCCTGTTTCTACTGTCCCCTAGACACAGGGACACACTAAAGCCCTGTTTCTACTGTCCCCTAGACACAGGGACACACTAAAGCCCTGTTTCTACTGTCCCCTAGACACAGGGACACACTAAAGCCCTGTTTCTACTGTCCCCTAGACACAGGGACACACTAAAGCCCTGTTTCTACTGTCCCCTAGACACAGGGACACACTAAAGCCCTGTTTCTACTGTCCCCTAGACACAGGGACACACTAAAGCCCTGTTTCTACTGTCCCCTAGACACAGGGACACACTAAAGCCCTGTTTCTACTGTCCCCTAGACACAGGGACACACTAAAGCCCTGTTTCTACTGTCCCCTAGACACAGGGACACACTAAAGCCCTGTTTCTACTGTCCCCTAGACACAGGGACACACTAAAGCCCTGTTTCTACTGTCCCCTAGACACAGGGACACACTAAAGCCCTGTTTCTACTGTCCCCTAGACACAGGGACACACTAAAGCCCTGTTTCTACTGTCCCCTAGACACAGGGACACACTAAAGCCCTGTTTCTACTGTCCCCTAGACACAGGGACACACTAAAGCCCTGTTTCTACTGTCCCCTAGACACAGGGACACACTAAAGCCCTGTTTCTACTGTCCCCTAGACACAGGGACACACTAAAGCCCTGTTTCTACTGTCCCCTAGACACAGGGACACACTAAAGCCCTGTTTCTACTGTCCCCTAGACACAGGGACACACTAAAGCCCTGTTTCTACTGTCCCCTAGACACAGGGACACACTAAAGCCCTGTTTCTACTGTCCCCTAGACACAGGGACACACTAAAGCCCTGTTTCTACTGTCCCCTAGACACAGGGACACACTAAAGCCCTGTTTCTACTGTCCCCTAGACACAGGGACACATCTCACTTACCGATGCCACACTTCCCACAGATGAGGATCTGGTTGTTTGGGTTTGATTGGCTGTCAGAGTTTGGCTCCGCCTCCTCACACACAGAGCAGCGAGGCTCCTCCCCCGGCACTCCAGCTACAACGTGATTGGACAGAATTGTGATTGACAGTCAGAGTGAAGTGAGACATGAGAAGCATGATGAGACAAATTGACTACCTTTCTCTCGCTCTCTACCTGTCTGTCTCTTACCATGTTGATGTCTCGCTCTCTACCTGTCTGTCTCTTACCATGTTGATGTCTCGCTCTCTACCTGTCTGTCTCTTACCATGTTGATGTCTCGCTCTCTACCTGTCTGTCTCTCACCATGTTGATGTCTCTCTCTCTCTACCTGTCTGTCTCTCACCATGTTGATGTCGCGCTCTCTACCTGTCTGTCTCTTACCATGTTGATGTCTCTCTCTCTCTACCTGTCTGTCTCTTACCATGTTGATGTCTCTCTCGCTCTACCTGTCTGTCTCTCTACCATGTGGATGTCTCTCTCTCTACCTGTCTGTCTCTCACCATGTAGATGTCTCGCTCTCTACCTGTCTGTCTCTTACCATGTTGATGTCTGTCTCTCTCTCTACCTGTCTGTCTCTTACCATGTTGATG
>JACSYO010001793.1:0-11113 GCA_016806645.1 Ophiodon elongatus | reverse complement strand
TATTTTTCAGGAAAATCCACTTTTGGCCTCGACCCAGCCGAAACGTCTTTTCAGACCATAAATACTGAAAATGCAGCTTTAAGTCAGAAAAGTGATGAGAACATCATGTATTTATGACTATAACATGAACCTTGAAAGTCTGCTGTTCCGGGAGACTTTATAGAGGAATATCAAGTAAACTGTGTATTTTGCAACAAAATCCACTTTTGGCCTTTTCACAGGCTGAAACTCCGTTTGAGACCATAAAAACTGAAAATGCAGATGTAAGGCAGAAAAGTCATGGAAACATCATATATTCATGTACATAACATGATCCTGGATAGTCTGCTATTCTGGGATAATTTATAGAGGAATATCAAGTAAACTGTGTATTTTGCAATAAAATCCACTTTTGGCCTGTTCTCACTCTGAAACTTCTTTTAAGACCATAAAAACTGAAAATGCAGCTTTAAGGCAGAAGAGTGATGGAAAAATACAGTATTCATGAATATAACATGAAACTTAAAAATCTGCTGTTCTTGGGAACACTTTATTAAGGAAAATCAAGTAAACTGTGTATTTTTCAACAAAATCCACTTTTGGCATGTTCTCAGCCTGAAACGTCTTATGAGACCATAAAAACTGAAGGAAACATCATTTATTCATGAACATAACATGAACCTTGACCGTCTGCATTTCTGGGAGACTTTAAAGAGGAATATCAAGTAAACTGTGTATTTTGCAACAAAATCCACTTTTGGACCGTTCGCAGGCTGAAAAGCCTTTTAAGACCATAAAAACTGAAATTGCAGCTGGAAGGCAGAAAAGTGATGAGAACATCATGTATTCATGAATATAACATTAACCTTGAAAATCTTCTGTTCCGGGAGACTTTATAGAGGAAAATCAAGTAAACTGTGTATTTTGCAACAAAATCCACTTTTGGCCTCGACCCAGCCGAAACGTCTTGGCCTTTTCACAGGCTGAAACTCCGTTTGAGACCATAAAAACTGAAAATGCAGATGTAAGGCAGACAGAGTGATGGAAACATCATATATTCATGTACATAACATGAAACATGAGAGTCTGCTGTTCTTGGAACTTTTTATATAGGAATATCAAGTAAACTGTGTATTTTGCAACAAAATCCACTTTTGGACTGTTCGCAGGCTCAAGCGCCTTTTAAGACCATAAAAACTGAAAATGCAGCTGTAAGGCAGAAAAGTGATGGAAGCATCATATATTCATGTACATAACATGAAACTTGATAGTCTGCTGTTCTGGGAGACTGTATATAGGAATATCCATTAAAGCTATGTGACTGCAGCAAAATCCGCTTTCGGCCTCGACCCAGCCGAAACGTCTTTTCAGACCATAAATACTGAAAATGCAGCTTTAAGGCAGAAAAGTGATGAGAACATCATGTATTCATGACTATAACATTAACCTTGAAAATCTTCTGTTCTGGGAGACTTTATAGAGGAAAATCAAGTAAACTGTGTATTTTGCAAAAGAATCCACTTTTGGCCTCTTCCCAGTCGAAATGTCTTTTCAGACCATAAATACTGAAAATGCAATTTTAAGGCAGAAAAGTGATTAGAACATCATGTATTCATGAATATAACATTAACCTTGAAAATCTTCTGTTCTGGGAGACTTTATAGAGGAAAATCAAGTAAACTGTGTGTTTTGCAACAAAATCCACTTTTGGCCTCGAAACAGAAGAAACGTCTTTTCAGACCATAAATAATGAAAATGCAGCTTTAAGGCAGAAAAGGGATTAGAACATCATGTATTCATGAATATAACATGAACCTTGAAAGTCTGCTGTTCTGGGAGACTTTATAGTGGAAAATCAAGTAAACTGTGTATTTTGCAACAAAATCCACTTTTGGCCACTTCCCAGCCTGAAACATCTTTTCAGGCCATAAATACTGAAAATGCAGCTTTAAGTCAGAAAAATGATGAGAACATCATGTATTCATGAAAATAACATGAAACTTGAAAGTCTGCTGTTCTGGCACAATGTATTTAGGAAAATCAAATAAACTGTGTATTGTCAACCCCTGAGAGTGACTCAACGAACCCCTGGGGTTCGATCGAACCCAGTTTAACAACCACTGGACTAGATGATCAATCTGAGATAGACTAAAGTTAGCACAGGAGTCCTCCGTTATATTGAGACATGGTATTGAATTAAATACCGATGGAATCGCTTCTATAAATTTAGCTACAACACTGTCAGATAGACATCTGGTGTAGAAACTTTTGCCTAATGGCAAACACTCCGGTAGCATAAACTTGAAAGTTATTAGGTAATGGTCTGATAAAAGAGGGTTCTGTGGAAAAACTATTAGATGTTCTATATTTATGCCCTATGCAAGATCAACGTCGAGGGTGTGGTTAAAACAGTGAGTGGGTTTCTTTACATGATGACAGAGGTGCTGTTGTCTCTTGAGCTTCTGCAGAGGGTGAAGGTGGAGTTTGCTTGAATACAGGTGGACTGCTGCACACATACACGGATGAAGACACTGCACACAAGTCCCCAATAGACTGAATCACCGTTAAATGTTAACCAAATTTGTTTGGTTTTCTTTATGCTTTCAAAACATTCATTTATCTGTTTATTATTTATTATTTATGTGACCTGTGATTTAATTTGTACATTTTAAGTCCACAAATGTTATGCTTTGTGGCTCTCAGCACTTTAAAAGATTCATCTCAGTGGTCAGTTTCTGAACACCACAATGTATTGAATAAATACAAATACTGTGAAAAAACACTTTTTGACTCTTCAAGACTATTTTTTTCTATTCTGTTACACATACATCATGTAGCAATCACACAAAGTTGTATTGTAGAGGGGAGCACGCCAGAGTCCTGTGCAATTATTCACAGCCTCACAAAATATCGCATAGTGTCCTCCTTTTTGGTGTTATGGATATGGTCCCCCTAACTATGGGGGGTGTGGGGGGGCAGGCTAACTACTGTACCTAAAGACTGAGCTTCCATGGTGCGGAGCCGTACCTCTAACTCACTGAGCCTCGCCTCCACCCTAGCAAACAAACTACACTTATTACATGTATCATTATCATTAAGGGAGGCAGAGGAATGGCTAAGCAGGTGACACACTGAGCAAGGGGGAGAAGGAGAGGGAGAGGAAGAGAAGGCAGTCATCATGAGCTGCTAAGCTAAAGTACAGTGGCTAACGTTAGCAAAAACCAAACAAAGTGTAAATAAAACTGTAGGATTAAGTGAGAAGCCGCGACAAGAAGGAGGGAGATATTAGGGTTTAACCTCGTGTTGTCCTGGGGTCATTCTGACCCCAAATTAAATATTTTGCCGTCAAAATATGTTTTTTATTCATCAAATGGTCTGAAAATAATGGGGGTTGTTGGATACTATGCTCCTCATGATTAAAATACATTTTAAGTCATTTGATTGAATTATGGGTGATTTATTGAATTTAATAACTTCTGTTGTCCTCTGGGGTCAAAAAGACCCTGCAGCACAAAGTGGTGCAATGGGGCAAATTGTCACCCCATACTGCTTTCCAAAACATCTTTGATCTTGGATGTTTGATGTCTGGGGTCAAGCAATGGTTATGACAACAACAACAAAAAACAAACAGGGCTTTTCTCACAGGTGTTGGAGCATTGCATTTCACATTTTAGAGAGACAGGCAGCACAATGAGGAGGCAGAAGCGCAAAACTCCACAGGAGGCTTGTGAGCTCATTTTAAACTATGTTGGGGAAAGGAATGAGCAGGAGGACAATGCTGAACATGAGGAGGAGGAAGAATCAACTGATGAGGAGGATTCAGGATCAGAAGAGAAGGCGAATATTGATGAGGTGATAGATCCAACATACAGACCACATGCTACTTCTTCCTCTGAAGAAGCCCCCACATCGCCCACTGAAGAAATGGAAGAAGGGTATGGAGTGAAGGAAAATGATGAACATGATGATGAGGAAGAATATGAGAAAAAGAGTTCTGCTCCAGCTGTACCTATGCAGCCACTGCCCCTTGGGCCCCTCACCCAGCCGCCCCTCCTGGCTCATCACCCAAAAGAAGTAGGTTCAAATTCTCCCCTCGCCAAAGTGATCTCAAAACATCGAAAATGTGCCAAAAATGCAATGCATATATCTGTAAAGATCACGCCATTACTACCTGCCTCGCATGCAACTGAGGGCACATTCAGACTGTTTTTAATCTGAAGAGTTAGTTTTGAAAAGTGAAATATTTTGGAAATGAATGTTGACATGTTTTATATGTCAGGAAATGAGTTGGAATAAAGTTGACTAAAAAGTTGAAACAGAGAGCTGGGTGATAATTTCTACTTAAGGCTTTATAAACATTCAAACCAGACGGGGTCATTTTTGACACGGGAGGACAACAGGTGTTGCCATTAAAAAAATTGACGCGCTTTAAAAACAGCATAATATCTTAACTTTGACATTTACAAGTCTGTGATGATCTATCAACTCATGGGACTCGGATTGTTAACTATAGTCAGAATAATTGATGATTTTATTTATTTTAACTAAAAAAAAAGGTAAAGGTTCATGTAAATGAGGTCTTATTGGCCTTAAATTTCAAATGGAATAAATAAATGGTGTTATTGTGTTTGAATGAAGTTGGTATGAAAGGTGTAACACAGAATTGGGTGAATTATCCACTTTATATTCTTTAAATAACAGTCAAACCAGACGGGGTCAATTTTGACCCCAGGGGACAAAATGTGTGATTATGTGCTGCCATGAGAAAAATGTAAATGATTCAATAACAGCATCCTCACTAAACTTTGACATATACCACTATGTGATAGGTCAACTAGTCAAAATAATATAAAGTCAAAATAATTAATTGTTTCATTTAATTTTCACTCAAAAACAGGCTATACTTTTATGTAAACAAGGCCTATTAGCCCTGAATTCCAAAACAAAGGGAAAAATGTGTGGTAAGGACTGAAGTAAGACTAAAGGTGTAAAACAGAATTGATTGACAATTTATACTATATGCTTTAAAAAACAGTCAAACCAGGTGGGGTTATATTAGACCCCAGAGGACAAAAGGTGTATGGCAATCGGGAGGACATTACGAGGGTTAAGATGTACAGCAGGTAATTAACCGCTTGTACTGAAGAATATCACACAATATCACAAAATTAACTTGGTTTAGCTGGAGCTGTAAAAGTACGCTATAGGACAACAGGTGACATGCTGGCAATCGGAAAAGAGGCAATACTCAGTACCAAGATAAGGTGTTCCCAGCCTGAAATGTCTTTTGAGACCATAACAACTGAAAATTCATTTTTATGGCAAGAAAGTGAAGGAAACATCACATATTCATGAATATAAAATGAATCAGGATAGTCTGCTATTCTGGGAGACTTTGAATATCAAGTAAACTGTGTATTTAGCAACAAAATCCACTTTTGGCCTGGTCGTAGTCTGAAACTCCATTTGACACCATAAAAACTGAGAATTCATTTTTAAGTCAGAAAAGTGATGAGAACATCATGTATTCATGACTATAACATGAACCTTGAGAGTCTGCTGTTCTATGATACTTGATTGAGGAATATCAAGTAAACTGTGTATTTTGCAACAAAATCCACTTTTGGCCTATTCGCAGGCTGAAACGCATTTTAAGAACATAAAAACTGAAAATGCAGATGAAAGGCAGAATAGTAATGGAAACATCATATATTCATGTACATAACATAAAACATAATAGTATGCAGTTATGGGAGACTTTATAGAGGAATATCAAGTACACTGTGTATTTTGCAACAAAATCCACTTTTGGACTGTTCGCAGGCTGAAAAGCATTTTAAGACCATAAAAACTGAAAATGCAGATGAAAGGCAGAAAAGTGATGGAAACATCATATATTCATGTACATAACATGAACCTTGAGAGTCTGATGTTCTAGGATACTTTATAGAGGAATATGAAGTAAACTGTGTATTTTGCAACAAAATCCACTTTTGGACTGTTCGCAGGCTGAAACGCATTTTAAGACAATAAAAACTGAAAATACAGATGTAAGGCAAAAAAGTGATAGAAACATCATATATTCATGAACATAACATGAAACATGATAGTATACTGTTCTGAGAGACTTTATAGAGGAATATCAAGTACACTGTGTATTTTGCAATAAAATCCACTTTTGGCCTATTCGCAGGCTGAAACGCATTTTAAGACCATAAAAACTGAAAATGCAGCTGTATAGTAAAAAAGTGATGGAAACATCATTTATTCATGAACATAACATGAAACTTTATAGTCTGCTATTCTGGGAGACTTTATAGATGAATATCAAGTAAACATTGTATTTTGCAACAAAATCCACTTTTGGCCTATTTGCAGGCTGAAACGCATTTTAAGACCATAAAAACTGAAAATGCAGATGTAAGGCAAAAAAGTGATAGAAACATCATATATTCATGAACATAACATGAAACATGAGAGTATGCTGTTCTGGGAGACTTTATAGAGGAATATCAAGTAAACTGTGTATTTTGCAACAAAATCCACTTTTGGCCTATTCGCAGGCTGAAAAGCATTTTAAGACCATAAAAACTGAAAATGCAGATGAAAGGCAGAAAAGTAATGGAAACATCATATATTCATGTACATAAAATAAAACATAATAGTATGCTGTTATGGGAGACTTTATAGAGGAATATCAAGTAAACTGTGTATTTTGCAACAAAATCCACTTTTGGACTGTTCGCAGGCTGAAACGCATTTTAAGACAATAAAAACTGATAATGCAGATGAAAGGCAGAATAGTAATGGAAACATCATATATTCATGACCATAACATGAAACATGAGAGTATGCTGTTCTGGGAGACTTTATAAAGGAATATCAAGTAAACTGTGTATTTTGCAACAAAATCCACTTTTGGACTGTTCGCAGGCTCAAACGCGTTTTAACACCATAAAAAATGAAAATACAGATGTAAGGCAAAAAAGTGATAGAAACATCATATATTCATGACCATAACATGAAACATGAGAGTATGCTGTTCTGGGAGACTTTATAAAGGAATATCAAGTAAACTGTGTATTTTGCAACAAAATCCACTTTTGGACTGTTCGCAGGCTCAAACGCGTTTTAACACCATAAAAAATGAAAATGCAGCTGTAAGGCAGAAAAGTGATGGAAACTTCATATATTCATGTACATAACATGAAACTTGATAGGCTGCTGTTCTGAGAGACTTTATAGAGGAATATCAAGTACACTGTGTATTTTGCAATAAAATCCACTTTTGGCCTTTTCACAGGCTGAAACTCCGTTTGAGAACATAAAAACTGAAAATGCAGCTGTATGGCAAAAAAGTCATGGAAACATCATTTATTCATGAACATAACATGAACCTTGACCGTCTGCATTTCTGGGAGACTTTATAGAGGAATATCAAGTACACTGTGTATTTTGCAACAAAATCCACTTTTGGACTGTTCGCAGGCTGAAAAGCATTTTAAGACCATAAAAACTGAAAATGCAGATGAAAGGCAGAAAAGTGATGGAAACATCATATATTCATGTACATAACATGAAACTTGACCGTCTGCATTTCTGGGAGACTTTATAGAGGAATATCAAGTACACTGTGTATTTTGCAACAAAATCCACTTTTGGACTGTTCGCAGGCTGAAACGCATTTTAAGACCATAAAAACTGAAAATACAGATGTAAGGCAAAAAAGTGATGGAAACATCATATATTCATGAACATAACATGAAACATGAGAGTATGCTGTTCTGGGAGACTTTATAGAGGAATATCAAGTACACTGTGTATTTTGCAACAAAATCCACTTTTGGACTGTTCGCAGGCTGAAACGCATTTTAAGACCATAAAAACTGAAAATGCAGCTGTAAGGCAGAAAAGTGATGGAAACATCATATATTCATGTACATAACATGAAACTTGATAGTCTGCTGTTCTGGGAGACTTTATAGAGGAATATCAAGTACACTGTGTATTTTGCAACAAAATCCACTTTTGGCCTATTCGCAGGCTGAAAAGCATTTTAAGACCATAAAAACTGAAAATGCAGATGAAAGGCAGAAAAGTGATGGAAACATCATATATTCATGTACATAACATGAAACTTGATAGTCTGCTGTTCTGGGAGACTTTATATAGGAATGTCAAGTAAACTGTGTATTTTGCAACAAAATCCACTTTTGGCCTTTTCACAGGCTGAAACTCCGTTTGAGAACATAAAATCTAAAAATGCAGCTGTATGGCAAAAAAGTGATGGAAACATCATTTATTCATGAAATTAACATGAAAGTTTGAAAGTTTGCTTTTCTGGGAAATTCTTTTGAGGAAAATCAAGTAAACTGTGTATTTTGCAACAAAATCCAATTTTGGCCTCGATCCAGCCGAAAAGTCTTTTCAGACCAGAAATACTGAAAATGCAGCTTTAAGGCAGAAAAGTGATTAGAACATCATGTATTCATGAATATAACATTAACCTTGAAAATCTTCTGTTCTGGGAGACTTTATAGAGGAAAATCAAGTAAACTGTGTATTTTGCAACAAAATCCACTTTTGGCCTCTAACCAGCCGAAATGTCTTTTCAGACCAATACTAACAATGCAGCTTTAAGGCAGAAAAGTGATTAGAACATCATGTATTCATGAATATAACATGAACCTTGAAAGTCTGCTGTTCTGGGAGACTTTACAGAGGAAAATCAAGTAAACTGTGTATTTTTCAGGAAAATCCACTTTTGGCCTCGACCCAGCCGAAAGGTCTTTTCAGAACATAAATACTGAAAATGCAGTTTTAAGGCAGAAAAGTGATTAGAACATCATGTATTCATGATGAACCTTGAAAATCTTCTGTTCTGGGAGACTTTATAGAGGAAAATCAAGTAAACTGTGTATTTTGCAACAAAATCCACTTTTGGTCTCTTCCCAGCCGAAATGTCTTTTCATACCATAAATACTGAAAATGCAGCTTTAAGGCAGAAAAGTGATGAGAACATCATGTATTCGTGAATACAACATGAACCTTGAAAATCTGCTGTTCTGGGAGACTTTATAGAGGAAAATCTTGTAAACTGTGTATTTTTCAGCAAAATCCACTTTTGGCCTCGACCCAGCCGAAAGGTCTTTTCAGACCATAAATACTGAAAATGCAGCTTTAAGGCAGAAAAGTGATTAGAACATCATGTATTCATGATGAACCTTGAAAATCTTCTGTTCTGGAAATCAACATGAAACTTGAGAGTTTGCTGTTCCCGGACAATTCTTTGAGGAAAATCAAGTAAATTCAGGCTGAAAAGCATTTTAAGACCATAAAAACTGAAAATGCAGATGAAAGGCAGAAAAGTAATGGAAACATCATATATTCATGTACATAACATAAAACATAATAGTATGCTGTTATGGGAGACTTTATAGAGGAATATCAAGTAAACTGTGTATTTTGCAATAAATTCCACTTTTGGACTGTTCGCAGGCTGAAACGCATTTTAAGACCATAAAAACTGAAAATGCAGATGAAAGACAGAAAAGTGATGGAAACATCATATATTCATGTACATAACATGAAACTTGATAGTCTGCTGTTATGGGAGACTTTATAGAGGAATATCAAGTACACTGTGTATTTTGCAACAAAATCCACTTTTGGACTGTTCGCAGGCTGAAAAATTTTTTTAAGACCATAAAAACTGAAAATGCAGCTGTAAGGCAGAAAAGTGATGGAAACATCATATATTCATGTACATAACATGAAACTTGATAGTCTGCTGTTATGGGAGACTTTATAGAGGAATATCAAGTACATTGTGTATTTTGCAACAAAATCCACTTTTGGCCTTTTCACAGGCTGAAACTCCGTTTGAGAAAATAAAAACTGAAAATGCAGCTGTATGGCAAAAAAGTCATGGAAACATCATTTATTCATGAACATAACATGAAACTTTATAGTCTGCTATTCTGGGAGACTTTATAGATGAATATCAAGTAAACATTGTATTTTGCAACAAAATCCACTTTTGGCCTATTCGCAGGCTGAAAAGCATTTTAAGACCATAAAAACTGAAAATGCAGATGAAAGTCAGAAAAGTAATGGAAACATCAGATATTCATGTACATAACATAAAACATAATAGTATGCTGTTCTGGGAGACTTTATAGAGGAATATCAAGTAAACTGTGTATTTTGCAATAAATTCCACTTTTTGACTGTTCGCAGGCTCAAACGCCTTTTAAGACCATAAAAACTGAAAATGCAACTGTAAGGCAGAAAAGTGATGGAAACATCATATATTCATGTACATTACATGAACCTTGACCGTCTGCATTTTTGGGAGACTTTATAGAGGAATATCAAGTACACTGTGTATTTTGCAACAAAATCCACTTTTGGACTGTTCGCAGGCTGAAAAGCATTTTAAGACCATAAAAACTGAAAATGCAGATGAAAGGCAGAAAAGTGATGGAAACATCATTTATTCATGAACATAACATGAAACTTTATAGTCTGCTATTCTGGGAGACTTTATAGATGAATATCAAGTAAACATTGTATTTTGCAACAAAATCCACTTTTGGCCTTTTCACAGGCTGAAACTCCGTTTGAGAACATAAAATCTAAAAATGCAGCTGTATGGCAAAAAAGTGATGGAAACATCACTTTTCATGAAATTAACATGAAAGTTTGAAAGTTTGCTTTTCTGGGAAATTCTTTTGAGGAAAATCAAGTAAACTGTGTATTTTGCAACAAAATCCACTTTTGGCCTCTTACCAGCCGAAACGTCTTTTCAGTCCATAAATACTGAAAATGCAGTTTTAAGGCAGAAAAGTGATTAGAACATCAAGTATTCATGAATATAACATTAACCTTGAAAGTCTGCTGCTCTGGGAGACTTTATAGAGGAAAATCAAGTAAACTATGTAATTTTCAGCAAAATCCACTTTTGGCCTCGACCCAGCCGAAAGGTCTTTTCAGACCATAAATACTGAAAATGCAGCTTTAAGGCAGAAAAGTGATTAGAACATCATGTATTCATGATGAACCTTGAAAATCTTCTGTTCTGGAAATTAACATGAAACTTGAGAGTTTGCTGTTCCCGGACAATTCTTTGAGG
>JACSYO010001792.1:0-16460 GCA_016806645.1 Ophiodon elongatus | reverse complement strand
TTTTTGCCTTACATCTGTATTTTCATTTTTTATGGTCTTAAAATGCGTTTCAGCCTGCGAACAGTCCAAAAGTGGATTTTGTTTCAAAATACACAGTGTACTTGATATTCCTCTATAAAGTCTCCCAGAAATGCAGACGGTCAAGTTTCATGTTATGTACATGAATATATGATGTTTCCATTACTTTTCTGCCTTTCATCTGCATTTTCAGTTTTTATGGTCTTAAAAAGCTTTTCAGCCTGCGAATAGGCCAAAAGTGGATTTTGTTGCAAAATACACAGTGTACTTGATATTCCTCTATAAAGTCTCTCAGAACAGCATACTCTCATGTTTCATGTTATGTTCATGAATATATGATGTTTCTATCACTTTTTTGCCTTACATCTGTATTTTCAGTTTTTATGGTCTTAAAATGCGTTTCAGCCTGCGAACAGTCCAAAAGTGGATTTTGTTGCAAAATACACAGTGTATTTGATATTCCTCTATAAAGTCTCCCAGAAATGTAGACGGTCAAGTTTCATGTTATGTATATGAATATATGATGTTTCCATTACTTTTCTGCCTTTCATCTGCATTTTCAGTTTTTATGGTCTTAAAATGCGTTTCAGCCTGCGAACAGTCCAAAAGTGGATTTTGTTTCAAAATACACAGTGTACTTGATATTCCTCTATAAAGTCTCCCAGAAATGCAGACGGTCAAGTTTCATGTTATGTACATGAATATATGATGTTTGCATGACTTTTCTGCCTTTCATCTGCATTTTCAGTTTTTATGATCTTAAAATGATTTTCAGCCTGCGAATAGGCCAAAAGTGGATTTTGTTGCAAAATACACAGTGTACTTGATATTCCTCTATAAAGTCTCTCAGAACAGCATACTCTCATGTTTCATGTTATGTTCATGACTATATGATGTTTCTATCACTTTTTTGCCTTACATCTTTATTTTCAGTTTTTATGGTCTTAAAATGCGTTTCAGCCTGCGAACAGTCCAAAAGTGGATTTTGTTTCAAAATACACAGTGTACTTGATATTCCTCTATAAAGTCTCCCAGAAATGCAGACGGTCAAGTGTCATGTTATGTACATGAATATATGATGTTTCCATTACTTTTCTGCCTTTCATCTGCATTTTCAGTTTTTATGGTCTTAAAATGCTTTTCAGCCTGCGAAAAGGCCAAAAGTGGATTTTGTTGCAAAATACACAGTGTACTTGATATTCCTCTATAAAGTCTCTCAGAACAGCATACTCTCATGTTTCATGTTATGTTCATGAATATATGATGTTTCTATCACTTTTTTGCCTTACATCTGTATTTTCAGTTTTTATGGTCTTAAAATGCGTTTCAGCCTGCGAACAGTCCAAAAGTGGATTTTGTTGAAAAATACACAGTGTACTTGATATTCCTCTATAAAGTCTCCCAGAAATGTAGACGGTCAAGTTTCATGTTATGTACATGAATATATGATGTTTGCATGACTTTTCTGCCTTTCATCTGCATTTTCAGTTTTTATGGTCTTAAAATGATTTTCAGCCTTCGAATAGGCCAAAAGTGGATTTTGTTGCAAAATACACAGTGTACTTGATATTCCTCTATAAAGTCTCCCAGAAATGTAGACGGTCAAGTTTCATGTTATGTATATGAATATATGATGTTTCCATTACTTTTCTGCCTTTCATCTGCATTTTCAGTTTTTATGGTCTTAAAATGCGTTTCAGCCTGCGAACAGTCCAAAAGTGGATTTTGTTTCAAAATACACAGTGTACTTGATATTCCTCTATAAAGTCTCTCAGAACAGCATACTCTCATGTTTCATGTTATGTTCATGACTATATGATGTTTCTATCACTTTTTTTGCCTTACATCTGTATTTTCAGTTTTTATGGTCTTAAAATGCGTTTCAGCTCATGAACAGTCCAAAAGTGGATTTTGTTGCAAAATACACAGTGTACTTGATATTCCTCTATAAAGTCTCCCAGAAATGCAGACGGTCAAGTTTCATGTCATGTACATGAATATATGATGTTTCCATCACTCTTCTGTCTTTCATCTGCATTTTCAGTTTTTATGGTCTTAAAATGCGTTTCAGCCTGCGAACAGTCCAAAAGTGGATTTTGTTTCAAAATACACAGTGTACTTGATATTCTTCTATAAAGTCTCCCAGAAATGCAGACGGTCAAGTTTCATGTTATGTACATGAATATATGATGTTTGCATGACTTTTCTGCCTTTCATCTGCATTTTCAGTTTTTATGGTCTTAAAATGATTTTCAGCCTGCGAATAGGCCAAAAGTGGATTTTGTTGCAAAATACACAGTGTACTTGATATTCCTCTATAAAGTCTCTCAGAACAGCATACTCTCATGTTTCATGTTATGTTCATGACTATATGATGTTTCTATCACTTTTTTGCCTTACATCTTTATTTTCAGTTTTTATGGTCTTAAAATGCGTTTCAGCCTGCGAACAGTCCAAAAGTGGATTTTGTTTCAAAATACACAGTGTACTTGATATTCCTCTATAAAGTCTCCCAGAAATGCAGACGGTCAAGTTTTATGTTATGTACATGAATATATGATGTTTCCATTACTTTTCTGCCTTTCATCTGCATTTTCAGTTTTTATGGTCTTAAAATGCTTTTCAGCCTGCGAAAAGGCCAAAAGTGGATTTTGTTGCAAAATACACAGTGTACTTGATATTCCTCTATAAAGTCTCTCAGAACAGCATACTCTCATGTTTAATGTTTATTCATGAATATATGATGTTTCTATCACTTTTTTGCCTTACATCTGTATTTTCAGTTTTTATGGTCTTAAAATGCATTTCAGCCTGCGAACAGTCCAAAAGTGGATTTTGTTGCAAAATACACAGTGTACTTGATATTCCTCTATAAAGTCTCCCAGAAATGTAGACGGTCAAGTTTCATGTTATGTACATGAATATATGATGTTTCCATTACTTTTCTGCCTTTCATCTGCATTTTCAGTTTTTATGGTCTAAAAATGCGTTTCAGCCTGCGAACAGTCCAAAAGTGGATTTTGTTTCAAAATACACAGTGTACTTGATATTCCTCTATAAAGTCTCTCAGAACAGCATACTCTCATGTTTCATGTTATGTTCATGAATATATGATGTTTCTATCACTTTTTTGCCTTACATCTGTATTTTCAGTTTTTATGGTCTTAAAATGCGTTTCAGCCTGCGAACAGTCCAAAAGTGGATTTTGTTGCAAAATACACAGTGTACTTGATTTTCCTCTATAAAGTCTCCCAGAAATGTAGACGGTCAAGTTTCATGTTATGTACATGAATATATGATGTTTCCATCACTTTTTTGCCATACAGCTGCATTGTCAGTTTTTATGTTCTCAAACGGAGTTTCAGCCTGTGAAAAGGCCAAAAGTGGATTTTGTTGCAAAATACACAGTTTACTTGATATTCCTATATAAAATCTCCCAGAACAGCAGACTATCAAGTTTCATGTTATGTACATGAATATATGATGTTTCCATCACTTCATAACCATTGCTTGACCCCAGACATCAAACATCCAAGATCAAAGATGTTTTGGAAAGCAGTATGGGGTGACAATTTGCCCTATTGCACCACTTTGTGCTACAGGGTCTTTTTGACCCCAGAGGACAACAGAAGTTATTAAATTCAATAAATCACCCATAATTCAATCAAATGACTTAAAATGTATTTTAATCACGAAGAGCATAGTATCCAACAACCCCCATTATTTTCAGACCATTTGATGAATAAAAAACATATTTTGACGGCAAAATATTTAATTTGGGGTCAGAATGACCCCAGGACAACACGAGGTTAAACCCTAATATCTCCCTCCTTCTTGTAGCGGCTTCTCGCTTAATCCTACAGTTTTATTTACACTTTGTTCGTTTTTTGCTAACGTTAGCCACTGTACTTTAGCTTAGCAGCTCATGATGACTGCCTTCTCTTCCTCTCCCTCTCCTTCTCCCCCTTGCTCAGTGTGTCACCTGCTTAGCCATTCCTCTGCCTCCCTTAATGATAATGATACATGTAATAAGTGTAGTTTGTTTGCTAGGGTGGAGGCGAGGCTCAGTGAGTTAGAGATACGGCTCCGCACCATGGAAGCTCAGTCTTTAGGTACAGTAGTTAGCCTGCCCCCCCCCCCCTGCCCCCTATAGTTAGGGTGACCAGATCCATAACACCAAAAAGGAGGACACTATGCGATATTTTGTGAGACTCTGAATAATTGCACAGGACTCTGGCGTGCTCCCCTCTACAATACAACTTTGTGTGATTGCTACATGATGTATGTGTAACAGAATAGAAAAACATAGTCTTGAAGAGTCAAAAAGTGTTTGTTCACAGTATTTGTATTTATTCAATACATTGTGGTGTTCAGAAAACTGACCACTGAGATGAATCTTTTAAAGTGCTGGGAGCCACAAAGCATAACATTTGTTGATCTTGCATACGGCATAAATATAGAACATCTAATAGTTTTTCCACAGAACCCTCTTTTATCAGACCATTACCTAATAACTTTCAAGTTTATGCTACCGGAGTGTTTGCCATTAGGCAAAAGTTTCTACATCAGATGTCTATCTGACAGTGTTGTAGCTAAATTTATAGAAGCGATTCCATCGGTATTTAATTCAATACCATGTTTCAATATAACGGAGGACTCCTGTGCTAACTTTAGTCTATCTCAGATTGATCATCTAGTCCAGTGGTTGTTAAACAGGGTTCGATCGAACCCCAGGGGTTCGTTGAGTCACTCTCAAGGGTTGACAATACACAGTTTATTTGATTTTCCTAAATACATTGTGCCAGAACAGCAGACTTTCAAGTTTCATGTTATTTTCATGAATACATGATGTTCTCATCATTTTTCTGACTTAAAGCTGCATTTTCAGTATTTATGGCCTGAAAAGATGTTTCAGGCTGGGAAGAGGCCAAAAGTGGAATTTGTTGAAAAATACAAAGTTTACTTGATTTTCATCAACACACTGTCGCAGAGCAGCAGACTATCAAGTTTCATGTTAATTTCATGAATACATGATGTTCTCATAATTTTTCTGCCTTCAGGCTGCATTTCCACGTTGTATGCTCTTAAAATACGTTTCGGCAGGGAAGAGGCCAAAATGGATTTTGTTGCAAAATACACAGTTTACTTGATTTTCCTCTGTAAAGTCTCCCAGAACAGATGATTTACAAGGTTAATGTTATATTCCTGAATACATGATGTTCTAATGACTTTTCTGCCTGAAAAGCTGCATTTTCAGTGTTTATGGTCTGAAAAGACGTTTCGGAAGGGTCGAGGCCAAAAGTGGATTTTGCTGAAAAATACATAGTTTACTTGATGTTCCTCTATAAAGTCTCCCAGAACAGCAGAATTTCAAGATTCATGTTATATTCATGAATACATGATGTTCTAATCACTTTTCTGCCTTAAAGCTGCATTTTCAGTATTTATGGTCTGAAAAGACATTTCAGTCTGTTAAGAGGCCAAAAGTGGAATTTGTTGAAAAACACAGTTTACTTAATTTTACTCAATACATTGTCCCAGAACAACAGACTCTCAAGTTTCATGTTAATTTCATGAATACATGATGTTCTAATGACTTTTCTGCCTTAAAGCTGCATTTTCAGTATTTATGGTCTGAAAAGACGTTTCGGCTGAGTCGAGGACAAACGTGGATTTTGTTGCAAAATACACAGTTTACTTGATTTTCCTCCATAAAGTCTCCCAGAACAGAAGATTTTCAAGGTTAATGTTATATTCATGAATACATGATGTTCTAATCACTCTTCTGTCTTAACCCTGCATTTTCAGTATTTATGGTCTGAAAAGACGTTTCGGCTGGGTCGAGGCCAAAAGTGGATTTTGTTGCAAAATACACAGTTTACTTGATTTTCCTCTATAAAGTCTCCCAGAACAGAAGATTTTCAAGGTTAATGTTATATTCATGAATACATGATGTTCTAATCACTCTTCTGCCTTAACGCTGCATTTTCAGTATTTATGGTCTGAAAAGACGTTTCGTCTGGGTCGAGGCCAAAAGTGGATTTTGTTGCAAAATACACAGTTTACTTGATTTTCCTCTATAAAGTCTCCCAGAACAGAAGATTTTCAAGGTTAATGTTATATTTATGAATACATGATGTTCTAATCACTTTTCTGCCTTAACGCTGCATTTTCAGTATTTATGGTCTGAAAAGACGTTTCGGCTGGGTCGAGGCCAAAAGTGGATTTTGTTGCAAAATACACAGTTTACTTGATTTTCTTCTATAAAGTCTCCCAGAACAGTAGATTTTCAAGGTTAATGTTATATTCATGAATACATGATGTTCTAATCACTTTTCTGACTTAAAGCTGCATTTTCAGTATTTATGGTCTGAAAAGACGTTTCAGTCTGGTAAGAGGCCAAAAGTGGAATTTGTTGAAAAACAGAGTTTACTTAATTTTACTCAATACATTGTCCCAGAACAACAGACTCTCAAGTTTCATGTTAATTTCATGAATACATGATGTTCTAATCACTTTTCTGCCTTAAAGCTGCATTTTCAGTATTTATGGTCTGAAAAGACGTTTCGGCTGGATCGAGGCCAAAAGTGGATTTTGTTGCAAAATACACAGTTTACTTGATTTTCCTCTATAAAGTCTCCCAGAACGGAAGATTTTCAAGATTAATGTTATATTCATGAATACATTATGTTCTAATCACTCTTCTGCCTTAAAGCTGCATTTTCAGTATTTATGGTCTGAAAAGACTTTTCGGCTGGGAAGAGGCCTTTTCAGTATTTATGGTCTGAAAAGACTTTTCGGCTGGGAAGAGGCCAAAAGTGGATTTTGTTGCAAAATACACAGTTTACTTGATTTTCCTCTATAAAGTCTCCCAGAACAGAAGATTTTCAAGGTTAATGTTATATTCATGAATACATGATGTTCTAATCACTTTTCTGCCTTAAAGCTGCATTTTCAGTATTTATGGTCTGAAAAGACGTTTCGGCTGGATCAAGGCCAAAAGTGGATTTTGCTGAAAAATACATAGTTTACTTGATTTTCCTCTATAAAGTCTCCCAGAACAGAAGATTTTCAAGGTTAATGTTATATTCATGAATAAATGATGTTCTAATCACTCTTCTGCCTTAACGCTGCATTTTCAGTATTTATGGTCTGAAAAGACGTTTCGGCTGGGTCGAGGCCAAAAGTGGATTTTGTTGCAAAATACACAGTTTACTTGATTTTCCTCTATAAAGTCTCCCAGAACAGCAGACTTTCAAGGTTCATGTTATATTCATGAATACATGATGTTCTAATCACTTTTCTGCCTTAAAGCTGCATTTTCAGTATTTATGGTCTGAAAAGACGTTTCTGCTGGGTCGAGGCCAAAAGTGGATTTTGTTGCAAAACACACAGTTTACTTGATTTTCCTCTATAAAGTCTCCCAGAAAAGCAGAATTTCAAGGTTCATGTTATATTCATGAATACATGATGTTCTAATCACTTTTCTGCCTTAAAGCTGCATTTTCAGTATTTATGGTCTGAAAAGACGTTTCTTCTGTTTCGAGGCCAAAAGTGGATTTTGTTGCAAAATACAAAGTTTACTTGATTTTCCTCTATAAAGTCTCCTAGAACAGAAGATTTTCAAGGTTAATATTATATTCATGAATACATGATGTTCTAATCACACTTCTGCCTTAAAGCTGCATTTTCAGTATTTATGGTCTGAAAAGACGTTTCGGCTGGGTCGAGGCCAAAAGTGGATTTTGTTGAAAAATATACAGTTTACTGGATTTTCCTCAATTCATTGTCTCAGAAGAGCAGACTCTCAAGTTTCATGTTAATTTCATGAATACATGATGTTCTCATCACTTTTCTGCCTTAAAGCTGCATTTTCAGGATTTATGGTCTGAAAAAACGTTTCTTCTGTTTCGAGGCCAAAAGTGGATTTTGTTGCAAAATACACAGTTTACAAGATTTTCCTCTATAAAGTCTCCCAGAACAGCAGACATTCAAAGTTCATATTATATTCATGAATACATGATGTTCTAATCTCTTTTCTGCCTTAAAGCTGCTTTTTCAGTATTTATGGTCTGAAAAGACGTTTCTGATGGGTCGAGGCCAAAAGTGGATTTTGTTTCAAAACATACAGTTTACTTGATTTTCCTCTATAAAGTCTCCCAGAACAGAAGATTTTCAAGGTTAATGTTATATTCATGAATACATGATGTTCTAATCACTCTTCTGCCTTAAAGCTGCATTTTCAGTATTTATGGTCTGAAAAGACGTTTCGGCTGGGTCGAGGCCAAAACTGGATTTTGTTGCAAAACACACAGTTTACTTGATTTTCCTCTATAAAGTCTCCCAGAACAGAAGATTTTCAAGGTTAATGTTATATTCATGAATACATGATGTTCTAATCACTCTTCTGCCTTAAAGCTGCATTTTCAGTATTTATGGTCTGAAAAGACTTTTCGGCTGGGTCGAGGCCAAAAGTGGATTTTGCTGAAAAATACACTCTTTACTTTATTTTCCTCAAAAGAATTTCTCAGAAAAGCAAATTTTCAAAATTTCATGTTAATTTCCTGAATACGTGATGTTCTCGTCACTGTTCTGACTTAAAGCTGCATTTGCAGTATTTATGGTCTGAAAAGACGTTTCAGGCTGGTTAGAGGCCAAAACTGGAATTCGTTGAAAAACACACAGTTTACTTAATTTTACTCAATACATTGTCCCAGAACAACAGACTCTCACGTTTCATGTTAATTTCACGAATACATGATGTTCTCATAATTTTTCTGCCTTCAGGCTGCATTTCCACGTTGTATGCTCTTAAAATATCTTTCTGTCTGGGAAGTTGCCAAAAGTGGATTTTGTTGAAAAATACACAATTTACTTGATTTTCCTCAAAGAATTGTCCGAGAACAGCAAACTCTCAAGTTTCATGTTAATTTCATGAATGCATGATGTTCTCGTCACTTTTCTGACTTAAAGCTGCATTTTCAGTATTTATGGTCTGAAAATATGTTTCGGCAGGGAAGAGGCCAAAAGTGGATTTTGTTGAAAAATACACAGTTTACTTGATTTTCCTTTGTAAAGTCTCCCAGAATTGCATATTTTCATGGTTCATGTTATATTCATGAATACATGATGTTCTCATTACTTTTCTGCCTTAATGCTTCATTTTCAGTATTTATGGTATGAAAAGACGTCTCGGCTGGGAAGAGACCAAAAGTGGATTTTGTTGAAAAATACACAGTTTACTTGATTTTCCTCAATGCATTGTCCCAGAACAGCAGACTCATAAGTTTCATGTTATTTTCATGAATACATGATGTTCTCATCATTTTTATGCCATAAAGCTCCATTTCCACGTTGTATGCTCTTAAAAGACGTTCCGGCTGGGAATAGGCCAAAAGTGGATTTTGTTGAAAAATATACAGTTTACTGGATTTTCCTCAATGCATTGTCTCAGAAGAGCAGACTCTCAAGTTTCATGTTAATTTCATGAATACATGATGTTCTAATGACTTTTCTGTCTTAAAGCTGCATTTTCAGTATTTATGGTCTGAAAAGACGTTTCGGCTGGGTCGAGGCCAAAAGTGGATTTTGTTGCAAAATACACAGTTTACTTGATTTTCCTCTATAAAGTCTCCCAGAACAGAAGATTTTCAAGGTTAATGTTATATTCATGAATACATGATGTTCTAATCACTTTTCTGCCTTAAAACTGCATTTTCAGTATTTATGGTCTGAAAAGACATTTCGGCTGGGTCGAGGCCAAACGTGGATTTTGTTGCAAAATACACAGTTTACTTGATTTTCCTCTATAAAGTCTCCCAGAACAGCAGACTTTCAAGGTTCATGTTATATTCATGAATACATGATGTTCTAATCACTTTTCTGCCTTAAAGCTGCATTTTCAGTATTTATGGTCTGAAAAAAAGTTTCTTCTGTTTCGAGGCCAAAAGTGGATTTTGTTGCAAAATACACAGTTTACTTGATTTTCCTCTATAAAGTCTCCCAGAACAGAAGATTTTCAAGGTTAATGTTATATTCATGAATATATGATGTTCTAATGACTTTTCTGCCTTAAAGCTGCATTTTCAGTATTTATGGTCTGAAAAGACGTTTCTGATGGGTCGAGGCCAAAAGTGGATTTTGTTTCAAAACATACAGTTTACTTGATTTTCCTCTATAAAGTCTCCCAGAACAGAAGATTTTCAAGGTTAATGTTATATTCATGAATACATGATGTTCTAATCACTTTTCTGCATTAAAACTGCGTTTTCAGTATTTATGGTCTGAAAAGACGTTTCGGATGGGTCGAGACCAAAAGTGGATTTTGCTGAAAAATACATAGTTTACTTAATTTTATTCAATACATTGTCCCAGAACAACAGACTCTCAAGTTTCATGTTAATTTCATGAATACATGATGTTCAAATCACTTTTCTGCCTTAAAGCTGCATTTTCAGTATTTATGGTCTGAAAAGACGTTTCTTCTGTTTCGAGGCCAAAAGTGGATTTTGTTGCAAAATACACAGTTTACTTGATTTTCCTCCAGAAAGTCTCCCAGGACAGAAGATTTTCAAGGTTAATGTTATATTCATGAATACATGATGTTCTAATCACTTTTCTGCATTAAAACTGCGTTTTCAGTATTTATGGTCTGAAAAGACGTTTCGGATGGGTCGAGGCCAAAAGTGGATTTTGCTGAAAAATACATAGTTTACTTGATTTTCCTCTATAAAGTCTCCCAGAACAGAAGATTTTCAAGATTAATGTTATATTCATGAATACATGATATTCTAATCACTTTTCTGCCTTAAAGCTGCATTTTCAGTATTTATGGTCTGAAAAGACCTTTCAGGCTGGTTAGAGGCCAAAAGTGGAATTTGTTGAAAAATACACAGTTTACTTGATTTTCATCAATACACTGTCGCAGAGCAGCAGACTCTCAAGTTTCATGTTAATTTCATGAATACATGATGTTCTCATCACTTTTCTGCCTTCAGGCTGCATTTCACGTTGTATGCTCTTAAAATATCTTTCTGTCTGGGAAGTTGCCAAAAGTGGATTTTGTTGAAAAATACACAATTTACTTGATTTTCCTCAAAGAATTGTCCGAGAACAGCAAACTCTCAAGTTTCATGTTAATTTCATGAATGCATGATGTTCTCGTCACTTTTCTGACTTAAAGCTGCATTTTCAGTATTTATGGTCTGAAAATATGTTTCGGCAGGGAAGAGGCCAAAAGTGGATTTTGTTGAAAAATACACAGTTTACTTGATTTTCCTTTGTAAAGTCTCCCAGAATTGCAGATTTTCAAGGTTCATGTTATATTCATGAATACATGATGTTCTAATCACTTTTCTGCCTTAAAGCTGCATTTTCAGTATTTATGGTCTGAAAAGACGTTTCTGCTGGGTCGAGGCCAAAAGTGGATTTTGTTGCAAAATACAGTTTACTTGATTTTCCTCTATAAAGTCTCCCAGAACAGAAGATTTTCAAGGTTAATGTTATATTCATGAATACATGATGTTCTCATCACTTTTCTGCCTTAAAGCTGCATTTTCAGTATTTATGGTCTGAAAAGACGTTTCGGCTGGGTCGAGGCCAAAAGTGGATTTTGTTGAAAAATACACAGTTTACTTGATTTTCCTCTATAAAGTCTCCCAGAACAGCAGACTTTCAAGGTTCATGTTATATTCATGAATAGATGATGTTCTCATCACTTTTCTGCCTTAAAGCTGCATTTTCAGTATTTATGGTCTGAAAAGACGTTTCAGGCTGGTAAGAGGCCAAAAGTGGAATTTGTTGAAAAACACAGTTTACTTAATTTTACTCAATACATTGTCCCAGAACAACAGACTCTCAAGTTTCATGTTAATTTCATGAATACATGATGTTCTAATCACTTTTCTGCCTTAAAGCTGCATTTTCAGTATTTATGGTCTGAAAAGACGTTTCGTCTGGTTAGAGGCCAAAAGTGGATTTTGTTGCAAAATACACAGTTTACTTGATTTTCCTCCATAAAGTCTCCCAGAACAGAAGATTTTCAAGGTTAATGTTATATTCATGAATACATGATGTTCTAATCACTTTTCTGCATTAAAACTGCGTTTTCAGTATTTATGGTCTGAAAAGACGTTTCGGCTGGGTCGAGGCCAAAAGTGGATTTTGTTGAAAAATACACAGTTTACTTGATTTTCCTCTATAAAGTCTCCCAGAACAGAAGATTTTCAAGGTTAATGTTATATTCATGAATACATGATATTCTAATCACTTTTCTGCCTTAAAGCTGCATTTTCAGTATTTATGGTCTGAAAAGACATTTCGACTGGGAAGAGGCCAAAAGTGGATTTTGTTGCAAAATACATAGTTTACTTGATTTTCCTCTATAAAGTCTCCCAGAACAGCAGACTTTCAAGGTTAATGTTATATTCATGAATACATGATGTTCTAATCACTTTTCTGCCTTAAAGCTGCATTTTCAGTATTTATGGTCTGAAAAGACGTTTCGGCTGGATCGAGGCCAAAAGTGGATTTTGTTGAAAAATACATAGTTTACTTGATTTTCCTTTATGAAGTATCCCAGAATAGCAGACTTTCAAGGTTAATGTTATATTCATGAATACATGATGTTCTAATCACTTTTCTGCATTAAAACTGCATTTTCAGTATTTATGGTCTGAAAAGACATTTCGACTGGGAAGAGGCCAAAAGTGGATTTTGTTGCAAAATACACAGTTTACTTGATTTTCCTCTATAAAGTCTCCCAGAACAGAAGATTTTCAAGGTTAATGTTATATTCATGAATACATGATGTTCTAATCACTCTTCTGCCTTAAAGCTGCATTTTCAGTATTTATGGTCTGAAAAGACGTTTCGGCTGGGTCGAGGCCAAAAGTGGATTTTGTTGCAAAATACACAGTTTACTTGATTTTCCTCTATAAAGTCTCCCAGAACGGAAGATTTTCAAGATTAATGTTATATTCATGAATACATGATGTTCTAATCACTCTTCTGCCTTAAAGCTGCATTTTCAGTATTTATGGTCTGAAAAGACGTTTCGGCTGGGTCGAGGCCAAAAGTGGATTTTGTTGCAAAATACACAGTTTACTTGATTTTCCTCTATAAAGTCTCCCAGAACAGAAGATTTTCAAGGTTAATGTTATATTCATGAATACATGATGTTCTAATCACTCTTCTGCCTTAAAGCTGCATTTTCAGTATTTATGGTCTGAAAAGACGTTTCGGCTGGGTCGAGGCCAAAAGTGGATTTTGTTGCAAAATACACAGTTTACTTGATTTTCCTCTATAAAGTCTCCCAGAACAGAAGATTTTCAAGGTTAATGTTATATTCATGAATACATGATGTTCTAATCACTTTTCTGCATTAAAAATGCATTTTCAGTATTTATGGTCTGAAAAGACGTTTCGGCTGGGTCGAGGCCAAACGTGGATTTTGTTGCAAAATACACAGTTTACTTGATTTTCCTCTATAAAGTCTCCCAGAACAGAAGATTTTCAAGATTAATGTTATATTCATGAATACATGATGTTCTAATCACTCTTCTGCCTTAAAGCTGCATTTTCAGTATTTATGGTCTGAAAAGACGTTTCGGCTGGGTCGAGGCCAAAAGTGGATTTTGTTGCAAAATACACAGTTTACTTGATTTTCCTCTATAAAGTCTCCCAGAACAGAAGATTTTCAAGGTTAATGTTATATTCATGAATACATGATGTTCTAATCACTCTTCTGCCTTAAAGCTGCATTTTCAGTATTTATGGTCTGAAAAGACGTTTCGGCTGGGAAGAGGCCAAAAGTGGATTTTGTTGCAAAATACACAGTTTACTTGATTTTCCTCTATAAAGTCTCCCAGAACAGAAGATTTTCAAGGTTAATGTTATCTTCATGAATACATAATATTCTAATCACTTTTCTGCCTTAAAGCTGCATTTTCAGTATTTATGGTCTGAAAAGACGTTTCGGCTGGGTCGAGGCCAAAAGTGGATTTTGTTGCAAAATACATAGTTTACTTGATTTTCCTCTATAAAGTCTCCCAGAACAGCAGACTTTCAAGGTTAATGTTATATTCATGAATACATGATGTTCTAATCACTCTTCTGCCTTAAAGCTGCATTTTCAGTATTTATGGTCTGAAAAGACGTTTCGGCTGTGTCGAGGCCAAAAGTGGATTTTGTTGCAAAATACACAGTTTACTTGATTTTCCTCTATAAAGTCTCCCAGAACAGCAGACTTTCAAGGTTCATGTTATATTCATGAATACATGATGTTCTAATCACTTTTCTGCCTTAAAGCTGCATTTTCAGTATTTATGTTCTGAAAAGACGTTTCGGCTGGGTCGAGGCCAAACGTGGATTTTGTTTCAAAATACACAGTTTACTTGATTTTCCTCTATAAAGTCTCCCAGAACAGAAGATTTACAAGGTTCATGTTATATTCATGAATACATGATGTTCTAATCACTTTTCTGCATTAAAACTGCATTTTCAGTATTTTTGGTCTGAAAAGACATTTCGACTGGGAAGAGGCCAAAAGTGGATTTTGTTGCAAAATACACAGTTTACTTGATTTTCCTCTATAAAGTCTCCCAGAACAGAAGATTTTCAAGGTTAATGTTATATTCATGAATACATGATGTTCTAATCACTCTTCTGCCTTAAAGCTGCATTTTCAGTATTTATGGTCTGAAAAGACGTTTCGGCTGGGTCGAGGCCAAAAGTGGATTTTGTTGCAAAATACACAGTTTACTTGATTTTCCTCTATAAAGTCTCCCAGAACAGAAGATTTTCAAGGTTAATGTTATATTCATGAATACATGATGTTCTAATCACTCTTCTGCCTTAAAGCTGCATTTTCAGTATTTATGGTCTGAAAAGACGTTTCGGCTGGGTCGAGGCCAAAAGTGGATTTTGCTGAAAAATACACAGTTTACTTGATTTTCCTCTATAAAGTCTCCCAGAACAGCAGACTTTCAAGGTTCATGTTATATTCATGAATAGATGATGTTCTCATCACTTTTCTGCCTTAAAGCTGCATTTTCAGTATTTATGGTCTGAAAAGACGTTTCAGTCTGGTAAGAGGCCAAAAGTGGAATTTGTTGAAAAACAGAGTTTACTTAATTTTACTCAATACATTGTCCCAGAACAACAGACTCTCAAGTTTCATGTTAATTTCATGAATACATGATGTTCTAATCACTTTTCTGCCTTAAAGCTGCATTTTCAGTATTTATGGTCTGAAAAGACGTTTCTTCTGTTTCGAGGCCAAAAGTGGATTTTGTTGCAAAATACACAGTTTACTTGATTTTCCTCCAGAAAGTCTCCCAGGACAGAAGATTTTCAAGGTTAATGTTATATTCATGAATACATGATATTCTAATCACTTTTCTGCCTTAAAGCTGCATTTTCAGTATTTATGGTCTGAAAAGACATTTCGACTGGGAAGAGGCCAAAAGTGGATTTTGTTGCAAAATACATAGTTTACTTGATTTTCCTCTATAAAGTCTCCCAGAACAGCAGACTTTCAAGGTTAATGTTATATTCATGAATACATGATGTTCTAATCACTTTTCTGCCTTAAAGCTGCATTTTCAGTATTTATGGTCTGAAAAGACGTTTCGGCTGGGTCGAGGCCAAAAGTGGATTTTGTTGCAAAATACACAGTTTACTTGATTTTCCTCTATAAAGTCTCCCAGAACAGAAGATTTTCAAGGTTAATGTTATATTCATGAATACATGATGTTCTAATCACTTTTCTGCCTTAAAGCTGCATTTTCAGTATTTATGGTCTGAAAAGACGTTTCGGCTGGGTCGAGGCCAAAAGTGGATTTTGTTGCAAAATACACAGTTTACTTGATTTTCCTCTATAAAGTCTCCCAGAACGGAAGATTTTCAAGATTAATGTTATATTCATGAATACATGATGTTCTAATCACTCTTCTGCCTTAAAGCTGCATTTTCAGTATTTATGGTCTGAAAAGACGTTTCGGCTGGGAAGAGGCCAAAAGTGGATTTTGTTGCAAAATACACAGTTTACTTGATTTTCCTCTATAAAGTCTCCCAGAACAGAAGATTTTCAAGGTTAATGTTATATTCATGAATACATGATATTCTAATCACTTTTCTGCCTTAAAGCTGCATTTTCAGTATTTATGGTCTGAAAAGACGTTTCGGCTGGGTCGAGGCCAAAAGTGGATTTTGTTGCAAAATACACAGTTTACTTGATTTTCCTCTATAAAGTCTCCCAGAACAGAAGATTTTCAAGATTAATGTTATATTCATGAATACATGATGTTCTAATCACTCTTCTGCCTTAAAGCTGCATTTTCAGTATTTATGGTCTGAAAAGACGTTTCGGCTGGGTCGAGGCCAAAAGTGGATTTTGTTGCAAAATACACAGTTTACTTGATTTTCCTCTATAAAGTCTCCCA